>WNGS01159297.1:0-11805 GCA_020271785.1 Procambarus virginalis
GTTGATTCTATTAGAAATGCAGCTGAAAGACTTACTGTAAGTTAAACATAGATAATTTCAAAGCTAGCAACTAATGGGTATGTCGATTTAAAGAGAGATATGGCATCATTAACAAGAAAATTTGTGGCGAGGCATTAAGTGTAGGTGTTGAAGTGCTAATGCATATAAGAATAAACTTTTTCAGCACATTATCTACTAATCTAAGCTGGTTTTAAGTGTACAATGCAGATGTAACAGGCTTTAACTGGAAATGCCTTCAAAGAAACACTCTGGCCTTCAGGCTTGAGAAGAGTACTCCTGGTTGCAAGGTAAAGAAGGAAAGAATTTAGCATTATTGTGCTGTAACGCAGATGGCAGTCACCGAACAAAGTACGCAATTGTTGGAAATCGCCAACCTCAAAGCATTGAAAAACTGCATGAACAGACCACCTGTCATCTACTACAACACAAAAAATGCCTGGTTCACTCAGATTATTTTTGAGGATTGGTTCCAAAATCACTTTTGCAAAGAAGTAAAAAAGCAGCAGATCAATATGTGTAGAATTCATCCTGCTGAGGTAAAGGCAATGTTGTTGACTGATAATGCTCCAGCTCACCCCATTGCTAAATTAACATCGCCTGATGGCAAAATAACATGTATGGCTTTACCACCAAACACTACATCTGTAATACAGATCATGGATTAGGGGTTATCTATGCTCTCAAAGATTTTATAAAAGAGCTATGAATTCAGATATTATGGAAGTTCTGCTCTCTGAGGAAGATGAGATGCCTACTAAGGACACGAAGGCTAATAGAACACTAGAAAACTTCAAAGAAATATTCAATTAAATACGAAATTTAGAACTAGGCCAAAAAAAGGAGCGAGTTGAAGGTCACCACATTAAAGAATGCATGGAATAAAATTCTGAGTCTGGTACCTGGTTAGAATGAAGACAAAGATGACTATGATTTTGAGGGCTTTGATAATGCGATTTTTGAGACATTCAGAGATGCAGGTGAGGAAGATTTGAAACTTTCTGATGTGAATGCGTGGTTAGATAATGATGGTGATGATCCAGGTTATGGTGAATTAACTGATAATGAGATTATCCAGTGTGTTATTGGAAATAATGATGAGGATGTGGAAGAGCCATGGAACAATCCATGGCTCACAAGTGGCATTCTCAACTCAGTCAACAAGAAACATGAATATGGAAAGAAACTTAGGATTGGCCTAGTTTCAAAGGAAGTAGCTAAAAGGTACTCATCAATGCTTACCAGTATCATAGGAAAGGCAAAACTTGCATATTATGTGAATACCTGGTTGATACCTGGTTGATGGGGTTCTGGGAGTTCTTCTACTCCCCAAGCCCGGCCCGAGGCCAGGCTTGACTTGTGAGAGTTTGGTCCACTAGGCTGTTGCTTGGAGCGGCCCGCAGGCCCACATACCCACCACAGCCCGGCTGGTCCGGAACTCCTTGGAGGAATAAATCTAGTTTCCTCTTGAAGATGTCCACGGTTGTTCCGGCAATATTTCTTATGCTTGCTGGGAGGACGTTGAACAACCGCGGACCTCTGATGTTTATACAGTGTTCTCTGATTGTGCCTATGGCACCCCTGCTCTTCACTGGTTCTATTCTGCATTTTCTTCCATATCGTTCACTCCAGTACGTTGTTATTTTACTGTGTAGATTTGGGACCTGGCCCTCCAGTATCTTCCAGGTGTATATTATTTGATATCTCTCTCGTCTTCTTTCTAGTGAGTACATTTGGAGAGCTTTGAGACGATCCCAATAATTTAGGTGCTTTATCGCGTCTATACGTGCTGTATATGTTCTCTGTATTCCCTCTATTTCAGCAATCTCTCCTGCTCTGAAGGGGGAAGTGAGTACTGAACAGTACTCAAGACGGGACAGCACAAGTGACTTGAAGAGTACAAGCATTGTGATGGGATCCCTGGATTTGAAAGTTCTCGTAATCCATCCTATCATTTTTCTGGCTGTCGCAATATTTGCTTGGTTATGCTCCCTAAACGTTAGGTCGTCAGACATCATTATTCCCAAATCCTTTACATGCTGTTTTCCTACTATGGGCACATTTGATTGTGTTTTGTACCCTGTATTATGTTTAAGGTCCTCATTTTTACCGTACCTGAGTACCTGGAATTTGTCACTGTTAAACATCATATTATTTTCTGATGCCCAGTCGAAAACTTTATTAATATCAGCTTGAAGTTTTTCAATGTCTTCAGCCGAGGTAATTTTCATACTGATTTTTGTGTCGTCTGCAAAGGATGATACGAAGCTGTGACTTGTATTTTTGTCTATATCTGATATGAGAATAAGGAAAAGCAGCGGTGCAAGGACTGTACCCTGAGGTACAGAGCTTTTAACTGCACTTGGACTAGATTTTATATGGTTGACCGTTACTCGCTGAGTCCTGTTTGACAGAAAACTGAGTATCCAGCGTCCTACTTTACCGGTTATTCCCATTGACTTCATTTTGTGTGCTATCACGCCATGGTCACATTTATCGAAAGCCTTTGCGAAGTCCGTGTATATCACATCAGCATTCTGTTTTTCTTCTAATGCCTCAGTGACTTTATCGTAGTGCTCAAGTAGCTGTGAGAGGCACGATCTTCCCGCTCGAAATCCATGTTGGCCTGGGTTGTGAAGGTCATTGGTCTCCATGAAATTGGTGACCTGACTCCTAATCACTCTCTCAAATACTTTTATTATGTGCGATGTTAGTGCAACTGGTCTATAATTCTTTGCCAATGCTTTGCTCCCTCCCTTGTGTAGAGGGGCTATGTCTGCTACTTTAAGTGCATCTGGTATCTCCCCCGTGTCCAAGCTCTTCCTCCACACTATACTGAGTGCCTGTGCTACCGGCACTTTGCATTTCTTTATAAATATTGAATTCCATGAGTCTGGACCTGGGGCCGAGTGCATGGGCATGTTTTCAATTTCTCTTTCAAAATTTAGTGCGCTCGTGTTGATATCAGTTATATTTACAGGGGTTTGGATATCCCGCATAAAGAAATTGTCTGGATCTTCTACTTTCATGTTGTTTATTGGAGTGCTAAACATGTCCTCATACTGCTTTTTTAGGATTTCACTAATTTCTTTGTCATCCTCCGTGTATGAACCTTCACTTGTACGAATAGGTCCAATACTGGCAGTAGTTTTTGCTTTTGATTTCGCATATGTGAAGAAGTATTTTGGATTTTTCTTTATTTCCTGAATTGCTTTCTGTTCTAACTGCCTTTCTTCAGTTTCATATGAGTGTTTCAATTTCCGCTCGATTTCTTCAATCTCCCTATTTAAATTATTCCTTCTTTGACGGGAAATTCGTGTCTGCATAAGCAGTTCCGTTATTCTTTTCCTGCGTTTATAGTGTCTTCTGCGTTCTCTTTCTACGTTGGATCTCTTTCTGGCTTTCCTCAAAGGAACATGTTTCAGACAGACTTGATACGCTTCCGAAGTCAGTTTTTCTATTCCTTCTGTAGGACTTTTATTACTTAAAACAGTTTCCCATGGAATGTTTTTAAGTTCCCTGTTTATTATCTCCCAGTCTATCCTTTTATTATTAAAATTGAATTTACTGAATAGCCCCTCTCGCTTTATCAACGTTTTAGGTCTATTCTGAGTATTGATGGTAGTTTGCACTTCAATGAGCTTGTGATCTGAATATGTGGTATCTGATATCGTAATGTCTCTGATAATGTCTTCATTGTTCGTAAAGACCAGATCTAGAATATTTTCATTTCTCGTTGGCTCCGATATCTGCTGAGTGAGTGAAAATTTGTCACAGAATCTAAGTAGTTCTCTAATCTGTGGTTGGTTAGGTCCTGATAGATTCCCTGGTATAATATTATTGTTTGCTATTCTCCATCTGAGACTAGGCAAGTTGAAGTCACCTAGGAAGATAATATCAGGTATTGGGTTCTCCAAATTATCAAGGCTATTCTCTATTTTGCTTATCTGTTCTGTGAATTCCTCAGCCGTTGCATCTGGTGGTTTGTATATTAGAATAATCACTAAATTTATTTTCTCTATTTTTAATCCCAGTACAGTACCTCTATCACCTCACTTGTAACGTTTAGGAGCTCCGAGCACACAAGGTCTTCCCTAATATACAGACCCACTCCTCCATGTGACCTAATTTTCCTATCACACCTGTATAGGTTATATCCTGGAATCCAGATCTCACTGTCCAAGAATTCCCCTGCATGGGTTTCTGTGAAAGCTCCAAATACTGCATTTGACTCCGTGAGGAGGCCATTTATGAACTGTACTTTACTGTTTGTTCTTGTTTTCAGTCCTTGTATGTTGGCAAAGATGAATGAGGTTACTCTATTAGTGATAGTTTGACTGGGAGACTTTTTCGGCAAGCCCATTATGCGTGGACATATTGAGTTTGTTCTGACCAGTGCTGATTGTTGTAGGGCAGTTGCCTGTTGTAGTTGTGGTTCCCTTTCGGTGTGTAGTTGTATCTGTAATTCTGGTATGCAAGTGGGTCTGGCATCCAGTTCCATACATTCTCCATGCTCCTCCTTTTGAATTCTCTTTCGGTCTGGTATAAAAAGAATTGTGTCGTCCCAAGATATAACTGTGGAGCGTGAAGGGGAAAAATGTGATGAAATAGCTCAGGCTCTCATAAAAAACAAATTGCAGATCATTATAAATAAAACAGACATTATTGCTGCCTACAGAGTAGGCAAAAAGAATCCATCAGGACAAAACCAGCGGAAAATTCGCCTGAAGCTGACTTCCCAGTCCTTGGGCCGGATTCAGGAAGGTACTTACGAAGGTTTTTCCTCTTAGCTAAGAATGTTTTCCTTCTTAGAGCCTTCGTGGCGGCTACGTCGGTATTCAAGTAGCTACACTAAGTGGAAAAACCTTCGTAAGTTCATTCCGGGATCTAAGTGTGGTTTTGACCACTCGTAGCTTTACGTAAACTGGATATAACTCAATTTTTCTCTACTA
The DNA here is from genome assembly GCA_020271785.1 of Procambarus virginalis. Lineage (NCBI taxonomy): Eukaryota > Metazoa > Arthropoda > Malacostraca > Decapoda > Cambaridae > Procambarus > Procambarus virginalis. Next base: position 4,971 of record WNGS01159297.1, read on the forward strand.
CATAACACTGGGATCGATTTTAAGATTTTGAAACATAAACAAAAGATTATAAAAATTGAATCTAGTGAAGAGGAGCCCTTCGTGTTAGTTATATATGCATTCTCTGCTTGAAACTTAAAGTAAATATGTCTTTTATGATAGTAGAATTAGTTTTATAATAGCAAGATATTATACCCGTAGTTATTATTTAAATGCATTACTCACAGCACTTGGTACTAACTTATCGTTCATTATTTTAACAGAAACTTGGCTAAATAAAGACTATACCCAACTCTACAACTTAGCTGGTTATAAAGCCATTCATAACTGTAGGCCTAATAAAAAAGGTGGTGGTACAGCTATATATTACCGAGATACATTTATCTGCAACAGTGTTATTAGTGACAGAGATGACTACTGTGAATATACTTTTGCTCAGTTCACAATTAAATCCCTTAAATCCTCTTTGACTATTGGAGCCATCTATAGATTTCCCAACACTAACATAGCTTCTTTCTCAGACAACCTAAGGAATCTTATTATAAACAACAATCTCAACAAAAACCACATCATTCTGGGAGGAGACTTTAATATTGACCTGGGTAAACAAAATTGCTCTCTAGTTGACTATTTCCTTAACAGCATGAACTCCTGTATGCTAATCCCCACATTCATCAAACCTACCCGAGTCACTCAAACATCAGCCACTACCTTGGACCACATATGGACAAACATAACAGTTCCCCTTGTACCTGGTATAATCTACGACAGAACAACTGACCACTATCCTACCTTTCTCATAGCGAACATGGACATAACACCACCAAAAAGCAAGAAACTTTCATTTAGGCTACACAGTGAATCAGCTTTAGGCAATCTTACAGATGCACTTCACAATATTAACTGGGATTCTGAATTCAATAATACCCAGGATATAAATTCATTAGCTACCCTCTTCCTCTCCAAAACTCTCAGTTTCTACAACCTTCATTGTCCCCTTCTTACCAAGCAAGTAACTGACAAAAGATTAAACAATCCATGGCTCACAAGTGGCATTCTCAACTCAATCAACAAGAAACACGAATATGAAAAGAAACTTAGGATTGGCCTAGTTTCAAAGGAAGTAGCTAAAAGGTACTCATCAATGCTTACCAGTATCATAAGAAAGGCAAAACTAGCATATTATGTGAATAGATTCAATGAAGCAAAAGGTAACATGAAAAGTACTTGGAAAACAATCTCTAGTATCCTAGGAACTAAACAACACTCACATAACCAAATAAAACTCTACAAGGATGGGGATATACCGTCAACTGATTTAGAAATGGCAAATGAATTTAATAGTTTCTTTTCATCGGTTGGTGCTAATCTTATCACTAAAATCCCACAGACCCAGACACATTAACACACATAGTTCCAATTTACAAGAGTGGAAGCAGGGAAGACCCCCTTAATTATAGACCGGTATCATTGACAAGTGTAATAGTCAAAATATTGGAAAAAATAATTAAAACTAAATGGGTAGCACACCTGGAGAGAAATGATATAATATCAGACAGACAGTATGGTTTTCGATCTGGTAGATCCTGTGTATCGAATTTACTCAGTTTTTATGATCGAGCAACAGAGATATTACAGGAAAGAGATGGTTGGACTGACTGCATCTATCTGGACCTAAAAAAGGCTTTCGACAGAGTTCCACATAAGAGGTTGTTCTGGAAACTGGAAAATATTGGAGGAGTGACAGGTACGCTTCTAACATGGATGAAAAACTTTCTGACTGATAGAAAAATGAGGGCTGTGATCAGAGGCAATGTATCGGACTGGAGAAATGTCACAAGCGGAGTACCACAGGGTTCAGTTCTTGCACCAGTGATGTTTATTGTCTACATAAATGATCTACCAGTTGGTATACAGAATTATATGAACATGTTTGCTGATGATGCTACGATAATAGGAAGGATAAGAAACTTAGATGATTGTCATGCCCTTCAAGATGACCTGGACAAAATAAGTACATGGAGCGCCACTTGGCAAATGGAATTCAATGATAATAAATGCCATGTTATGGAATGTGGAATAGGAGAACGTAGACCCCACACAACCTATATATTATGTGAGAAATCTTTAAAGAATTCTGATAAAGAAAGCGATCTAAGGGTGGTTCTAGATAGAAAACTATCACCTGAGGACCACATAAAGAATATTGTGCGAGGAGCCTATGCCACGCTTTCCAACTTCAGAATTGCGTTTAAATACATGGATGGCGATATACTAAAGAAATTGTTCACGACTTTTGTTAGGCCAAAGCTAGAATATGCAGCGGTTGTGTGGTGCCCATATTTTAAGAAGCACATCAACAAACTGGAAAAGGTGTAAAGACATGCTACTAAGTGGTTCCCAGAACTGAAGGGCAAGAGCTACGAGGAGAGGTTAGAGGCATTAAATATGCCAAAACTAGAAGACAGAAGAAAAAGAGGTGATATGATCACTACATACAAAATAGTAACAGGAATTGATAAAATCGATAGGGAAGATTTCCTGAGACCTGGAACTTTAAGAACAAGAGGTCATAGATATAAACTAGCTAAACACAGATGCCTAAGAAATATAAGAAAATTCACATTCGCAAACAGAGTGGTAGACGGTTGGAACAAGTTAGGGGAGAAGGTGGTGGAGGCCAAGACCCTCAGTAGTTTCAAAGCGTTATATGACAAAGAGTGCTGGGAAGACGGGACACCACGAGCGTAGCTCTCATCCTGTAACTACACTTAGGTAATTACACATATCTCTCAGGCAGCTATCCAAACTCTCTTCTCCTTTCACCAGTCAGCCCGGCAGATGTTGTGTCCATCATACACTCTCTAAAAACCAAGGTAGGGAACACCAGTGAAATTCCGTCCATTGTATACAAGAGCGCCTCCCATGCCCTTGCCCCACCCATAGCCCTACTGTTCAACAAATCTATAGTGTCACACCTTCCCTGATATCCTCAAAATAGCAAGAGTAACGCCAGTCCATAAAGGAGACAATCCGGCGGACATAAACAATTATAGACCAATATCAAATCTACCCATTCTATCAAAAATATTTGACAAAATTATTTACAAACCAGCTCTATTCCTACCTCGTAAAATTCGACATACTCAGCCCCTGCCAGTTTGGCTTCCGGTCCCAAAAGAGCACCAACGATGCAATCATTAGCCTCCTTGACGTAATCTACTCAGCCCTTGACAAAAATGAGTTTCCGATTGGACTCTTCATTGACCTAAGAAAAACCTTTGATACTGTTAATCACAACTACCTCTTACTTAAACTCCAGCATTATGGAATTCGAGGCCTTGCCCTTGACTACACCCGATCCTATCTTAGTGACAGACACCAATATGTAACCATCAATGATACAACTTCTTCCACTCTACCAATTACCATTGGAGAGCCACAGGGCAGTATCTTAGGACCTCTTCTATTTCTTATATATATAAACGATCTGCCTAATGTCTCTAATATTCTCAAACCTATATTGTTTGCTGACGATACTACCCTTATCAATTCAGACCTCAACCTACATACACTAAATAATGTTGTGAATAATGAATTAAAAAAAGTCCACTTATGGATGTCAACTAACAAACTAACATTAAACATAGAAAAGACTTACTACATCTTATTTGGAAGCAAATCATCAAATGCAATTCAGCTACAGATAGACAACATTAACATCAGTAATAAAAATGATGGAAAGTTTCTTGGCCTATTCCTAGACAAGAGACTCAACTTCAGCACCCACATTCAACACATAACTAAGAAAGTCTCTAAGACAGTTGGTATACTCTCTAAAATATGATATTATGTTCCTAACTCTGCTCTCCTCTCACTATATTATGCACTAATCTACCCCTATCTTAATTATGGTATCTGTGCATGGGGGTCTACCACTGCAAACCACCTTAAGCCCATCATCTCCCAGCAAAAATCTGCTATCAGAATAATAACTAACTCTGCTTTCAGACAACACTCAGCTCCCTTGTTTAAATCCCTAAACTTGCTAAATATTAACTCCCTCCACACATTCTCTTGTGTCAACTACATTTACAAAACCCTGTTCTTAAATGCAAACCATGCTCTGAAACTCTCCCTGGACAGATGTAATAGGACCCATTATCACCACACCAGAAATAAATATCTCTTTGATATCCCCAGGGTCAAACTTAATCTGTGTAAACACTCTATGCAAATTAAGGGACCTAGTCTATGGAACTCACTCCCTAGTGAATTGAAAAGCTGTCAAACTTTTGCCTTATTTAAAAACAAAACCAAAAAGTACCTAATTTCATCTTCTTAGTTTCCTACACTGAGCTTTAAATTTGCTCTGTACCTAGTGTTACCCAATCTCCTAATTTTATGTATTTAACCCAAACAACCTTATCATTGTGTTCATTGCTGTCTTCTTTTATGTGCTAGCCATATGCTGTATTGTGCCTACTAATTTTTGTCAACTACCATTCACGCTGTCATTGCAATCAATCTGAGCTACCTATGTGCTTTAATATACCTACAATTTTCTCTCATTTTTTTTTCTTGCCTTGTAACTGTTATCATTTTTTATAAATTTTGCAAGTATTTACCTACTTAAAATTTTCTTAGATTAAGGACCTGCCCGAAACGCTGCGTACTAGTGGCTTTACAAGATTGTAATTACCATATTATGTATCCTCACAATCCCAATGTACCTTCTTATATATGCATAAATAAATAAATAAATAAATAAATAAATAAATAAATAAGAGGAAGATGACAGTGTGTTATCTATTCTATCCCCAGTTTGCTAACTGTAGGTAGTAACTGAGTGATTGTAACCTACCCACCGCTGCCCACTGGATGGGGGGCGGTGTGCAGGACAAACATATAAATTGTGACACTAGCTCTCCACGTATGTCAGTTGCTTAATTTAGAACCTGTACTTGAGGTCGATCTCGAACCCATTGTTGATGTGACGACTTATATTGAATTTTGTAACTAGCTCATCAAGATTGTAACTTGCTTAGCTAAATGAATTGTGGGGTCAGTCCCTGAGCCCATTATGTGCCTCTGTAACCCTTTCCACTACCGCCCACGGGATGGGTATGGGGTGCATAATAAATGAACTAAACTAAAAAACTGTTATCTATTCCATACACTGCATCACTGCAAAAGATTAATGATCTGCTTGATTTGGTTGCTGTAACTGATAATGAAGAGCTGACAGATTATTACCTGCACCTAAAGGCCATGAAAGATATTATAATGAAGCTCACAACAAAGAAACAAACCAAGATTCAAAAGTTTTTGGTACGGTTTCACAGTAGGCCTACAGGACCAGCACCCAGTACTAGCAAGGACTCACCTGCTGGGGATGCCCAGGCAACAGGACCAGCACCCAGCACTAGCAAGGACTCACCTTCCGAGGATGTTCAGGCAACAGGATCAGCACCCAGCACTAGCAAGGACTCACCTTCCGAGGATGTCCAGGCAACTGCACCAACACGCAGCATTAGCAAGGACTCATCTGCTGGGGATGCCCAGGCAACTGGACCAGCACCCAGCACTATATTATTTATTTATTTATGCATATACAAGAAGGTACATTGGGATTGTGAGGATACATAATATGGTAATTACAATCTGTAAAGCCACTAGTACGCACAGCGTTTCGGGCAGGTCCTTAATCTAAGAAATTTAAGTAGGTAAATACTTGCAAAATTTATAAAAAAAATGATAACAGTTACATGGCAAGAAAAAAAAATATGAGAGAAATTGTAGGTACAGTAAGATTGATTGCTATGACAGCTTGAATGGTAGTTGACAAAAATTGGTAGGCACAATACAGCATATGGCTAGCACATAAAAGAAGACACCAATGAACACAATGATAAGGTTGTTTGGGATAAATACATAAAAATTAGGAGATTGGGTAACACTAGGTACAGAGCAAATTTAAAGCTCATTGTAGGAAACTAAAAAGATAAAATTAGGTACTTTTGGTTTTGCTTATAAATAAGGCAAAGTTTTACAGTTTTTCAATTCACTATGGAGTGAGTTCCATAGACTAGGTCTCTTAATTTGCATAGAGTGTTTACACAGATTAAGTTTGACCCTGGGGATATCAAAGAGATATTTATTTCTGGTGTGGTGATAATGGGTCCTATTACATCTGTCCAGGGAGAGTTTCAGAGCATGGTTTGCATTTACGAACAGGGTTTTTTGACACAAGAGAATGTGTGGAGGGATTAATATTTAGCAAGTTTAGGGATTTAAACAAGGGAGCTGAGTGTTGTCTGAAAGCAGAGTTAGTTATTATTCTGATAGCAGATTTTTGCTGGTGATGATGGGCTTAAGGTGATTTTGCAGTGGTAGACCCCCATGCACAGATACCATAATTAAGATAGGGGTAGATTAGTGCATAATATAGTGAGAGGAGAGCGGAGTTAGGAACATAATATCTGATTTTGGAGAGTATACCAACTGTCTTAGAGACTTTCTTAGTTATGTGTTGAATGTGGGTGCTGAAGTTGAGTCTCTTGTCTAGGAAGGCCAAGAAACTTTCCATCATTTTTATTACTGATGTTAATGTTGTCTATCTGTAGCTGAATTGCATTTGATGATTTGCTTCCAAATAAGATGTAGTAAGTCTTTTCGATGTTTAATGTTAGTTTGTTAGTTGACATCCATAAGTGGACTTTTTTTAATTCATTATTCACAACATTATTTAGTGTATGTGGGTTGAGGTCTGAATAGATAAGGGTCGTATCGTCAGCAAATAATATAGGTTTGAGAATATAGATACTTAGGCAGATCGTTTATATAATATAAGAAA
>WNGS01159297.1:30539-43545 GCA_020271785.1 Procambarus virginalis
GATCATATCACCTCTTTTTCTTCTGTCTTCTAGTTTTGGCATATTATAATGCCTCTAACCTCTCCTCGTAGCTCTTGCCCTTCAGTTCTGGGAGCCACTTAGTAGCATGTCTTTGCACCTTTTCCAGTTTGTTGATGTGCTTCTTAAGATATGGGCACCACACAACCTACCTACACTCCCGCACACAACTGTGCGGGAGTTTGCGGCGGTGTGGTTTGCTCTTCGGAGGATTCGAGTCGTCCGAGGGTCGACGATCCAACTCCATTCGGACTGTTCCCCGGTGGTTCATTGTCTGAACCAGGGGGGCGGGGGTCGATGCAGTCCTTGGCTCTTTGGCATTGGTCGCTTCAGGTGACTCGTCTGCTGAGTTCTCGGGGTTTAGCTCTCCTGGCAGTTCACGTGTGGGGTGTGTCCAACGTCTTGGCCGATGGCCTGTCTCGTTTCGTTCCCCTCTACACGGAATGGACGGTCGATGCCGCCTCCTTCCATTGGCTTTGCCAGACGTTTGGCCGCCCCAAGGTGGACGTCTTTATGTCGGCGTGGTCGCGGCGCCTTCCCCTGTATGTGGCGCCCCTTCCCGACTGTGAGGCCGTCGGGATCGAAGCCTTTCGGCAGGACTGGTCGAGGAGGGGGTTCCTGTACCTCTTTCCTGAGTCGCTTAGAGACAGGGGAGAGTTGTCCTCTTGGCCCCTTGGTGGCTGGCCCAGCCATGGTTTCAGGTGCTGCTTGCTTGGTGTCCGAACCCAGAGGTTTTTACGCGGCTCCTCCTCTTCCAACAGATCGGCCCGGTACGTCACGTGGCTGGTTCGATCTTCTCCTCGAGTCTTTAAGTATGATATTTTTGACTCGAGTTTATCATCATCTCTATGGTGATCAGGTGGCTTTCTTATTAGTGTCCCACTGCGGGCTTCGTCTTGGCAGCTGTATGAAGTTTCCTGATGGTCCTTCCGGTTCTTCTTACGTCTTTGCCGTTATACTTCCCTTTCAGTTAAGGTGGTGTTGTCCTTTCTCTCTTCGTTTTCCAGGACCGTCATCTTATGCCTAACACTGTCGCCTCATTTCGTGCGTGCTGGCGGAGCCGCTTCAGCTTTCTTTCGGTATTGATGTCACGTCTGCGCCGTTTCGCAAGCTGTCTCGGGCGTTGTTTCACCTCCGGCCTGCACATGCGCCACCTGAGCCGTCCTGGTCTTTGGACAGAGTGCTCTCTTTTCTTCTCCCTCGTTTTGTTGTCGCCCCCTCGGTTCCGGATTGTTTTTCGAAGGCTCTTTTCCTGTTGGCATTGCCTTTGGGGGTCGAGTGGGTGAGCTTCAGGCTCTCCTCCGGCGCAGAGGTTTCTCTGCTCCTTTGGTCGGGGTGATCGTTTTGTTTGTCTGCAGCCTTCTCCTTCTTTTCTGGCGAAGAATGAGACTGCTGCGTTCCGGAGGGGCCCTTAGGTTGTTGATGCTTGGTTGGTTCGGCCAGGGGGTGCATCATGTTTTGTGTCCGTTTGCGGCTCTCTACCGTTATTTACGCGCCACGGCTTCGGTGTCCGTGGATGCGCTGTGGGTCGATCCGGTTTCCCTTCTTCCCTGTTCGAGGGTGCGGGTCTCCCAGGTCGTCCGCAGGGTTATAACCACCATGCTACGCTGAGTTTATTGTGAAATTCCCCCGGTGCGCATGAAATAAAGTGTTCCCAAAAAATTCATTTTTCTTCGTAAAATGATAAATTCCCTTCCCTGAACATGTCTATGTAAAAATAAATACAAAATTCACTTAATTTGGCTGTGGGGACGTGGACAAGGTGAGCTGTGACGTCATCAGGGCCAGGTCACCCGTGCGTGAATCGCCCTGACACAATCGCGTGGGCCATTCAAGCACCAGGTGTTGCGACAAATATATTTTCAATTATTTTGTTTACGTATTTCCAATGCGGTTTTATTTTTTTTTATCGTATATGATGCATATATGTGTCCTTTACAATATGTATACAGTAGAACGTTGATAATGTTCCATGGAACTGTGATACTGTACATGTGTCAGTAATGTGTCCACAATAAATGTTATTGTCGCAATATTACCTGTTAAAATTCACTAAAATTACAATATGTACAGTTTCACACACTATTTACACAGTAACACACTGTATTGCACACTCAGTACTTCGGAAGTGAATAATAGTCAACGAAGTAGCCCATGGTACACAGTGCGACTTCACTCTCAGTGCAGCAGGTACAGATAAATTTTCGCTTCCTGTTTCTTCATTCTGTGTGCTTGCAAATAACGCACAGTCCCACAGGGGAGATACCAGCAGCACTTAAATCTGCAGATATAGCTCCGTTGCACAAGGGGGGGAGTAAAGCCTTGGCAAAAAATTATAGGCCAGTTGCACTAACATCACACATAATAAAAGTGTTTGAAAGAGTGATTAGGAATCAAATTTCTAGTTTTATGGAAAACAATGAATTGCACAATCCAGGACAACATGGATTTAGAGCGGGAAGATCCTGTCTGTCACAGTTACTCAACCACTATGACAAAATCACAGAAGCCCTAGAAGAAAAGCAAAATGCAGATGTTGTATACACAGACTTTGCAAAGGCTTTCGACAAATGTGACCATGGGGTGATAGCTCACAAAATGAGGTCAATGGGAATAACTGGAAAAGTAGGACGCTGGATACTCAATTTCCTGTCGAACAGAACACAAAGAGTAACAGTCAATCAGATAAAATCGAGTCCAAGCGATGTTAAAAGCTCTGTACCTCAAGGTACAGTCCTTGCACCGCTACTGTTCCTTATTCTCATATCTGATATAGACAAAAATACACGTCACAGCTTCGTGTCATCCTTCGCAGATGACACAAAAATCAGCATGAAAATTACCTCTGCTGAAGACATTGAAAAACTACAAACAGATGTCAACAAAGTTTTCGATTGGGCAGCAGAAAATAATATGATGTTTAACAGTGATAAATTTCAGGTACTCAGGTACGGCAAAAATGAGGATCTGAAACATAATACAGGGTACAAAACACAATCAAATCTTCCCATAGTAGAAAAACAGCATGTCAAGGATTTGGGAATAATGATGTCCGACGATCTAACGTTTAGGGAGCATAACCAAGCAAATATCGCATCAGCCAGAAAAATGATCGGATGGATTACGAGAACTTTCAAATCCAGGGATCCCATCACAATGGTTGTACTCTTCAAGTCACTTGTGTTGTCCCGTCTCGAATACTGCTCAGTACTCACTTCCCCCTTCAGAGCAGGAGAGATTGCTGAAATAGAGGGAATACAGAGAACATATACGGCACGCATAGACGAGATAAAACACCTAAATTATTGGGATCGTCTCAAAGCTCTCCAAATGTACTCTCTAGAAAGGAGACGAGAGAGATACCAAATAATATACACGTGGAAAATACTGGAGGGCCAGGTCCCAAATCTACACAGTAAAATAACAACGTACTGGAGTGAACGATATGGAAGAAAATGCAAGATTGAACCAGTGAAGAGCAGAGGTGCCATAGGCACAATCAGAGAACACTGTATAAACATCAGAGGTCCGCGGTTGTTCAACGTCCTCCCAGCGACTATAAGAAATATTGCCGGAACAACCGTGGACATCTTCAAGAGAAAACTGGACTGTTTCCTAAGAGAAGTCCCGGATCAGCCGGGCTGTGGTGGGTATGTGGCTCTGCGGGCCGCTCCAAGCAACAGCCTGGTGGATCAAACTCTCACAAGTCGAGCCTGGCCTCGGGCCGGGCTTGGGGAGTAGAAGAACTCCCAGAACCCCATCAACCAGGTATCAACCAGGCACTCACGAACACCCTTGGCTTTAGTTCTTGTAGGTTGTATGTAGCCAAGCTTGTAAAGCATAAGGAAGTATTGAAAAGACTATAGGAAAAGATCAATTATAGGAAATAGGAAAAGATAAAAAATTTGTAAGGTAGTCTTGAAAAGATCGCTTTTTATGGTCCCACACAGGAAGAGATTCAGCTTACCTCAAGAGTGGTAACGCATTTTATTCTGTGTGCTCAATTAGTATTAAGCTTTAGATATTAATGTTTTTCCTGCCCGAAACGCATTGCGTAATAGAGGCTTTAGGCATTGTATGTACTAGCTCTATCTATAAGTCGATCAATTTATGTAAAATCACTTGTATGTATGTACCTTACCTGAATAAACATATTTATTTATTTATTTATTTTATTTGGTAAGACCTTTGCCCAGCCCCCGTCAGTCAGAAAGAGATTCAGCTAGCCTCAAAGAGTGTCCGTCAGTTAGGAAGAGATTCAGGTATTCTTGAAAATATCTATGGAAAACACAACCATGGAAGCCGCTAACACTGTTCATCTATGCTATTTGTATCAGATGCATCATCACTGAATGAAGAAAACGATTCATCTATGTATCATCTAAATAAATTGTAGATAGCATAGGATTGCAAGGGTGACGCTCAGAGCTACAACTGGATATGCTCGCTGTATCGTCCTCATAAGTGCTGTATCACTTGCATCCGACCTTTGTGTTAGGTCCTTATTGCGCGTAGCTTCACCAATATTATGACCCATATGTTCTTCAAACAATAAGGTTTGTATTCCACCGACAGAGCGTTATCTTTAAACTCCGCGTCGGACAGGTGTTTGGGAGTCAGAGACGCGTGCGCCACCCATGGTTGCTAATTCAGTACTAACCCAGCCAGCAGCCCTAGGGCATTCTGGGAATTTTTTCCAAGATGGCTGCCTCTCACTGGAGGTCCTAAAGAGTCCATTTCGTACACAACCAACCTTGTACACATTTAGAATTGATACCGAAAAATAAAAATAGAGTTTTCTCGGTTGGCGCAGTTTCCCACCGATCGAGAATACTCGGTTGGCGCAGTTAAGTGGTTAAGGCTAGCCAGCCTGCGGTCTATCCACATGCCCATGACGTCCGCAAGTTCGCGGCTCTTGCCACCGCCTGTGGCAATATGTCCTGGGCTGACATTCGGGTGCGGGGATTTTGGTGGTTGAACAGGGTCCTGGCTGCTCGGTACCTTGTCAATGTCCCTGGGCCCGGTCGGGCCTGTGTTGCTTTGGGTCTGCGGATGCAGCCAGTTGTCTCGACTTCGGGTTGAGGAGTGAGCAGCAACCGCCTCCCAGGTAAGTCCTTATTCTTTTCCTCTTTGCGTAGTTAGCCTCTGGGAGCCGTAGAGACTCCCCCAGAAAATCAGCGTTGAATGTAATGAAATGCCATTTTCTGGGTGAGTCCCGGAGGCTCCCCCAGCGTCCCTCCCTCGGGTTGGTGTTTTTTTCGTGTGTTTTGACATCCAGCCTCAGAACTGTGGTGTGGATCGCCGGCGCAGTAGGTCTGGGGCTCCCTCTTCCCCCTCCCGGGGAGGGGGGATGGGGGCTGTGCAGACAGCGGCTTGACGACGAATGACGTCATACTAGTTTGCTCGTTTTTGTTTGGGGAGTTCTATACACTCGTTTGACTTTTGGTTGCAATTTTCACCAGAATAGGGTTTGTTTTGGGACGTATACCTTTCTGGGCGCCTAACCCGGTCGATGGCAGACATTGAATGCTTCCAACCACACGGGGGCTTCTATAGGCCATTGCTCCCCTTGCCTCTCTGAGGGGACGAGGTTCTGGCTCGTGGTCCCCGGTAGGCCCATAAGAACTCCGTACACATGACTGATGCCAAAGTCTGACATTAGCATATCAGCCTGGTAAGCTCCAGGGAGCCTCCAGGACTCACCCAGTAAATGGTGTTATTTTACATTCAACGCTGGTTTTTTGGACATTGGTGAAAGTAACAGATTAACATTAGGTGATGCATTTTTATGATTTATAACAAAATAGAGCATGATAACAAATTCATTATTATTGGTATTATTATGTATTACTCAGCAATGCTATACAGACACCAGCTGCATATCCACTTTGTGGACACTTCTTGCTACTATTCTTCTTCTTTGTACATTGGACAAGTGCTTGCATCTCTTTATTACTGCATTATCCCTCAGTTCCAGTTAATAGGAGCTGTTCTCCTTATCAACAAAATGTTCTCCTTTAAAAAAAAATTGTATAAAACACATTTCTGAAAATATTGGGATGAAACTTTCATGATGCTTAAGTCAATAAGTTGGAGATTTCTTTAACATTTAATATTAATTTTCACATAATTCGAATATTTTTTGCCCAGCCCCAGCTTTTACAGCCCAGGCTGTAACAGCTTATTGGTCAATGCATGTGGTTTGTATTACGTAGGCTGTCAGAGAGGGAGGGAGGGGATATCGAGGCAGTCAAGAACCTTCCCATACCCCCTTCCCCATTCCTGCCCACCCTCTTTACTCCTGCCCACCCTCCTTACTCCTGCCCACCCTCCTTACTTTTGCTCAAAGCATAATACCTAAAAAAAATTATTTAATTTTTCTAAACATGTACTATGTTTTGGTGGGAAAAATTTAGCCATAGAAACCTTAAATTTGTTTTATTTTGCCTTAATAGGTAACACTGCTTCCAGTCTCTGCTCGGCTACCGAGGACGATAGCAAACACAACTTTTGCCCATTAATGATGGTAAGGACAAATTTATTCTTACTGTACTACCAGTGTAGCATGTTGATGTCAATAACCCAATAACCAGTGATTGTGAGTGTATTAATCAAAATATTTTCATTAACTAGTGTATTAATGTTGGTGTTGTCATTTACCAGTGATGGCAAGTGTATTTATAGTCATTACCCAGTGATGGTGAGTGTATTAATCATATTGGCATTACCTAGTGATGTTGAGTGTATTAACCCCTGTGTTGCTAAGGATATTTGCACCTTGTCATCCACCTTACTTTGAGTTACCTTGAGGTGCTTCCGGGGCTTAGCGTCCCCCCGGCCCGGTCGTCGACCAGGCCTCCTCGTTGCTGGACTGATCAACCAGGCTGTTGGACGCGGCTGCTCGCAGCCTGACGTATGAGTCACAGCCTGGTTGATCAGGTATCCTTTGGAGGTGCTTATCCAGTTCTCTCTTGAACACTGTGAGGGGATTGCCAGTTATGCCCCTTATGTGTAGCGGAAGCGTGTTGAACAGTCTCGGGCCTCTGATGTTGATAGAGTTCTCTCTCAGAGTACCTGTTGCACCTCTGCTTTTCAACGGGGGTATTCTGCACATCCTGCCATGTCTTCTGGTCTCATGTGATGTTATTTCTGTGTGCAGGTTTGGGACCAGCCCCTCTAATATTTTCCACGTGTAAATTATTATGTATCTCTCCCGCCTGCGCTCAAGGGATACAGATTTAGGCTCTTTAGTCGGTCCCAATAGTTTAGATGTTTTACTGAGTGGATTCTAGCAGTAAAGGATCTCTGCACGCTCTCCAGGTCAGCAATTTCTCCAGCTTTGAAAGGGGCTGTCATTGTGCAGCAGTACTCCACTCTAGAGAGCACAAGCGTTTTGAAAAGTGTCATCATCGGTATAGCATCTCTAGTGTGAAAAGTTCTTGTTATCCAACCTGTCATTTTTCTTGCAGTTGTGACGGCTACTTTATTGTGTTCTTTAAAGGTAAGGTCTTCCGACATGAGTACACCCAGATCCTTTACATTGCCTTTTCGTTCTATGATCTTTATGATTTGCCTGTGTTTTGTACGTGGTTCCGTTTTTATATTTTCATTTTTTCCATAGCGCATGAGCTGGAACTTATCTTCGTTAAACACCATATTATTTTCTGTAGCCCATAGAAAGACCTGATCTACATCTGACTGGAGGTTTGCCGTGTCCTCTATGTTGCCTACTCTCATGAAGATCCTAGTGTCATCTGCAAAGGATGATACAGTGCTATAGGTTGTGTTCTTGTCTATGTCCGATATGAGGATGAGAAAAAGTACTGGAGCAAGCACAGTACCCTGGGGGACTGAGCTCTTCACGGTTGATGGGCTGGATTTTATTTTGTTGACTATTACACATTGGGTTCTGTTGGTCAGGAAATTGTAGATCCATCTGCCTATTTTTCCGGTAATTCCTTTTGAACGCATTTTATGTGCAATAACACCATGGTCACATTTATCAAAAGCTTTTGCGAAATCTGTGTAAATTACATCAGCGTTTTTTTGTCTTCCATAGCATCTAATGCCATATCATAGTGGTCCAGCAACTGCGACAGCAAGAGCGCCCTGTTCTGAAACCATGTTGTCCGGGGTTATGGAGATGCTGTGATTCCATGTATTTTGTGAGCTTACTTCTTAGCACTCTCTCAAAATTTTTATGATGTGCGATGTTAACGCTATCGGTCTGTAATTTTTTGCCTCTGCCTTATTTCCTCCTTTATGAAGTGGTGCTATCTCTGCTGTTTTTAGTATGTCAGGAATAACGCCAGTATCTAGGCTTTGTCTCCACAGAATGTGAAGGGCCTGCAATAATGGTTTTTTACAGTTCTTGATGAATATGGAGTTCCAAGAATCCAGGCCTGGTGCAGAGTGCATAGGCATACTGTTTATGGCTTCTTCAAAATCCAGTGGGGATAGGGTGACGTCTGATATATGATTTGATGTTGGTATCATATCCATGAAAAATTCATTTGGGTCATCAATCTTTAATGCGTTTAATGGCTCGCTGAAAACAGAGTCATACTGCTTCCTCAGTAGCTCGCTCATTTCTTTGTTGTCATCGGTGAAAGTTCCATCTCCCTTTCGCAGGGAGCATAAAATTTCCTCCTAACCTGTTTGTGTTCCCTGACCGAGAGAGAAAAAAATTAATCGTACTGTACTTACAAATGACATAAATGAGCCGACAATATGAGCGATGACATCACACCCTGCATGCTGGCTCATGCAAGGTATATTCACGTAGTTGTATTCATCTAATTGTCCTTGCAGGGGTTGAGCTCTGCTCTTTGGCCCTGCCTCTCAACTGTCAATCAACTGTTACTAACTACTAACTATTTTGCCCCCCCCCCCACACCCCAGGAAGCAGCCCGTGACAGCTGACTAACTCCAGGTACCTGTTTACTGCTAGGTAACGGGGCATCAGGGTGAATGAAACTCTTCCTATTGTTTCTCGCTGGCGCTGGGATACAACCCGGGACCACAGGATCATGCGGCCAGTGTGCTGTCCACTCAGCCACCAGCCCCCATGCATCCCAGAGGTGCGTCCCAGAGGCATCGCACGCAGTCTTCAAGCGGCCAGAATTGCCACAAATTTATTTTCGCGGCATTATTTACAGTGTCTAGGCGTATTTTATCACAATATTATTTACTAATTGTGTTGCATATAATGTTACTTCATGTTCAATGGTAATAATGTTGCATACATTGAGTATACACATGTGCACAAAAATGTTTTCCCATTATGCCAATATAATATGTATTCACATTGTTCATTATTATATTTACGCACATGCACACACTATTTACAGGTTTTTACACTATTATTGCACATTTAGAAGTCTTGGAGAGAGTGGTAGTCATTGAAGCAGTTGACAGCACACAATGACTGCCCACGCTTCACACCATGTTTGCACACGTTTACGTTTCTGATCTCTTTTTTTTGTTCTACAAACTAAGCAATCACGCTTGCCTATTGCATGCTTTCCAGCTGGTGGCAAATGTTTTAGTCTGTGTGCTTGAAAGCCCTCCATGTGAGCGAGCCTGGGTGTAGCAGCTTGCTGCAACACTGGTTCATGATGGGTCTTTGTATGCCAGAAACATCTTTGCCAAACTTTTCTAATAACTGTCCCAAGTGTAAAAGCAAACGAACGGAAACTTGGTTTACGTCAAGTTTTCACCAGATACATATTATAGCTATTCAGCATGCTTATGTCAACAAGACGGAAAATAACTTTTTTCGTCCACTTCAATGTTTTCCGCACACACTCGACAGTGCCCACCATCATGTCAGATTTATCAACCAAATGCATGTTGATATTATAGTCAAGAACACAATCTGGCTTATATACTGGTTCTTGCGTTACTCGGTTCACCTTGCCACTGTTCATCATTGTACCATCATGAACGGTTGTCAGCAAGTTCACTTCTCTCTTGTCTTTCCACCTAACTGAGCGTATTTGATCACTTTTTCTTAGCTGGCAGTCACCAACTTCAAGTTTATTGTCAAACACTGGCATTTCCTTCTTCTTGGCTTTACTGTACCAAACAATCCAGTTCTATTTTAAATCAAGAACCTAGCTTGCAAGGGACTTGTATAGCAGTTATCCGTGTATAAAATGTGGCCCTTGTTCATCCATGGTACCATCAGTGACTTTACCATACTACCTGAGAAACCATGTTGGTCGTTAGCGGGAATGTCTACATCACTAGCAGAATACAGAATCATGTGTAACACGTATCCTGTTTCACAGTCACAAAGAACAAAGAATTTCAATCCAAATCTGTTGCGTTTGAGGGAATATACTGCTTGAATGCAACACGTCCTCGGAAAAGCACAAGGGAATCGTCAATCACCAGCTTCTGTGCTGGTACGTAGAAATCTCTGAACTTTCCAATCACTTCATTCATATAGTGCCTGACTCTCCAAAGTCTATCATCCTCTGTCCGGTCCTCATTACTTTGAAAATGAAGACACCTGAGGTATCTGAAACCTGTCCCTGAAACATACATTTCACCTACAGTAGTGTTTTTCCAATGCTGCAATCGTGAATATTCTGTTACCTCTTTTCCAATGAGATGAGTCGCATGAAGGTTCATTTGGTTACAATATATTCCATGAGCAGCTCATCATAAAATGCTCTGAAGTAATCCATTTCACACATGTCCTCACCATTATCAGGAAAAGGTCTGTAATCCCAACTTCTTTATTGTCAAAGGCAGGAATTAGAGGAATAAAATCGCCACCATCACTCCACACAAGGACACCTGGTGTCCTGCGAGGCGCAACAGCGGCACGACAGCAAGGAAGCATTGCACACCATGGACCAGGAGCTGAAGCCCGTCTACACAAAGTACGGCCGCTATGTGAACGTGAGGTGAAATCACGTGAACATGAGGGTCTTGGTTCCTCATGTGGTGCCATGCGACGGCACTTGGCTGGGCGAGACGCTGCTGACGCGACAAATTCTCGCCCGATATCACCACTGGTACTAGCAACAGGCATAGTAACACTATGCTCTGAATCCACTTCACTAAAACCAGAAAATGAGTCACCTTCCTCTGACTCGTCGCCCAAAATATCCTCATACTCTAAATAAGCACAAGAACTGTGTGGTCGTGGGTGAATTGGAGTAGACACTGGGCGAGGAGGCACGGGTGAGCATGTAGGCCTCGCCATGGGAGGAGACTGTATCTCATATTCACTGTCTGTGCTACTATCATTGGTCAATTGTCTGTAGTCCTTATCAATGTCAGGGTCATCAAAATCACTTTCCTCACCATCAGAAAATAATTCACTAGTTATTTGCTTTTGAGTAAGTGATTGCGTGGTGCGTGCTCGGGAGGCATTTGGCCGTGCGTTCACCATGGTGACCGCTGGGTAATTGGGGCCTCCCATGCATTGGTAGCGTGAGCTGGATTTTTTTTTACAAAATGGCAGCTGTTTACTATAGCCCCCTGGGCAGCGTATGGGGGCCCCCCTACCCCGCTGGCCATTCAAATCTTGTGCGGTATTCCATCACATCATGACGTGATGCGCAATTTATAGCAAGTTACTCAACACATCATATGACGTGTTGTGCAGTTTAAGGGTTTATCATGGTGTTATTACCAGTTATGTTGAGTGTATTACCCTCTGAAATGCAAATAGTGCCTAATTTTGCTCGATCAGGGGGTGCGCATAACACCTTAACCACTGCACTGCACCAACGACAAATGCCATTCGCCAATTATTGCGCCAACCGACAAAAGTATTTTTATTTTTTTTCGTACACGGTTGAAACGCGCTCGCGGTAGGTTGGGTACGAAATGGACTCTTAGGACCTCCAGTCAGAGGCAGCCATCTTGGAAAAAATTCCCAGAATATCCTAGGGCTGCTGGCTGGGTTAGTACTGAGTGAGCAACAATGGGTGGCACACGCACCTCTGGCTCCCAAACACTTGTCCAACACAGTGTTGACTTGGGTACAAGATGGATTCCTGAGGTGTTTGTGAGATTGAAAAAATTCCCAGCATTCCCCACGGTCATGGGCAGGCTCATATTCAAGGTAGCAACCATGTCTATTCATCCATATCGAGCTCCCAATCCCTAGTCGGCCATGTTTTAAGAAAACCCATCTGATGTTGGAATACAGGGCATATTGCTTGAAGATGAGCATGCCAATGATTTTGATAACCAAATTTGGAAAAAGATCTTACACAGGTGTCTGATACTAGTGATACGGATATTGAAGTGAACGATGTGGAGAGTGTACAGTACACAGCTCTCACAGCCCTGCCATGCCGGACTAGGTCATCACCATCAGTGGAACAACACAAATGAATTTTTGTATGTTCCACTGAACATTTAGTGCCAAATGCAATTCTTTCGACCATCCGGCATTCGTTAGAGCGGGGTCGTTTTGAGTGATGATGCACTGTATTTGAAAAGAAAAAATGCAAGAATAGAGAAGTGATTGCAATATTATTCAGCAGATATGTAATAAAATATCAGATACTGTATAAAGTAATAAAATTTAGCAGATATAAAAGTAAAAATAATAAAGAACAGAAGAGTGGGAATTAGATAATTAATCAAATTAAGATTTCTAGAGTAAACAAATTGAGATTCAAATAATTAATCAATTGGAATACAAATAATTATTAAGTTAAGAATTAATTTAATATTGCAATACATGAATATATATGGTAATATACAAGATGGGCAAGGATATGCAATAAACAGCAATACACAGGCAAAAAAAAAAGAGAGAACAAAGTGAGAATTAGACAATTAGATTAAGATTATGAATAAATAACTAGATTCAGATTCAATAATTAATATAGAAGGAAACATAATTAATCAAATTAAAAATTCAGTAATCTCTAAGATTGTAATACAGTAATATCATATGGTAATAAGACAAGTTGGATAAGGGTATGCAATAGAAACAAACACATATCACCTGGAA
>WNGS01159299.1:13189-24262 GCA_020271785.1 Procambarus virginalis
TTTTAAGGGTCTGAGCTGTGGTGCAGTGGGTTAAAGGCGTACCAGTTATGCCAGTTGCTGTAAGGCTTCTGTGCTGGCTAGGGTTCGAATCTCCTGGTGGGAAAGTGTTCTAAGGTTGTATAATCTCTCTTGCGTGTTTAGGCAAGTTGTGCATTAAGCATAGACACAGAGTTCTCCCATATTAACAGGAATTTGATGAAAGAACGTGAGTAATCCCTCACTATGCTCTAGCTGCCCTTGGGAGGTGGTGATCTTTGGAGGTGAAATACTCCGAAATTACCATCTCTTTTAAGGGTCTGAGCTGTGGTGCAGTGGGTTAAAGGCGTACCAGTTATGCCAGTTGCTGTAAGGCTTCTGTGCTGGCTAGGGTTCGAATCTCCTGGTGGGAAAGTGTTCTAAGGTTGTATAATCTCTCTTGCGTGTTTAGGCAAGTTGTGCATTAAGCATAGACACAGAGTTCTCCCATATTAACAGGAATTTGATGAAAGAACGTGAGTAATCCCTCACTATGCTCTAGCTGCCCTTGGGAGGTGGTGATCTTTGGAGGTGAAATACTCCGAAATTACCATCTCTTTTAAGGGTCTGAGCTGTGGTGCAGTGGGTTAAAGGCGTACCAGTTATGCCAGTTGCTGTAAGGCTTCTGTGCTGGCTAGGGTTCGAATCTCCTGGTGGGAAAGTGTTCTAAGGTTGTATAATCTCTCTTGCGTGTTTAGGCAAGTTGTGCATTAAGCATAGACACAGAGTTCTCCCATATTAACAGGAATTTGATGAAAGAACGTGAGTAATCCCTCACTATGCTCTAGCTGCCCTTGGGAGGTGGTGATCTTTGGAGGTGAAATACTCCGAAATTACCATCTCTTTTAAGGGTCTGAGCTGTGGTGCAGTGGGTTAAAGGCGTACCAGTTATGCCAGTTGCTGTAAGGCTTCTGTGCTGGCTAGGGTTCGAATCTCCTGGTGGGAAAGTGTTCTAAGGTTGTATAATCTCTCTTGCGTGTTTAGGCAAGTTGTGCATTAAGCATAGACACAGAGTTCTCCCATATTAACAGGAATTTGATGAAAGAACGTGAGTAATCCCTCACTATGCTCTAGCTGCCCTTGGGAGGTGGTGATCTTTGGAGGTGAAATACTCCGAAATTACCATCTCTTTTAAGGGTCTGAGCTGTGGTGCAGTGGGTTAAAGGCGTACCAGTTATGCCAGTTGCTGTAAGGCTTCTGTGCTGGCTAGGGTTCGAATCTCCTGGTGGGAAAGTGTTCTAAGGTTGTATAATCTCTCTTGCGTGTTTAGGCAAGTTGTGCATTAAGCATAGACACAGAGTTCTCCCATATTAACAGGAATTTGATGAAAGAACGTGAGTAATCCCTCACTATGCTCTAGCTGCCCTTGGGAGGTGGTGATCTTTGGAGGTGAAATACTCCGAAATTACCATCTCTTTTAAGGGTCTGAGCTGTGGTGCAGTGGGTTAAAGGCGTACCAGTTATGCCAGTTGCTGTAAGGCTTCTGTGCTGGCTAGGGTTCGAATCTCCTGGTGGGAAAGTGTTCTAAGGTTGTATAATCTCTCTTGCGTGTTTAGGCAAGTTGTGCATTAAGCATAGACACAGAGTTCTCCCATATTAACAGGAATTTGATGAAAGAACGTGAGTAATCCCTCACTATGCTCTAGCTGCCCTTGGGAGGTGGTGATCTTTGGAGGTGAAATACTCCGAAATTACCATCTCTTTTAAGGGTCTGAGCTGTGGTGCAGTGGGTTAAAGGCGTACCAGTTATGCCAGTTGCTGTAAGGCTTCTGTGCTGGCTAGGGTTCGAATCTCCTGGTGGGAAAGTGTTCTAAGGTTGTATAATCTCTCTTGCGTGTTTAGGCAAGTTGTGCATTAAGCATAGACACAGAGTTCTCCCATATTAACAGGAATTTGATGAAAGAACGTGAGTAATCCCTCACTATGCTCTAGCTGCCCTTGGGAGGTGGTGATCTTTGGAGGTGAAATACTCCGAAATTACCATCTCTTTTAAGGGTCTGAGCTGTGGTGCAGTGGGTTAAAGGCGTACCAGTTATGCCAGTTGCTGTAAGGCTTCTGTGCTGGCTAGGGTTCGAATCTCCTGGTGGGAAAGTGTTCTAAGGTTGTATAATCTCTCTTGCGTGTTTAGGCAAGTTGTGCATTAAGCATAGACACAGAGTTCTCCCATATTAACAGGAATTTGATGAAAGAACGTGAGTAATCCCTCACTATGCTCTAGCTGCCCTTGGGAGGTGGTGATCTTTGGAGGTGAAATACTCCGAAATTACCATCTCTTTTAAGGGTCTGAGCTGTGGTGCAGTGGGTTAAAGGCGTACCAGTTATGCCAGTTGCTGTAAGGCTTCTGTGCTGGCTAGGGTTCGAATCTCCTGGTGGGAAAGTGTTCTAAGGTTGTATAATCTCTCTTGCGTGTTTAGGCAAGTTGTGCATTAAGCATAGACACAGAGTTCTCCCATATTAACAGGAATTTGATGAAAGAACGTGAGTAATCCCTCACTATGCTCTAGCTGCCCTTGGGAGGTGGTGATCTTTGGAGGTGAAATACTCCGAAATTACCATCTCTTTTAAGGGTCTGAGCTGTGGTGCAGTGGGTTAAAGGCGTACCAGTTATGCCAGTTGCTGTAAGGCTTCTGTGCTGGCTAGGGTTCGAATCTCCTGGTGGGAAAGTGTTCTAAGGTTGTATAATCTCTCTTGCGTGTTTAGGCAAGTTGTGCATTAAGCATAGACACAGAGTTCTCCCATATTAACAGGAATTTGATGAAAGAACGTGAGTAATCCCTCACTATGCTCTAGCTGCCCTTGGGAGGTGGTGATCTTTGGAGGTGAAATACTCCGAAATTACCATCTCTTTTAAGGGTCTGAGCTGTGGTGCAGTGGGTTAAAGGCGTACCAGTTATGCCAGTTGCTGTAAGGCTTCTGTGCTGGCTAGGGTTCGAATCTCCTGGTGGGAAAGTGTTCTAAGGTTGTATAATCTCTCTTGCGTGTTTAGGCAAGTTGTGCATTAAGCATAGACACAGAGTTCTCCCATATTAACAGGAATTTGATGAAAGAACGTGAGTAATCCCTCACTATGCTCTAGCTGCCCTTGGGAGGTGGTGATCTTTGGAGGTGAAATACTCCGAAATTACCATCTCTTTTAAGGGTCTGAGCTGTGGTGCAGTGGGTTAAAGGCGTACCAGTTATGCCAGTTGCTGTAAGGCTTCTGTGCTGGCTAGGGTTCGAATCTCCTGGTGGGAAAGTGTTCTAAGGTTGTATAATCTCTCTTGCGTGTTTAGGCAAGTTGTGCATTAAGCATAGACACAGAGTTCTCCCATATTAACAGGAATTTGATGAAAGAACGTGAGTAATCCCTCACTATGCTCTAGCTGCCCTTGGGAGGTGGTGATCTTTGGAGGTGAAATACTCCGAAATTACCATCTCTTTTAAGGGTCTGAGCTGTGGTGCAGTGGGTTAAAGGCGTACCAGTTATGCCAGTTGCTGTAAGGCTTCTGTGCTGGCTAGGGTTCGAATCTCCTGGTGGGAAAGTGTTCTAAGGTTGTATAATCTCTCTTGCGTGTTTAGGCAAGTTGTGCATTAAGCATAGACACAGAGTTCTCCCATATTAACAGGAATTTGATGAAAGAACGTGAGTAATCCCTCACTATGCTCTAGCTGCCCTTGGGAGGTGGTGATCTTTGGAGGTGAAATACTCCGAAATTACCATCTCTTTTAAGGGTCTGAGCTGTGGTGCAGTGGGTTAAAGGCGTACCAGTTATGCCAGTTGCTGTAAGGCTTCTGTGCTGGCTAGGGTTCGAATCTCCTGGTGGGAAAGTGTTCTAAGGTTGTATAATCTCTCTTGCGTGTTTAGGCAAGTTGTGCATTAAGCATAGACACAGAGTTCTCCCATATTAACAGGAATTTGATGAAAGAACGTGAGTAATCCCTCACTATGCTCTAGCTGCCCTTGGGAGGTGGTGATCTTTGGAGGTGAAATACTCCGAAATTACCATCTCTTTTAAGGGTCTGAGCTGTGGTGCAGTGGGTTAAAGGCGTACCAGTTATGCCAGTTGCTGTAAGGCTTCTGTGCTGGCTAGGGTTCGAATCTCCTGGTGGGAAAGTGTTCTAAGGTTGTATAATCTCTCTTGCGTGTTTAGGCAAGTTGTGCATTAAGCATAGACACAGAGTTCTCCCATATTAACAGGAATTTGATGAAAGAACGTGAGTAATCCCTCACTATGCTCTAGCTGCCCTTGGGAGGTGGTGATCTTTGGAGGTGAAATACTCCGAAATTACCATCTCTTTTAAGGGTCTGAGCTGTGGTGCAGTGGGTTAAAGGCGTACCAGTTATGCCAGTTGCTGTAAGGCTTCTGTGCTGGCTAGGGTTCGAATCTCCTGGTGGGAAAGTGTTCTAAGGTTGTATAATCTCTCTTGCGTGTTTAGGCAAGTTGTGCATTAAGCATAGACACAGAGTTCTCCCATATTAACAGGAATTTGATGAAAGAACGTGAGTAATCCCTCACTATGCTCTAGCTGCCCTTGGGAGGTGGTGATCTTTGGAGGTGAAATACTCCGAAATTACCATCTCTTTTAAGGGTCTGAGCTGTGGTGCAGTGGGTTAAAGGCGTACCAGTTATGCCAGTTGCTGTAAGGCTTCTGTGCTGGCTAGGGTTCGAATCTCCTGGTGGGAAAGTGTTCTAAGGTTGTATAATCTCTCTTGCGTGTTTAGGCAAGTTGTGCATTAAGCATAGACACAGAGTTCTCCCATATTAACAGGAATTTGATGAAAGAACGTGAGTAATCCCTCACTATGCTCTAGCTGCCCTTGGGAGGTGGTGATCTTTGGAGGTGAAATACTCCGAAATTACCATCTCTTTTAAGGGTCTGAGCTGTGGTGCAGTGGGTTAAAGGCGTACCAGTTATGCCAGTTGCTGTAAGGCTTCTGTGCTGGCTAGGGTTCGAATCTCCTGGTGGGAAAGTGTTCTAAGGTTGTATAATCTCTCTTGCGTGTTTAGGCAAGTTGTGCATTAAGCATAGACACAGAGTTCTCCCATATTAACAGGAATTTGATGAAAGAACGTGAGTAATCCCTCACTATGCTCTAGCTGCCCTTGGGAGGTGGTGATCTTTGGAGGTGAAATACTCCGAAATTACCATCTCTTTTAAGGGTCTGAGCTGTGGTGCAGTGGGTTAAAGGCGTACCAGTTATGCCAGTTGCTGTAAGGCTTCTGTGCTGGCTAGGGTTCGAATCTCCTGGTGGGAAAGTGTTCTAAGGTTGTATAATCTCTCTTGCGTGTTTAGGCAAGTTGTGCATTAAGCATAGACACAGAGTTCTCCCATATTAACAGGAATTTGATGAAAGAACGTGAGTAATCCCTCACTATGCTCTAGCTGCCCTTGGGAGGTGGTGATCTTTGGAGGTGAAATACTCCGAAATTACCATCTCTTTTAAGGGTCTGAGCTGTGGTGCAGTGGGTTAAAGGCGTACCAGTTATGCCAGTTGCTGTAAGGCTTCTGTGCTGGCTAGGGTTCGAATCTCCTGGTGGGAAAGTGTTCTAAGGTTGTATAATCTCTCTTGCGTGTTTAGGCAAGTTGTGCATTAAGCATAGACACAGAGTTCTCCCATATTAACAGGAATTTGATGAAAGAACGTGAGTAATCCCTCACTATGCTCTAGCTGCCCTTGGGAGGTGGTGATCTTTGGAGGTGAAATACTCCGAAATTACCATCTCTTTTAAGGGTCTGAGCTGTGGTGCAGTGGGTTAAAGGCGTACCAGTTATGCCAGTTGCTGTAAGGCTTCTGTGCTGGCTAGGGTTCGAATCTCCTGGTGGGAAAGTGTTCTAAGGTTGTATAATCTCTCTTGCGTGTTTAGGCAAGTTGTGCATTAAGCATAGACACAGAGTTCTCCCATATTAACAGGAATTTGATGAAAGAACGTGAGTAATCCCTCACTATGCTCTAGCTGCCCTTGGGAGGTGGTGATCTTTGGAGGTGAAATACTCCGAAATTACCATCTCTTTTAAGGGTCTGAGCTGTGGTGCAGTGGGTTAAAGGCGTACCAGTTATGCCAGTTGCTGTAAGGCTTCTGTGCTGGCTAGGGTTCGAATCTCCTGGTGGGAAAGTGTTCTAAGGTTGTATAATCTCTCTTGCGTGTTTAGGCAAGTTGTGCATTAAGCATAGACACAGAGTTCTCCCATATTAACAGGAATTTGATGAAAGAACGTGAGTAATCCCTCACTATGCTCTAGCTGCCCTTGGGAGGTGGTGATCTTTGGAGGTGAAATACTCCGAAATTACCATCTCTTTTAAGGGTCTGAGCTGTGGTGCAGTGGGTTAAAGGCGTACCAGTTATGCCAGTTGCTGTAAGGCTTCTGTGCTGGCTAGGGTTCGAATCTCCTGGTGGGAAAGTGTTCTAAGGTTGTATAATCTCTCTTGCGTGTTTAGGCAAGTTGTGCATTAAGCATAGACACAGAGTTCTCCCATATTAACAGGAATTTGATGAAAGAACGTGAGTAATCCCTCACTATGCTCTAGCTGCCCTTGGGAGGTGGTGATCTTTGGAGGTGAAATACTCCGAAATTACCATCTCTTTTAAGGGTCTGAGCTGTGGTGCAGTGGGTTAAAGGCGTACCAGTTATGCCAGTTGCTGTAAGGCTTCTGTGCTGGCTAGGGTTCGAATCTCCTGGTGGGAAAGTGTTCTAAGGTTGTATAATCTCTCTTGCGTGTTTAGGCAAGTTGTGCATTAAGCATAGACACAGAGTTCTCCCATATTAACAGGAATTTGATGAAAGAACGTGAGTAATCCCTCACTATGCTCTAGCTGCCCTTGGGAGGTGGTGATCTTTGGAGGTGAAATACTCCGAAATTACCATCTCTTTTAAGGGTCTGAGCTGTGGTGCAGTGGGTTAAAGGCGTACCAGTTATGCCAGTTGCTGTAAGGCTTCTGTGCTGGCTAGGGTTCGAATCTCCTGGTGGGAAAGTGTTCTAAGGTTGTATAATCTCTCTTGCGTGTTTAGGCAAGTTGTGCATTAAGCATAGACACAGAGTTCTCCCATATTAACAGGAATTTGATGAAAGAACGTGAGTAATCCCTCACTATGCTCTAGCTGCCCTTGGGAGGTGGTGATCTTTGGAGGTGAAATACTCCGAAATTACCATCTCTTTTAAGGGTCTGAGCTGTGGTGCAGTGGGTTAAAGGCGTACCAGTTATGCCAGTTGCTGTAAGGCTTCTGTGCTGGCTAGGGTTCGAATCTCCTGGTGGGAAAGTGTTCTAAGGTTGTATAATCTCTCTTGCGTGTTTAGGCAAGTTGTGCATTAAGCATAGACACAGAGTTCTCCCATATTAACAGGAATTTGATGAAAGAACGTGAGTAATCCCTCACTATGCTCTAGCTGCCCTTGGGAGGTGGTGATCTTTGGAGGTGAAATACTCCGAAATTACCATCTCTTTTAAGGGTCTGAGCTGTGGTGCAGTGGGTTAAAGGCGTACCAGTTATGCCAGTTGCTGTAAGGCTTCTGTGCTGGCTAGGGTTCGAATCTCCTGGTGGGAAAGTGTTCTAAGGTTGTATAATCTCTCTTGCGTGTTTAGGCAAGTTGTGCATTAAGCATAGACACAGAGTTCTCCCATATTAACAGGAATTTGATGAAAGAACGTGAGTAATCCCTCACTATGCTCTAGCTGCCCTTGGGAGGTGGTGATCTTTGGAGGTGAAATACTCCGAAATTACCATCTCTTTTAAGGGTCTGAGCTGTGGTGCAGTGGGTTAAAGGCGTACCAGTTATGCCAGTTGCTGTAAGGCTTCTGTGCTGGCTAGGGTTCGAATCTCCTGGTGGGAAAGTGTTCTAAGGTTGTATAATCTCTCTTGCGTGTTTAGGCAAGTTGTGCATTAAGCATAGACACAGAGTTCTCCCATATTAACAGGAATTTGATGAAAGAACGTGAGTAATCCCTCACTATGCTCTAGCTGCCCTTGGGAGGTGGTGATCTTTGAAGGTGAAATACTCCGAAATTACCATCTCTTTTAAGGGTCTGAGCTGTGGTGCAGTGGGTTAAAGGCGTACCAGTTATGCCAGTTGCTGTAAGGCTTCTGTGCTGGCTAGGGTTCGAATCTCCTGGTGGGAAAGTGTTCTAAGGTTGTATAATCTCTCTTGCGTGTTTAGGCAAGTTGTGCATTAAGCATAGACACAGAGTTCTCCCATATTAACAGGAATTTGATGAAAGAACGTGAGTAATCCCTCACTATGCTCTAGCTGCCCTTGGGAGGTGGTGATCTTTGGAGGTGAAATACTCCGAAATTACCATCTCTTTTAAGGGTCTAAGCTGTGCTGCAGTGGGTTAAAGGCGTACCAGTTATGCCAGTTGCTGTAAGGCTTTTGTGCTGGCTAGGGTTCGAATCTCCTGTTGGGAAAATTTTTAAGGTTGTATAATCTCTCTTGCGTGTTTAGGCAAGTTGTGCATTAAGCATAGACACACAGTTCTCCCATATTAACAGGAATTTGATGAAAGAACGTGAGTAATCCCTCACTATGCTCTAGCTGCCCTTGGGAGGTGGTGATCTTTGGAGGTGAAATACTCCGAAATTACCATCTTTTTTAAAGGTCTGAGCTGTGGTGCAGTGGGTTAAAGGCGTACCAGTTATGCCAGTTGCTGTAAGGCTTCTGTGCTGGCTAGGGTTCGAATCTCCTGGTGGGAAAGTGTTCTAAGGTTGTATAATCTCTCTTGCGTGTTTAGGCAAGTTGTGCATTAAGCATAGACACAGAGTTCTCCCATATTAACAGGAATTTGATGAAAGAACGTGAGTAATCCCTCACTATGCTCTAGCTGCCCTTGGGAGGTGGTGATCTTTGGAGGTGAAATACTCCGAAATTACCATCTCTTTTAAGGGTCTGAGCTGTGGTGCAGTGGGTTAAAGGCGTACCAGTTATGCCAGTTGCTGTAAGGCTTCTGTGCTGGCTAGGGTTCGAATCTCCTGGTGGGAAAGTGTTCTAAGGTTGTATAATCTCTCTTGCGTGTTTAGGCAAGTTGTGCATTAAGCATAGACACAGAGTTCTCCCATATTAACAGGAATTTGATGAAGAACGTGAGTAATCCCTCACTAGCTCTAGCTGCCCTTGGGAGGTGGTAATCTTTGGAGGTGAAATACTCCAAAATTACCATCTGTTTTAAGGGTCTGAGCTGTGGTGCAGTGGGTTAAAGGCGTACCAGTTATGCCAGTTGCTGTCAGGTTTCTGTGCTGGCTAGGGTTCGAATCTCTTGGTGGGAAAGTGTTCTAAGGTTGTTTAATCTCTCTTGCGTGTTTAGGCAAGTTGTGCATTAAGCATAGACACACAGTTTCCCATATTAACAGGAATTTGGTGAAAGAATATGAGCAATCCCTCACTATGCTCTAGCTGCCCTTGGGAGGTGGTGATCTTTGAAGGTGAAATACTCCGAAATTACCATCTCTTTTAAGGGTCTGAGCTGTGGTGCAGTGGGTTAAAGGCGTACCAGTTATGCCAGTTGCTGTAAGGATTCTGTGCTGGCTATGGTTCTAATCTCCTGGTAGGAAAGTGTTCTAAAGTTGTATAATCTCTCTTGCATGTTTAGGCAAGTTGTGCATTAAGCATAGACACAGAGTTCTCCCATATTAACAGGAATTTGATGAAAGAACGTGAGTAATCCCTCACTATGCTCAAGCTGCCCTTGGGAGGTGGTGATCTTTGGAGGTGAAATACTTCGAAATTACCATCTGTTTTAAGGGTCTAAGCTGTGCTGCAGTGGGTTAAAGGCGTACCAGTTATGCCAGTTGCTGTAAGGCTTTTGTGCTGGCTAGGGTTCGAATCTCCTGTTGGGAAAATTTTTAAGTTTGTATAATCTCTTTGCGTGTTTAGGCAAGTTGTGCATTAAGCATAGGCACACAGTTCTCCCATTATAACAGGAATTTGATGAAAGAACGTGAGTAATCCCTCACAATGCGCTAGCTGCCCTTGGGAGGTGGTGATCTTTGGAGGTGAAATACTCCGAAATTACCATCTCTATTAAAGGTCTGAGCTGTGGTGCAGTGGGTTAAAGGCGTACCAGTTATGCCAGTTGCTGTAAGGATTCTGTGCTGGCTAGGGTTCGAATCTCCTGGTTGAAAGAGTTCTAAGGTTGTATAATCTCTCTTGCATGTTTAGGCAAGTTGTGCATTAAGCATAAACACAGAGTTCTCCCATTAACAGAATTTGATGAAAGAACGTGAGTAATCCCTCACTATGCTCTAGCTGCCCTTGGGAGGTGCTGATCTTTGGAGGTGAAATACTCCGAAATTACCATCTCTTTAAGGGTCTGAGCTGTGGTGCAGTGGGTTAAAGGCGTACCAATTATGCCAGTTGCTGTAATTTCTCTGTGCTGGCTAGGGTTCGAATCTCCTGGTGGGAAAGTGTTCTAAGGTTGTATAATCTCTCTTGCGGGTTTAGGCAAGTTGTGCATTAAGCATAGACACAGAGTTCTCCCATATTTACAGGATTTGATGAAGGAACGTGAGTAACCCTCACTAGCTCTAGCGCCCTTGGGAGGTGGAATCTTTGGAGGTGAAATACTCCAAAATTACCATCTGTTTTAAGGGTCTGAGCTGTGGTTCAGTGGGTTAAAGGCGTACCAGTTTATGCCAGTTGCTGTCAGGTTTCTGTGCTGGCTAGGGTTCGAATCTCTTGGTGGGAAAGTGTTCTAAGGTTGTTTAATCTCTCTTGCGTGTTTAGGCAAGTTGTGCATTAAGCATAGACACACAGTTCTCCCATATTAACAGGAATTTGGTGAAAAAATATAGCATCCCTCACATGCTCTAGCTGCCCTTGGGAGGTGGTGATCTTTGAAGGTGAAATACTCCGAAATTACCATCTCTTACAAGGGTGAGCTGTGGTGCAGTGGTTTAAAGGTTGTACCAGTTATGCCAGTTGCTGTAAGGCTTCTGTGCTGGCTAGGGTTCGAATCTCCTGGTGGGAAAGTGTTCTAAGGTTGTATAATCTCTCTTGTGTGTTTATGCAAGTTGTGCATTAAGCATAGACACACAGTTCTCCCATATTAACAGTAATTTGATGAAAGAACGTGAGTAATCCCTCACTAT
>WNGS01159300.1:15529-29477 GCA_020271785.1 Procambarus virginalis
GTTACCATACAGTAAGAGTGTTGCCATACAATAAGAGTGTTGCCATACAATAGAGTGTTGCCATACAATAAGAGTGTTGCCATACAATAAGAGTGTTGCCATACAATAAGAGTGTTACCATACAATAAGAGTGTTGCCATACAGTAAGAGTGTTGCCATACAGTAAGAGTGTTGCCATACAATAAGAGTGTTGCCATACAATAAGAGTGTTGCCATACATAAGAGTGTTGCCATACAATAAGAGTGTTGCCATACAATAAGAGTGTTGCCATACAATAAGAGTGTTGCCATACAGTAAGAGTGTTGCCATACAGTAAGAGTGTTGCCATACAGTAAGAGTGTTGCCATACAATAAGAGTGTTGCCATACAATAAGAGTGTTGCCATACAATAAGAGTGTTGCCATACAATAAGAGTGTTGCCATACAGTAAGAGTGTTGCCATACAATAAGAGTGTTGCCATACAATAAGAGTGTTGCCATACAATAAGAGTGTTGCCATACAGTAAGAGTGTTGCCATACAGTAAGAGTGTTGCCATACAGTAAGTGTTTGCCATACAATAGAGTGTTGCCATACAATAAGAGTGTTGCCATACAATAAGAGTGTTGCCATACAGTAAGAGTGTTGCCATACAGTAAGAGTGTTGCCATACAGTAAGAGTGTTGCCATACAATAGAGTGTTGCCATACAATAAGAGTGTTGCCATACAATAAGAGTGTTGACATACAGTAAGAGTGTTGCCATACAATAAGAGTGTTGTGCCACAGGTCTGGGACGAGGAGCTGGCAACCGTGGCGCAGCGCTGGGCAGACCAGTGTATGCCGGGCACGACCGTGCCAGGAACCTGGGTGAGTATTGTCCCCTCTCTCCCCTCACCTCTCCCCACACCTGCTGCACCTCTCCCCTCGCCTGCTGCACCTCTCCCCTCACCTCTCCCCACACCTGCTGCACCTCTCCCCTCACCTGCTGCATCTCTCCCCTCACCTGCGCACCTCTCCCCACACCTGCACCTCTCCCCTCACCTGCTGCACCTCTCCCCTCACCTGCTGCACCTCTCCCCTCACCTGCTGCATCTCTCCCCTCACCTGCTGCACCTCTCCCCTCACCTGCTGCATCTCTCCCCTCACATGCTGCATCTCTCCCCTCACCTGCTGCACCTCTCCCCTCACCTGCTGCATCTCTCCCCTCACCTGCTGCATCTCTCCCCTCACCTGCTGCACCTCTCCCCTCACCTGCTGCATCTCTCCCCTCACCTGCTGCATCTCTCCCCTCACCTGCTGCATCTCTCCCCTCACCTGCTGCATCTCTCCCCTACCTGCTGCATCTCTCCCCTCACCTGCTGCATCTCTCCCCTCACCTACTGCACCTCTCCCCTCACCTGCTGCATCTCTCCCCACATCTGCTGCACCTCTCCCCTCACCTGCTGCATCTCTCCCCACACCTGCTGCACCTCTCTCCTCACCTGCTGCATCTCTCCCCTCACCTGCTGCATCTCTCCCCTCACCTGCTGCATCTCTCCCCTCACCTGCTGCATCTCTCCCCACACCTGCTGCACCTCTCCCCTCACCTACTGCACCTCTCCCCTCACCTGCTGCACCTCTCCCCTCACCTGCTGCCCCTCTCCTCTCACCTGCTGCACCTCTCCCCTCACCTGCTGCACCTCTCCCCACACCTGCTGCATCTCTCCCCTCACCTGCCCTCGTGTGCGTGTGTATAATTACCAAGGTGTAATACAAATGTGTTGTAACCTAAGTGTAACTATTTAAGTGTAATTAGGTAATTAGACACTGGCACTCAGGTGTAGTTACCTAAATGTAATTACATACATGTAGTCAGGTAAGTGCAATTACCTAAGGGTAATAACCTATGTGTAATTACCTTAATGGGTTAGAGGTGAGAGCCCCGCTGGGGGGTTTTCCTTGATGTCATCATTTACCTCTTTGTTGGGTAAATTATTGGATCTCTCTATGACTCTTATCTCAGGACGAACTATCCATGAAAGGGACATGTTCTTGGCGTTGAAGATTTCATTAAATTTACGTTGTCAATTTTGTCAATTTCTGTTTTTCCGTGACGATGATAATTTTTGTCACAAATATTGTCTCTGTTTCTGCTCGCAGCTCTCATGTCTCTCCTTACAGTGGTGGTGGTAGCAGGGGGGGTAGTGTAACAGTGGTGGTGGTAGCTGGGGGGTAGTGTAACAGTGGTGGTGGTAGGTGGGGGTAGTGTAACAGTTTTGGTGGTAGCTGGGGGGTAGTGTAACAGTGGTGGTGGTAGCAGGGGGGTAGTGTAACAGTGGTGGTGGTAGCAGGGGGGTAGTGTAACAGTGGTGGTGGTAGCAGGGGGTAGTGTAACAGTGGTGGTGGTAGCTGGGGGGTAGTGTAACAGTGGTGGTGGTAGCAGGGGGTTGTGTAACAGTGGTGGTGGTAGCTGGGGGTAGTGTAACAGTGGTGGTGGTAGCAGGGGGGTAGTGTAACAGTGGTGGTGGTAGCAGGGGGTAGTGTAACAGTGGTGGTGGTAGCAGGGGGGTAGTGTAACAGTGGTGGTGGTAGCAGGGGGTAGTGTAACAGTGGTGGTGGTAGCAGGGGTAGTGTAACAGTGGTGGTGGTAGCTGGGGGGTAGTGTAACAGTGGTGGTGGTAGCAGGGGTAGTGTAACAGTGGTGGTGGTAGCAGGGGTTGTGTAACAGTGGTGGTGGTAGCAGGGGTAGTGTAACAGTGGTGGTGGTAGCAGGGGGGTAGTGTAACAGTGGTGGTGGTAGCAGGGGGTAGTGTACAGTGGTGGTGGTAGCTGGGGGTAGTGTAACAGTGGTGGTGGTAGCAGGGGTAGTGTAACAGTGGTGGTGGTAGCAGGGGGTAGTGTAACAGTGGTGGTGGTAGCTGGGGGTAGTGTAACAGTGGTGGTGGTAGCAGGGGTAGTGTAACAGTGGTGTGGTAGCTGGGGTAGTGTAACAGTGGTGGTGGTAGCTGGGGGTAGTGTAACAGTGGTGGTGGTAGCAGGGGGTAGTGTAACAGTGGTGGTGGTAGCTGGGGGGTAGTGTAACAGTGGTGGTGGTAGCAGGGGTAGTGTAACAGTGGTGGTGGTAGCTGGGGGTAGTGTAACAGTGGTGGTGGTAGCAGGGGGTTGTGTAACAGTGGTAGTGGTAGCAGGGGTAGTGTAACAGTGGTGGTGGTAGCAGGGGGGTAGTGTAACAGTGGTGGTGGTAGCAGGGGGTTGTGTACAGTGGTAGTGGTAGCAGGGGTAGTGTAACAGTGGTGGTGGTAGCAGGGGGGTAGTGTAACAGTGGTGGTGGTAGCAGGGGGTTGTGTAACAGTGGTGGTGGTAGCAGGGGTAGTGTAACAGTGGTGGTGGTAGCTGGGGTAGTGTAACAGTGGTGGTGGTAGCAGGGGTAGTGTAACAGTGGTGGTGGTAGCTGGGGGTAGTGTAACAGTGGTGGTGGTAGCTGGGGTAGTGTAACAGTGGTGGTGGTAGCAGGGGGGTAGTGTAACAGTGGTGGTGATAGGTGGGGGGTAGTGTAACAGTGGTGGTGGTAGCAGGGGGTAGTGTAACAGTGGTGGTGGTAGCTGGGGTNATATATATATATATATATATATATATTATATATATATATATATATATATATATATATATATATATAGGTGGTTTAAGAGTAAACAATTGCCATTGTGTTAATATTCTTATAAATACAATCACCATCACTCCCGACGATTTAATCTAACCAGGTTAGAGACAATGGTTTATATGTTTAATAAAAACCGTGACGTAGCTCAGTAATTCTTGCTTGATGTCCAATAATTAGTGTTAGGAGAGGTGAGAGGCGGTGACGTGGCTGTACAGTGTAAGTGGGACCTGAGACAAGCCTGGCTATTATAGTCAGCTGATATTACAAGATCCTGACCACCTGATCATTCAGCTGATTAATTTATGGCCACCTGTTTCAGCTGATTCATTCATAACCAGCTGTATAAGCTGATTCATTCATAACCAGCTGTATAAGCTGATTCATTCATAACCAGCTGTATAAGCTGAGTCATTCATAACCAGCTGTATAAGCTGATTCATTCATAACCAGCTGTATCAGCTGATTCATTCATACCAGCTGTATAAGCTGAGTCATTCATAACCAGCTGTATAAGCTGATTCATTCATAACCAGCTGTATCAGCTGATTCATTCATAACCAGCTGTATAAGCTGAGTCATTCATAACCAGCTGTATAAGCTGATTCATTCATAACCAGCTGTTTCAGCTGATTCATTCATAACCAGCTGTTTCAGCTGATTCATTCATAACCACCTGTTTCAGCTGATTCATTCATAACCAGCTGTTTCAGCTGATTCATTCATAACCAGCTGTATCAGCTGATTCATTCATAACCAGCTGTATAAGCTGAGTCATTCATAACCAGCTGTATAAGCTGATTCATTCATAACCAGCTGTATAAGCTGAGTCATTCATAACCAGCTGTATAAGCTGATTCATTCATAACCAGCTGTATCAGCTGATTCATTCATAACCAGCTGTATAAGCTGAGTCATTCATAACCAGCTGTATAAGCTGATTCATTCATAACCAGCTGTATCAGCTGAGTCATTCATAACCAGCTGTATCAGCCGGTTCATTCATAACCAGCTGTATAAGCCGAGTCATTCATAACCAGCTGTATAAGCCGAGTCATTCATAACCAGCTGTATCAGCTGATTCATTCATAAGCAGCTGTATCAGCTGATTCATTCATAACCAGCTGTATAAGCTGAGTCATTCATAACCAGCTGTATAAGGTGATTCATTCACAACCACCTGTATCAGCTGATTCATTCATAACAAGTTGTATCAGCTGAGTCATTCATAACCAGCTGTATCAGCTGATTCATTCATAACCAGCTGTATCAGCTGATTCATTCATAACAAGCTGTATCAGCCGAGTCATTCATAACCCCATGTATCAGCTGATTCATTCACAACAGTCATTGGCAAGTGATTCATTCCTGACCTTCATTGCCAGGTGGTTCATTCATAACCAAGGTTAAGCCATCCGTTCGTAAGTACAGTTTATCTCTCAAGAGTAGTGGCGTCACCCGGGCCGCTCAGAACCATTGGTATTCATCATAGTACGCAGCTCTACGTAAACATGAGAGTGAAATTTATTCTTATGAGTGTGTGGAACACCTGTTTGCTGCCTTATGACGGCGGGGACGTAGCTCTCAGTGATGGTGGCGTGTCCTTGTCTGTAGCCTTGATCTCTATGCAACGGATTAGCCCGAGACCTGCCTCGCCTCTCTCCCTCGTGGGCGCACCTCGCTCCTGTGAAAGTGTGTACTTGTCTACTAGTACTTACTTAACTCTACCCTCGAGCAAGTGAGATCTAGCTCTATATTCCCCGTCTACTAACTACCTTCGTTGGACGCATTGTGTTATAATTCAATTATTCTGACGTTCCAATTCTTTGTCGAGTGTAGCAACTTTGTGGGTGGAGTTGACTGCCACAATTTCTTTCAGTGAGCGCTTGCTGTCCACCTTTAAGATATATGAGAACTTTCTTACATTTCTTTAACTCATTTGCGTTGCCAACTTCCAGCAATGTCTTCTTGTCCTACTTTCTCTTACTTTTTGGAGGCAGCCCTGGTCTACCCTGTCAATTCCCCTCAGCATCTTGTATGTTACGAACATGTCCCCCGATGTTTCTTCTCTCCTACAGGCATGTGAGGTCTAGTTCCCTTCACCTGTTCTCATAGGGTTGAGGTGAGTACATATATGTAAGTAAACACACACACACTTCCCTGCCTTCTCTAACTAGTGTGTGGGTGTTTACTCATGTATTTACTCACCGATTAGTGCTTACTGGATCGAGTTGTAGGTATGGGGCCCCGCCTTTCCAGCCACCGGTTGTCTATTACAACGTCTTCCGACCTACTTTTCTTTCACATCTTCCTCCCAAGTTATGAATGGAGTGATAACTTCTACAACATTCTCATGTACTTCGTCCCATTCCCCCACTCGTGCAGTAACAAAGACTAACATCGTTGTTTGAGAGAATTTTAAGAAGCTGTATAAACTTGGCGAGAAGGTAAACACCATCGCCGTCCACAATCACTAAACTAAACACGTCAGTAATCTGGGTCTGGAGTCACGTCATTCGAGTAGACGCCCGGCGGCTGGTGAGGCGGGACCCAAGAGCTGCTGCTCGGTTCACTGAACACAAATTAGTGAATATACATTGTGGTAGAGTGAGTGTTGCATCACTGTCCACGGCCAGAGGGAGGGACGGCCCAACCGTCTTGACTTGACGGGAGAACAACAACCACTTAATCGCAGGTTAATTTCCTCAAGACGACCCAGCAGAGTGTGAGACATTATGGAGGAGCCCTGAGGACCAAGACACACTGAAGCAGGTAACCCGCCACTCTCAATCGCGCCGTATATCATCGCTACGACAACACTCACATCTGATCTTTGGCCCAATATTACAACAGCCCTCCGCGCCTGACAGCCGAGTGGACAGCGCTTTGGGTTCGTAATCCTGAGGTTCCGGGTTCGATCCCCGGTGGAGGCGGAGACAAATGGGCAAAATGTTTCTTTCACCCTGATGCCCCTGTTACCTAGCAGTAAATAGGTACCTGGTAGTTAGACAGCTGCTACGAGCTACTTCCTGGGGGGAACTAAAAGGAGGCCTAGTCGAGGACCGGGCCGCGGGGACAATAAGCCCCGAAATTATCTCAAGATAACCTCAAGATAACCCCAAGGACAATCGGTCCGGGTTAGAGCCCCGGGAGGCTCTTGCCACCTGAGCACCGAGCCATAATTAGGAACCTGGTGGTTAACTTGGTGGTGTGTGACCCACGTCAAATGAGTAGTGAGGCGGCTAAGAAGAGTCATCTCCTTCGACCCCCAGTGTGAAACAATGAAAGAAAAACCATTGTGAACGTGTGTGCAAGTTCAGTGAGGGCTGAGGGCAGGGAGCCCCATCTAAGAGCTCACAAGGAGCCCCGAGGAGCTCACGAGAGAGGCAGGCTGACAGGTGTCTGGAGCCTCACTGTGGCCGAGGATCAGAGAAGCTGAGGGAGCGTGACTCACTGCTCGCCCGCGAGAAAGTAGCAGCAACACAAGTGACGCACGACGGCTGCTTACGGCACTAGGGAGCCGAGGAGCCGGGCTGGGGGAGACGGGGGGCACGGAACACTACCCTGCCTCCCCACGGGGGCACGGAACACTACCCTGCCTCCCCACGGGGGCATGGAACACTACCCTGCCTCCCCACGGGGGTATGGAACACTACCCAGCCTCCCCACGGGGGCATGGAACACTACCCTGCCTCCCCACGGGGGCACGGAACACTACCCTGCCTCCCCACGGGGGCATGGAACACTACCCAGCCTCCCCACGGGGGTATGGAACACTACCCAGCCTCCCCACGGGGGCACGGAACACTACCCTGCCTCCCCACGGGGGCATGGAACACTACCCAGCCTCCCCACGGGGGTATGGAACACTACCCAGCCTCCCCACGGGGGCATGGAACACTACCCTGCCTCCCCACGGGGGTATGGAACACTACCCAGCCTCCCCACGGGGGCATGGAACACTACCCTGCCTCCCCACGGGGGCATGGAACACTACCCTGCCTCCCCACGGGGGCATGGAACACTACCCAGCCTCCCCACGGGGGCATGGAACACTACCCTGCCTCCCCACGGGGGCATGGAACACTACCCTGCCTCCCCACGGGGGCATGGAACACTACCCAGCCTCCCCACGGGGGTATGGAACACTACCCGGCCTCCCCACGGGGGCATGGAACACTACCCTGCCTCCCCACGGGGGCATGGAACACTACCCTGCCTCCCCACGGGGGCATGGAATACTACCCTGCCTCCCCACGGGGGCATGGAACACTACCCTGCCTCCCCACGGGGGCATGGAACACTACCCTGCCTCCCCACAGGGGCATGGAACACTACCCTGCCTCCCCACGGGGGCATGGAACACTACCCTGCCTCCCCACGGGGGCATGGAACACTACCCTGCCTCCCCACGGGGGCATGGAACAGTTCTTCACGCAATAGCGGCAAGGATGAGAATCGACTATAAGTGTGGGGCTCCACCCACACTGGAGTGGGGGCTCCACCCACACTGGAGTGGGGCTCCACCCACACTGGAGTGGGGCTCCACCCACACTGGAGTGGGGGGCTCCACCCACACTGGAGTGGGGGCTCCACCCACACTGGAGTGGGGGCTCCACCCACACTGGAGTGGGGCTCCACCCACACTGGAGTGGGGCTCCACCCACACTGGAGTGGGGCTCCACCCACACTGGAGTGGGGCTCCACCCACACTGGAGTGGGGCTCCACCCACACTGGAGTGGGGGCTCCACCCACACTGGAGTGGGGGCTCCACCCACACTGGAGTGGGGGCTCCACCCACACTGGAGTGGGGGCTCCACCCACACTGGAGTGGGGGCTCCACCCACACTGGAGTGGGGGCTCCACCCACACTGGAGTGGGGGCTCCACCCACACTGGAGTGGGGGCTCCACCCACACTGGAGTGGGGGCTCCACCCACACTGGAGTGGGGGCTCCACCCACACTGGAGTGGGGGCTCCACCCACACTGGAGTGGGGGCTCCACCCACACTGGAGTGGGGGCTCCACCCACACTGGAGTGGGGGCTCCACCCACACTGGAGTGGGGGCTCCACCCACACTGGAGTGGGGGCTCCACCCACACTGGAGTGGGGGATCCACCCACACTGGAGTGGGGGCTCCACCCACACTGGAGTGGGGCTCCATGCACAGTGGAGTGGGGGATCCACCCACACTGGAGTGGGGGATCCAGATAATGAGTTTAAGTACCTTATCATATATACCATTGGTCCCCCCCCCCCAGCCTCACCATACTCACCAGCCACCGAGCGGCCGGACCCCGTGTTCAACACCTGCGGTAACAGTTGTCACTCGGGTCAACACCTGCGACAGCAGTTGTCACTCGGGACAACACCTGCGGCAGCAGTTGTCACTCGGGTCAACACCTGCGGCAGCAGTTGTCACTCGGGACAACACCTGCGGCAACAGTTGTCACTCGGGTCAACACACTCGGGTCAACACACTCGGGTCAACACACTCGGGTCAACACACTCGGGTCAACACACTCGGGTCAACACTTTACTGTTACCTCAATATATTTAGGTAACAGTATACACACACACATTGAGTTACAAGCAGAGTGTTGGAGCACGAGACATACCGAGAATATACTAACTAATACTAGAGACAATATACCAGGCCTGAAGCCACTAGTCTACGGCTATATTATGATGATGATATAGTGGCATTGTGACCCGAGAGGGAAGTGGCCACACCAGCCGGGGCCGCCAGGGAGCCACGTGGGTGATACTGGACGATAATTGGTCATCAATTGTTAGTGATATACGACGAGTGATAAGCAGTTACTGGAGGCTGAGGGAGAGTGAGGTAGAACTGCA
Source organism: Procambarus virginalis (assembly GCA_020271785.1). Classification (NCBI taxonomy): domain Eukaryota; kingdom Metazoa; phylum Arthropoda; class Malacostraca; order Decapoda; family Cambaridae; genus Procambarus; species Procambarus virginalis. The sequence goes on from WNGS01159300.1 coordinate 25,005, forward strand.
CTCAGCATGAGCTTATCAGCATCAGGTCTAATGCTGCCTCATGCTCCAGTAGTCAGCTGAGTCAGCGAGAGGGGTATGAACCACTGTGGCCACTATCATGAGTCAGCCTCACTGACTGTGGCCACCATCATGAGTCAGCCACTGACTGTGGCCACCATCATGATTCAGCCACACTGACTGTGGCCACCATCATGAGTCAGCCTCACTGACTGTGGCCACCGTCATGAGTCAGCCACACTTACTGTGGCCACCATCATGAGTCAGCCACACTTACTGTGGCCACCATCATGAGTCAGCCACACTTACTGTGGCCACCATCATGAGTCAGCCACACTTACTGTGGCCACCATCATGAGTCAGCCACACTGACTGTGGCCACCATCATGAGTCAGCGTCACACTGACTGTGGCCACCATCATGAGTCAGCCACACTGACTGTGGCCACCTTCATGAGTCAGCCACACTGACTGTGGCCACCATCATGAGTCAGCCTCACAGACTGTGGCCACCATCATGAGTCAGCCTCACTGACTGTGGCCACCGTCATGAGTCAGCCTCACTGACTGTGGCCACCGTCATGAGTCAGCCTCACTGACTGTGGCCACCGTCATGAGTCAGCCTCACTGACTGTGGCCACCATCATGAGTCAGCCACACTGTGGCCACCATCATGAGTCAGCCACACTGTGGCCACCATCATGAGTCAGCCACACTGACTGTGGCCACAATCATGAGTCAGCCACACTGACTGTGGCCACCGTCATGAGTCAGCCTCACTGACTGTGGCCACCATCATGAGTCAGCCACTGACTGTGGCCACCATCATGATTCAGCCACACTGACTGTGGCCACCATCATGAGTCAGCCTCACTGACTGTGGCCACCGTCATGAGTCAGCCTCACTGACTGTGGCCACCATCATGAGTCAGCCTCACTGACTGTGGCCACCGTCATGAGTCAGCCTCACTGACTGTGGCCACCGTCATGAGTCAGCCTCACTGACTGTGGCCACCATCATGAGTCAGCCTCACTGACTGTGGCCACCATCATGAGTCAGCCACATTGACTGTGGCCACCATCATGAGTCAGCCTCACCGACTGTGGCCACCATCATGAGTCAGCCTCACTGACTGTGGCCACCATCATGAGTCAGCCTCACTGACTGTGGCCACCATCATGAGTCAGCCTCACTGACTGTGGCCACCATCATGAGTCAGCCTCACTGACTGTGGCCACCATCATGAGTCAGCCTCACTGACTGTGGCCACCATCATGAGTCAGCCACACTGACTGTGGCCACCGTCATGAGTCAGCCACACTGACTGTGGCCACCATCATGAGTCAGCCTCACTGACTGTGGCCACCATCATGAGTCAGCCTCACTGACTGTGGCCACCATCATGAGTCAGCCTCACTGACTGTGGCCACCATCATGAGTCAGCCTCACTGACTGTGGCCACCATCATGAGTCAGCCACACTGACTGTGGCCACCATCATGAGTCAGCCTCACTGACTGTGGCCACCATCATGAGTCAGCCACACTGACTGTGGCCACCATCATGAGTCAGCCTCACTGACTGTGGCCACCGTCATAAGTCAGCCACACTTACTGTGGCCACCATCATGAGTCAGCCACACTTACTGTGGCCACCATCATGAGTCAGCCACACTGACTGTGGCCACCATCATGAGTCAGCCACACTGACTGTGGCCACCATCATGAGTCAGCCACACTGACTGTGGCCACCATCATGAGTCAGCCACACTTACTGTGGCCACCATCATGAGTCGGCCACACTTACTGTGGCCACCATCATGAGTCAGCCACACTTACTGTGGCCACCATCATGAGTCAGCCACACTTACTGTGGCCACCATCATGAGTCAGCCACACTTACTGTGGCCACCATCATGAGTCAGCCACACTTACTATGGCCACCATCATGAGTCAGCCACAATTCATGGATCCATTAGATCCAAACACCTCATGTGTCTTAGGTTTGAACACAGTTTTCTAAAATTTATAAATATTAACGAAAAATTGGGGGAAATGCCGTTATTGATGACACAAAAGTGGAAAAATGAACGAATGCGTCATTGAGATCGGCGAGAGGACGAGTCTATTTGCCCGCATGCTAGGCTCGTCCAGGCGGCGGCCAGACCCAAATGCGCATTCATATTTTTTAACGTTGTGCGGATTTTAACATTCAAAATTTTCATGTTCTTAAAAAATGAAATATTTGATATTATAATATGCCGAACTGATAGGCCTAACTAAGGTTAGGTTGTGTTGGCCATTGGCGGTATTTACTATACTTGGATGAAGCGTTTATAAGTGTGCTTCGAGCAGAGGACACGAATGGAACACTACACTAGTATAGGACACGAACGGAACACTGATCCAGCAGAGGACATTAACGGAACACTGCTCCAGCAGAGGACATTAACGGAACACTGCTCCAGCAGAGGACATGAACGGAACACTGCTCCAGCAGAGGACATTAACGGAACACTGCTCCAGCAGAGGACACGAACGGAACACTGCAGAGGACACGAACGGAACACTGCTCCAGCAGAGGACACGAACGGAACACTGCTCCAGCAGACGACAAGAACGGAACACTTCCGGAACAAGTGCTTCACTGACGACTGGTGTTCGAACCCCAACGCAGTAAAGCTTCACCCACGTACTACAATACAAATAATCGCCAACACAACCTAAACACCTAACCTAACCTACGCCAAACTATACATACTATTTTTAAAAATGAAATCAAAATCAAATGTTTATTTAAGGTACATACATACAAGAGATTTTACAGAGAGTGGGATTTATAGATAGAGCTAGTACATACAATGCCTAAAGCCACTATTACGCAAAGCGTTTCGGGCATAGAAAAATTAGTATTTTTATGTATAAGAATACTATTTATATATGAGAACAAACCATTATTAGTATAAAGTATGTTAAAATTGATGAATGTGTCATCTGCTTAGAACAGTCTAGTGTGAGGACGGGTTGACAGTCGATGATGACTCATTGTCAGCACACTTGTGATGAGGACGGGCTGTGTGTTGATGAGGACGGTCTGGTGTTGATGAGGATGGTCTGTGTGTTGATGAGGACGGTCTGTGTGTTGATGAGGACGGGCTGTGTGTTGATGAGGACGGGCTGGTGTTGATGAGGACGGGCTGTGTGTTGATGAGGACGGTCTGTGTGTTGATGAGGACGGCTGTGTGTTGATGAGGACGGGCTGGTGTTGATGAGGACGGTCTGTGTGTTGATGAGGACGGGCTGTGTGTTGATGAGGACGGGCTGTGTGTTGATGAGGACGGTCTGTGTTGATGAGGACGGTCTGTGTGTTGATGAGGACGGGCTGTGTGTTGATGAGGACGGGCTGGTGTTGATGAGGACGGGCTGTGTGTTGATGAGGACGGGCTGTGTGTTGATGAGGACGGTCTGTGTGTTGATGAGGACGGTCTGTGTGTTGATGAGGACGGTCTGTGTGTTGATGAGGACGGTCTGTGTGTTGATGAGGACGGTCTGTGTGTTGATGAGGACGGTCTGTGTGTTGATGAGGACGGTCTGTGTGTTGATGAGGACGGTCTGTGTGTTGATGAGGACGGTCTGTGTGTTGATGAGGACGGTCTGTGTTGATGAGGACGGTCTGTGTTGATGAGGACGGGCTGTGTGTTGATGAGGACGGTCTGTGTGTTGATGAGGACGGTCTGTGTGTTGATGAGGACGGTCTGTGTGTTGATGAGGACGGTCTGTGTGTTGATGAGGACGGTCTGTGTGTTGATGAGGACGGTCTGTGTGTGATGAGGACGGTCTGTGTGTGATGAGGACGGTCTGTGTGTTGATGAGGACGGTCTGTGTTTGATGAGGACGGTCTGTGTGTTGATGAGGACGGTCTGTGTGTTGATGAGGACGGTCTGTGTGTTGATGAGGACGGTCTGTGTGTTGATGAGGACGGGCTGTTGTTGATGAGGACGGTCTGTGTGTTGATGAGGACGGTCTGTGTGTGATGAGGACGGGCTGGTGTTGATGAGGACGGTCTGTGTGTTGATGAGGACGGGCTGGTGTTGATGAGGACGGTCTGTGTGTTGATGAGGACGGGCTGGTGTTGATGAGGACGGTCTGTGTGTTGATGAGGACGGGCTGTGTGTTGATGAGGACGGGCTGTGTGTTGATGAGGACGGTCTGTGTGTTGATGAGGACGGTCTGTGTGTTGATGAGGACGGCCTGTTGTGATGAGGACGGTCTGTGTGTTGATGAGGACGGCTGGTGTTGATGAGGACGGTCTGTGTGTTGATGAGGACGGCCTGTTGTGATGAGGACGGTCTGTGTGTTGATGAGGACGGGCTGGTGTTGATGAGGACGGTCTGTGTGTTGATGAGGACGGGCTGTGTGTTGATGAGGACGGTCTGTGTGTTGATGAGGACGGTCTGTGTGTTGATGAGGACGGTCTG
>WNGS01159301.1:0-12233 GCA_020271785.1 Procambarus virginalis
TATCGTACCCAATGTTACAATGTTGGCAGTAGTACTTGTTAATGTTACAAGGCGGCATGGAGGGCCAAGAGACTGGGGAAAGGGATGGGAAGAAGGATCAGGGGGAGATGGGAAAGAAGACACAGGAGACATGGCAGACTGGGTAGAAAGGGGAGAAATTCCAGATGAAGAACCAAGAGGGAGACCCTTCTGGACAGAACATAAAGGAACAGGAGAGACGGTGGTGGCCATGACCGAGTCCAAGGCCTGGAAACGGTTGTGTAACTCAGGAAGGTGGGAAGGACGAGGAGAGGTAGAACGCAACACGCGAGCATAAGATACGCCAGTGAAAGGGTGGAGACGGCGGTCTTGGCATCCCGTCTATTCTTACTTTTGTTAAGTTACTTTGTCCTTATTCCATTTTACTGTTACACTTCGTTATTCATTTACTTTGTTTAATTACTTTTGCCTTTATTTCTGCTCGTCGCTCCCCTCTTCTGCATTTATTTATTTATCCTTACGTTTATACGTTATTTATTCTACTTACTTCTTATGCCCTTATCCTTTTATTTAGTTTCTTTATGTCCGGGCTTTTAATTTTAGTTTATTTACTACATTTATTTTAGTTCTTTACTTAATTAATGTCTAATTTTGTGTTGTTTAATTTGAAGTTTATTAACTAATTAAGGTTTATTTATAAATCTATTTTAGTTTCCCGAGTTCATTTACTTTATTTTATTTACACTTTATTTATTTTACTTCTGGTTCTGTGCTATTGCCTACAATTTTGCTTTTCCCGTCTACTCTTATTTTGTTAAGTTTCTTATGTCCTTACCCCGTTTTACTGTTACACTTCGTTCTTATTTACTTTATTTAATTTACTTCGCCTTTACTTCTGCTCGCTACACACTTATGCGTTTATTTATCATTCCGTTTATAATTATTATTCTACTCACTTCCTATGCCCTTATCCTTTTTTAATTTTAGTTTCTTATGTCCTGGCTTTTATTTTTAGTTTTACTTCTTTATATTTTAGTTCTTTATTAATTATTGTCTAATTTTGTTTTGTTTATTTTAAAAGTTTATTAACTAAGGTTTTTTATAAATTTATTTTAGTTTCCCGAGTTTATTTACTTTATTTTATTTACCTTTATTTATTTTACTTATCTCTGGTTCTGTGTTATTGCCTACTTTTTGCTCTCTGTCTATTCATAATTTTGTTAAGATTACTTATGTTCTTATTCCGTTTTACTGTTACACTTCGTTTTTTTTTTTTTTCCCTGCCATGCTTTGCTTACACGGCTATATTGTTACCTTGTTTGCATGCCTAGCCTTGTTTCCTTTCCTGTCCTGCTCTGGCCGCCCACTTAATTTTCCCCTATCCACAGTACGGAGATGCCAGCCCACCCACCCCACGGTGAAGAAGAGGACAAGGGCGGCGTCAACAAGAGGGCAGCGACGAAGGGGTGCAAGGACGCAACCGCCCAGGGCAAGGGTGAAACCCGCCCGCTTCGCCGCCTCCTCGGAGGTCTCTTCGGGAGGCTCTGACTCGGACGGCGACCACATCCACGATGCACGCCCAAATGGAAGGACACGAGGGACGCGGCCGACCACCCCTCACAACTTTCGGCCGTCGACTGGTAAATGCTGCGGACGCTCATTGCTCAGGCTCGGAGCCCCCCACCCCCTCCGAATCGAGACGACAGAAGACTTCGAACCTTGGTGGAGCGGACAACACGGACGCCCTCACGAACCGGCCTACACGAACAGCCTCCCCCCCCCCCTGTGTGCCGCCCACGGTCAAGGGCGAGGAGCCACACGACAAGGCGGCGACACAGCTCTTCCGGCATGTCCCCCAACGGTGAGTACCGCCGAGAGAGCTCGTTCCCCACTACCCCTAGTCCTTGCGTGGGGCAGCCCTGGGGGACGCGTGGCAACTCCATCACCATGATAGGCGAGCACGTCCCACTGGCCCTAAGAGAGAAAGTCTGGGCAAACAAGTACATCGACTTACGCGAGCTGCTGGCTTACGAATGCGATGCCAGGCCCTCGGAGTCACGCCATGCCACTCCCTCTGAAGCCCAGTTATCCACTAAGAACTTGCCGCCTCTGACGCCGGAGCAGTGGGGGCACGGCTCCGACATCTTCGCTTCAATCTACCTGGAGTGACATCCCGCCGAGGGTCGGGCGTTTTTCACTTATGTCCGCTACGTGAAGTCCATGAAGCGCAACCTCTGTGGCGACTGGATGTGGTACGACGAGGCATTCAGGTGGGACAAGGGGAGGTCGGGCTGCCCTTGGACCGCACTAAGACTCGACCTGGAGATTCGGTCGGTACGACGTGCAGCGCAGGAGCAGATTCAGGTGGCGCCTCGCGCCGCCGCCTCCCCAGCCGAACGTTCACTCTACTGCACGGGCCTACGGACTACCACCGGGATACTGCTACGCTTTCCACGCAACTGGGGCAGGCTGCTCCGTCCCCTCCTGCACCTTCAAGCACTACTGCCCGCGCTGCCACAAGCGACATCCTGCCTACTGCCCGTGCCCCCAGGCCAAGCCTCGAGTCGCCGGCGCCAAGGAGAATCGTTCCTGTCGCCCCACTCAGGACAAGAGCAGGAAGAAAGACACAAGTCACAACGCCAGTGGACGCAGATGCACTTGATGCTTTCCTAGTGCCTATGCTCGACAAGGAACCGAGCCTGGGGTGCATAGCGGGCCCCTTCGAGGTCCCCCCATTTGAGAACTCCAAGTGTTCTCCTATAGCCCTGAGAGAGAAGTCTACGCCGGGCAAATACAGGCTCCTCCACAACCTCAGCTACCCCTATACCTCCGAGAGCGTCAACACCAACATCACGCGGGAGACGACAACTGTGACCTACCAGTCCATCAACGACGCGGTGGCCTTGGTGGTCAGACGCTCGCCGGGGGCGCACTTGGCGAAATGTGATATAGCAGAGGCTTTCCGGATCGTCCCGGTCAACCCCAGCGACTACCACCTACTCGGCTTCGCCTACGGAGGGCGGGACCACTATGAAATAAAAATGCTCAGCATGGGGGCAGCACCTTCCTGCAGGATCTTCGAGACGTTCTTCGAGATGCCCTGCAATGGATCCTCGTGGAGAAGTTCGGCGTGCGGGATGTCGTGAAGGTGCTGGACGATTTCCTCTGCGTGAGTTCTACCTACAATGAGTGCTTGCGGAGCTTGCGGGTGTTCTTTGCCCTCTGTGAGCGCCTAGGTGTTCCCCAGGCCCCCCACAAGACTGCGGGCTCCCGCCCCTGCCTCACCTTCCTTGGACTTGAAATCGACGCCCGACGTATGGAGACAAGGCTGCCAGACGCCAAGAGGACGAAGTACATGAACGCAGTGGAAGACGCTCTGTGGGCCGAGAGCCTTCCCTTACGGGACCTGCAGGGGATTATCGGCAAACTGAAATTCGCCACGTCAGTCATACCGAGGGACCTGCTACCGAGTGCTCTTCTCCCTTGCCTTCTAACCCTGCCTCTGGCTAGGGGACGTGACGTATACGGGGAATGGGCAACACACACTACGCTTGGACCAGTTAACTTTATCGCAGACGGGGATCGACATCGCGTTTGCCTCCTACAAGCACAGTGCAGGGCGTACCCCCACTTTAACCCTGAGTGCAGACCCCTACAGCAAGTATTGCCCGGTCCGTTCCACGGCGAACTACTTAAGACGACGGGGCTTGGAACCAGGACCTATCTTCCTGGGCGAATCGGGCTCCCCGGTCACCAGACAAGATTTCACATGGGTGCTCCGTGCCGCCGTTCAAGCATTAGGCCTGCCTCCAAACGATTATGCTCCACACTCCTCCAGAATCGGCAGGGCCACGCAGATGTCCAAGGATGGCCTGGCGCAGGCAGCAATCAGAGCAGTCGGCAGGTGGAAAAGTGATGCGTTCCACACCTCCGTCAGGCAAGACGTCATTCCATTACCTAGATAAGTTTCTTCTGCGGCCTTCTGTATGTGGAGAGAATGAGGAAGTGCATCATGCTAGATTAGAACAAGTTTTGAATCTTATGCAAAAGCACAATGTGAAGATTAATAAGGGAAAAACAACGTTGAAGACCAAGGCCATTGAATACCTGGGGTACCATATTTCAGGTAAGGGCTTTACTCCTTCTCACAAAAATGTAGCTGCTATAATAGATGCCCCAGCCCCAACATCAGTTGGGGAAGTACAGTCTTTTGTTGGGATGGTTACATATTTTTGTAAGTTTGTGAAGAACTTTTCAACAAAATTAGCACCCTTGTATGAATTGTTGAAAAAAGGGGCTAGATTTAAGTGGGCAGAAAGAGAGGAAAATGCATTCAGGAATATTAAGCAGGAATTGATCAATTCTCCAGTGCTCACTAATTTTACAGGTAGACTCCCATTAAAACTGGAGGTAGATGCTTCCCCAGTAGAAGTGGGTTGTGTATTATTACAGGAAGTAGATGGTCAGGATAAAGTAGTATATTTTGCTAGCAAGAAATTATCTCCTGCAGAACAGAATTATTCTCAGTTAGATAAAGAAGCTTTAGCTTTGGTATATGCTGTAAAGAAACTGAGGTAATTTCTGCTGGGGAGGAAATTTCTTGCTAGAACAGATCATAAACCCCTGCTAGGATTGTTTGGCAGAGGTAAGCAAATTCCAGTTAATGCCAATGCTAGAATTCAAAGATTGGCATTACTACTCTCACAGTATGAGTATGATTTAGAGTTTAAGCCAGGCAAGGATAATGTAGTAGCTGATGCATTAAGTAGATTGCCTGTGACAGAAGAATTAAATTTCAGTATTCCAGTGGAGTATGTTAACCTGGTGGAAGCTATGTCTTTTGAGGATATTTCATTCCAGACTATTAGGAAGGCAACTGGTAGAGATCCCAAATTAAGTCTGTTGTTGAAATATGTCAAATATGGTTGGAATGATAATTTGTTATTGTCAGAGTATGCTGCAGTGAAGGCTGACCTTAGTATTCACCAGGATGTACTTTTGTATAGGAATAGAGTGGTGGTGCCTGGGGAACTGAGATGTAAGATTTTGGAACAGCTGCATGTAGGCCATAATGGCATAAATGATATGAAAGCAGAAGCTAGAAGTTGGGTTTGGTGGCCAAAAATAGACCAGGATATTGCTGAGGTAACAAAAAATTGTCATATTTGCTTTAAGAATTATCAGAAACCTCAGGCCCCAGTACTTTCTTGGCCATGCACTGGAAAACCCTGGTCTAGACTTCATGTAGATTATGCGGGACCTATGGATAATAAATATTACCTAGTGGTGGTGGATTCATACACCAAATTTCTGGATGTGCATGTGTGTAATTCCACCACGTCATCTGTAACTTGTGAATTACTAAGGAAAACATTTTGTAATTTTGGATTGCCAGACATAATTGTCTCAGACAATGCTCCTTATTTTGTTTCTGTGGAAATGGAGGATTTTTTTAGAAAAAATGGTATTAAACATGTAACACCTGCCCCCTATAATCCTTCTTCAAATGGTCTAGCAGAGAGAGCAGTGAGATCCTTGAAAGAAGGGTTAAAGCGGTTTACGGAAGGTACTATTAATACAAGGCTTTGTAGATTTTTATATAATCAAAGAAAAACTGTTCATTCTACTACTGGTAAATCTCCTTCTGAATTACTGTTTAATAGACACTTTAAAGTGCACATGGAAGCAATAAAGACAGATCCCAATAAAGAGAAATCGGTAACTAGCTTGGCCAGTCAGTTGGCTCAGGGAGAGGAATTGTTGTTTAATGAGGGGGATGCAGTATATGCAAGGAATTTTGGAAGTGGAAAGCCCTGGGTGGAAGGAAAAATTAGGAAGTCCTGGGCCGCAGGAACTTCACTGTGCAAGTGCAGAGTTTTGGGAACATTAATTGGAAAAGGCATGCCGATCAGCTCATGCCAAGGTTCACAGAGAATTTTGAAGACCCTTCAGGTGGGGGTGGGGCAACTAGTGATATCCATCCTAATAATGTAGGGATAGCAGCACCTGCAGGTGACCGTGAGGCAGAGCAAGGGGCAGCAGAGGGTTATGGGTATACAGTCAACCCTATGGACTCTACAAGGAGTAATTCAGAAGCATGTTTCCCAGAAGTAACAGGTCAGGACTCCCAGTTGAAAAAATCAGGAAGAGTCATACGGCCGCCTGATAGACTTAACCTGTAGGGATAGAGTTTATTTAAAAGGGGAGGAATGTTGGGATTGAGTACTATACTGTTGTGTATCTGGGGCTTGAACTCAGAAAGTAAATTATTTAATTATTGTATTGAAATAACTCGAAGGACCACCCTCTTTTGAGAAAAGACGGAAAACAAATAAAAGTGATCATTTGAATGACACTAGAGAACCAGTGTCTATGGAAACTCATTTAATGAATAATCACTTGAAATTAATGAAGACTGTATTATTAATTAAAGTCAAAGCCTCACATATCAACATTGGGGGGTTATTTCTAGAAGTTCATATATATCTAGGAACCAGTGTGGTTCGTCACTAGTTCATTGTTGGATTAATAACATGGTAAATCTAACTACAAATGATTCAAATATATGGCAAATCAAATCATGAAAATTAAAGATCATTAATCACTGAGCATAAATACTGAGCACAGTTAGAGCATAAACATTAATTACCAAATCTGGCAATAATTATTCAATGGAAAATTCTATGTGAATTATATAGAATCAATAATCAAGTTGAATAAATTTGTACGAAAAAATGTGTCTTAGCTGTAAGACGATTTCTAACGCCAGTTCATCATTCGTCCTCGTGGTCACAGAATCCCCATAGAGAAAGAACTCGAGGTAAATAACATGACTGATGAGAATCTTGCTGGCACCTCAAATACACGCTGTAATCAAAAGAATATAAAGTAGCGATTGACTAGGCTATAAATTATATTCAGATATTCATGAAACTGAGATGAGTGATAAACAGTACTAACATGTTATTTTTGATGTTCACTCTTCCTGACGACAAACTACTCACAAATGTACTACCTACTTTGATGCATCAAAACCAGGGGAATACTTATGTGAGCGTATCAAATACTGAGGTCTGCCGAAAATCGCGTCTGCCAGTCCCAATGTTCACTGCTGTGCACACTTAATTACGAGTCCTGGCTTCAATTGTTGACACGTTGTTAACTGATGAGGCACTAGAGAACGCATGGATAATGTTGGGATTGACTACTACAGATGTTGGAGGTAGCATGTTTGGAGCAGATGCTCTTTTGTTTATGATCTTGTTAACAATATTTCATGTACCTGATTATTGTTTTGTTGTTGTTACTGGCGGAGAATAAAACCATGAGGACGAAGATTGTTTCTCTGACTACAACCATAACAGTGGCGACGAGGATTAAACATCTCCGGCAGAGAGCTTGGGTACGAGACGTGGTGTGAGGATCAAGAGAGAGCAGGGTACGTCGTGTGGACGAGTGGACGCTTCGCGCACAACAGTACAGTGTGCTACCACCGTGACAATGACTACGCCACTCATGTCAATGGAGCCGTTAAACACTGCCAAGATCTCGTTGGACCTGTGGCTCAGCCTGCTGGAAGCACACTTTCAGTGCCGGGAGATTAAGGAGGACGCCAACAAGAAAGCGGTACTCTTAGTTTCACTGGGCTCGGAAGCATATAGTGTTCTCGGAAATTTGTGTGCACCGGAGCTACCTCACACGAAGACCTATGTAGACCTGATTGCTCTGCTTAAACGTCAGTATGTGGTGAAACCATCATATCACAGGAGTTTGATGGATTTCCAGAAGAGGACGAAAAAGCAGCACGAATCAGTACAGGATTTATTTGCGGATTTGAAGGCTTTGGCTAACCTCTGCAACTTCGGAGCACAGTTGGACGGTAGGGTTAGGGACCAGTTGTTCATGGCAGTGGAAAAGGAGGATTATTTCCCTAACCTGGTGGCAGAAAATTTGGATCTACAATCGATGACTTCATGGACAGTGCTCGAGAAGATATTGAACCTGGAAAGGGCTTTTGGAAGTAAGACTTCTACCCAGGAAATTATGGTCGTACAGGGCCAGACCAGATGCAAACACTGTGGATACAGGCACATAAGTAGCAAGTGCAAGTTTCGTGCATATATATATGCAACTTTTGTAACAAGGAGGGACACTTGCAGAGAGTGTGTAGGGAATTTCTGAACAGGAACGTCTGTAACACACACGTACTTATGTGGTACGTGTGTACTACATAATTGTAAGGGGTTTGCTGAATTAGAAAAGTCGGCTAGCAGTTCACCCTTAACGACACAATTAAATCATTACATAAAAAATACGTGGCTGTGCAACAGTGTGTGGGAATTGGGGAACTGGTGTGCATTCAGACGACTGGTGAGGACCAACAATGACGTAGAAGGATGGCACTAGCGTCTGAATCAAAGGGCAGTGAGGGACAACTTGGCTTTATATATTTTATTCCCCTTACTGTACCGTGAGGCGTCCCTGGTAACCTTGCAATACCAACTGGTTTCTGATCAAAAGCTGTAGTCCAGTCGCCGCAAGGGCAATAAAGAGAAACAGGAACATTTGTGGAAGCTTTGGGACCGTTACGAGGATAAACAGATAAGCACCTCACAGTTCCTCAAGTAATGTTCGCGTTTTATACCAGGAAGTGCCTGAACTAGAATTAGAAAACAGCAATCTGTTTACTGGTTGTTATTTAACTTAAGTTACTTGTAAATGATAATGTAAAAATAGCCACTGAGAACTGATGAGTTGGCCAAGACTTTTGCTCGTAAAGAGGGAATTGATTACCAACTTGGACTGCCTTTGAGCAGCCTGAGGGCAGCAATATCCCAGGAACATCAACTAAATTTCGGAGACTTGAGGCAAAGTGAAATTCACACCAGTTACTCCATCTATCATCATTCTATTATGCAGGAAGAACCGCACGTCTATGGGTCATCCAATAATGTTAGCAGACTTCTAGATGTTACCACTGCTAGGCTTAGGCTCGGCTCCAAGTACCTCTGGGAGTTTGTAACATCTGTTGATGTATATGTGACAAAATGTAAACTCTGTCAGCAGAACTATTCGCATACTTTGCGTCATTATATAATGGAATGTGAAAAAATCGCGGAATTTAGAGATAACACCATCAATAGTGTCCAAGAAATGTGTAAGTACTTCATTTATAATGATGTGCTGCCCAAAATCATAGCGAAGTATCCAAAATTTGCTTACTGTAGGTAATGCATGCAGTAGACTGTAAAGCTGCCGCCCAGTTGGGTGGGTGTGGAGCACATGACTGTAAAGTTGCCGCCCAGTTGGGTGGGTGTGGAGCACATGAATGTAAAGCTGGCGCCCAGTTGGGTGAGTGTGGAGCACATGACTGTAAAGCTGCCGCCCAGTTGGGTGGGTGTGCAGCAACACTAGTAACTGTGTGACTCACCATAGATGTAAAGTGCCTTGTATAGTGACTGTTGTGAGCCTCTTGTTGATCACTTGTGACACAAAAGATTATTGATGTGTGTATATATATATATATATTTTTCGTGAGGTGATTTGATGAAGAGCTGATCATCAACACGGTTCATCACGTGTTGATGAACAACACGTGAGGTGATGTTCCTCAACATGTGAGGAACACAACACGTGTTCCTCACGTGTTGCCCCAAAAAATAAGGTGATTTGATAAAATGCTATGCCCAAGATTACCATCCGAGTGCCGGCGGGGAAGTGGTTCATATAGCCTCGGCTATCACTTCCTTATGTCCGGTCGTGATGTTCAAGTGGTTTAAGGCGTCCCTGTACATACCAGTTGCGTTGCTCCTGGGAGTATGGGTTCGAGTCACTTCTGGGGTGTGAGTTTTCAGTTGCATCTAGTCCTGGGGACCATTCAGGCTTGTTTGCATTTGTGTTCCTCACGTGTTGCCCCAAAAAATGAGGTGATTTGATAAAATGCTATGCCCAAGATTACCATCCGAGTGCCGGCGGGGAAGTGGTTCATATAGCCTCAGCTATCACTTCCTTATGTCCGGTCGTGATGGTCAAGTGGTTTAAGGCGTCCCTGTACATACTAGTTGCGTTGCTCCTGGGAGTATGGGTTCGAGTCACTTCTGGGGTGTGAGTTTTCAGTTGTATCTAGTCCTGGGGACCATTCAGGCTTGTTTGCATTTGTGTTCCTCACGTGTTGCCCCAAAAATTGAGGTGATTTGATAAAATGCTATGCCCAAGATTACCATCCGAGTGCCGGCGGGAAAGTGGTTCATATAGCCTCAGCTATCACTTCCTTATGTCCGGTCGTGATGGTCAAGTGGTTTAAAGCGTCCCTGTACATACCAGTTATGTATATATATATATATATATATATATATATATATATATATATATATATATATATATATATAATATGTATATATATACATATTATATATATATATATATATAATATGTATATATATACATATTATATATATATATATATATATATATATATATTATATATATATATATATATATATATATTAGCACATACTTGCATGAACCACAAGAGAAGATTAACAATCTTTAGACAACACCCACCAGTGGGACTCGAACCCAGAAAGCACAACTATCTTCCAATAGCTGCCATAACTAGTATGCCTTAACCCACTACACCAAGTCAGACCCTTAAAAGAGATAGAGACTTCGAAGCATTTACCTCAAATATCTCCACCTCCCAAGGGCGCCAGATTAGTGAGGGGTCACTCAAGCATTTTTCATCAAGCCACTGTCAATGTGGGAGAACTCGTGTCTATGCTATTAGCACATACTTGCATGAACCACAAGAGAAGATTAACAATCTTTAGACAACACCCACCAGTGGGACTCGAACCCAGAAAGCACAACTATCTTCCAATAGCTGCCATAACTAGTATGCCTTAACCCACTACACCAAGTCAGACCCTTAAAAGAGATAGAGACTTCGAAGCATTTACCTCAAATATCTCCACCTCCCAAGGGCGCCAGATTAGTGAGGGGTCACTCAAGCATTTTTCATCAAGCCACTGTCAATGTGGGAGAACTCGTGTCTATGCTATTAGCACATACTTGCATGAACCACAAGAGAAGATTAACAATCTTTAGACAACACCCACCAGTGGGACTCGAACCCAGAAAGCACAACTATCTTCCAATAGCTGCCATAACTAGTATGCCTTAACCCACTACACCAAGTCAGACCCTTAAAAGAGATAGAGACTTCGAAGCATTTACCTCAAATATCTCCACCTCCCAAGGGCGCCAGATTAGTGAGGGGGTCACTCAAGCATTTTTCATCAAGCCACTGTCAATGTGGGAGAACTCGTGTCTATGCTATTAGCACATACTTGCATGAACCACAAGAGAAGATTAACAATCTTTAGACAACACCCACCAGTGGGACTCGAACCCAGCAAGCACAACTATCTTCCAATAGCTGCCATAACTAGTATGCCTTAACCCACTACACCAAGTCAGACCCTTAAAAGAGATAGAGACTTCGAAGCATTTACCTCAAATATCTCCACCTCCCAAGGGCGCCAGATTAGTGAGGGGTCACTCAAGCATTTTTCATCAAGCCACTGTCAATGTGGGAGAACTCGTGTCTATGCTATTAGCACATACTTGCATGAACCACAAGAGAAGATTAACAATCTTTAGACAACACCCACCAGTGGGACTCGAACCCAGAAAGCACAACTATCTTCCAATAGCTGCCATAACTAGTATGCCTTAACCCACTACACCAAGTCAGACCCTTAAAAGAGATAGAGACTTCGAAGTATTTACCTCAAATATCTCCACCTCCCAAGGGCGCCAGATTAGTGAGGGGTCACTCAAGCATTTTTCATCAAGCCACTGTCAATGTGGGAGAACTCGTGTCTATGCTATAAGCACATACTTGCATGAACCACAAGAGAAGATTAACAATCTTTAGACAACACCCACCAGTGGGACTCGAACCCAGCACAACTATCTTCCAATAGCTGCCATAACTAGTATGCCTTAACCCACTACACCAAGTCAGACCCTTAAAAGAGATAGAGACTTCGAAGTATTTACCTCAAATATCTCCACCTCCCAGGGCGCCAGATTAGTGAGGGTCCTCAGCATTTTTTCATCAAGCCACTGTCAATTGTGAGAACTCGTGTCTATGCTATAAGCACATACTTGCATGAACCAAAGAAAGATTAACAATCTTTAGACAACCCCCATTGGACTCGAACCCAGAAGCCAACTATCTTCCATAGCTG
>WNGS01159303.1:11898-51458 GCA_020271785.1 Procambarus virginalis
AACAGTCAGCAATATAAAATAGTCCAAGTGCAGTTGAAAGCTCGGTACCTCAAGGTACAGTCCTTGCACCGCTACTGTTCCTTATTCTCATATCTGATATAGACAAAAATACACGTCACAGCTTCGTGTCATCCTTCGCAGATGACACAAAAATAGCATGAAAATTACCTCTGCTGAAGACATTGAAAAAACTACAAACAGATGTCAACAAAGTTTTCGATTGGGCAGCAGGGAAAATAATATGATGTTTAACAGTGATAAATTTCAGGTACTCAGGTACGGCAAAAATGAGGATCTGAAACATAATACAGGTACAAAACACAATCAAATCTTCCGCTAGTAGAAAAACAGCATGTCAAGGATTTGGGAATAATGATGTCCCGACGATCTAACGTTTAGGGAGCATAACCAAGCAAATATCGCATCAGCCAGAAAAATGATCGGATGGATTACGAGAACTTTCAAATCCAGGGATCCCATCACAATGGTTGTACTCTTCAAGTCACTGTGTTGTCCCGTCTCGAATACTGCTCAGTACTCACTTCCCCTTCAGAGCAGGAGAAATTGCTGAATAGAGGGAATACAGAGAACATATACGGCACGCATAGGTGAGATAAAACACCTAAATTATTGGGATCGTCTCAAAGCTCTCCAAATGTACTCTCTAGAAAGGAGGAGAGAGATACCAAATAATATACACGTGGAAAATACTGGAGGGCCAGGTCCCAATCTACACAGTAAAATAACAACGTACTGGAGTGAACGATATGGAAGAAAATGCAAGATTGAACCAGTGAAGAGCAGAGGTGCCATAGGCACAACCAGAGAACACTGTAATAAACATCAGAGGTCCGCGGTTCTTCAACGTCCTCCCAGCGACTATAAGAAATATTGCCGGAACAACCGTGGACATCTTCAAGAAAAAACTGGACTGTTTCCTAAGAGAAGTCCCGGATCAGCCGGGCTGTGGTGGTGTATGTGGCTCTGCGGGCCGCTCCAAGCAACAGCCTGGTGATCAAAACTCTCACAAGTCGAGCCTGGCCTCGGGCCGGGCTTGGGGAGTAGAAGAACTCCCAGAACCCCATCAACCATGTACCAGGTATCAACCAAGTGTGTGTGTGGGGAGGACCCCCTGGCCAGGTGTGTGTGGTGTGTGTGTGGGGAGGACCCTCTGGCCAAGTGTGTGTGTGGGGAGAACCCCCTGGCCAGGTGTGGTGTGGGAGGACCCCCTGGCCAGGTGTGTGTGTGTAGGACCCCCTGGCCAGGTGTGTGTGGGGGAGGACCCCCTGGCCAGGTGTGTGAGTGGGGAGGACCCCTGGCCAAGTGTGTGTGTGGGGAGGACCCCCTGTCCAAGTGTGTGTGTGGGGAGGACCCCCTGGCCAGGTGTGTGTGGGGAGGACCCCCTGGCCAGGTGTGTGGGAGGACCCCCTGGCCAGGTGTGTGGGGAGGACCCCCTGGCAGGTGTGTGGGGAGGACCCCCTGGCCAGGTGTGTGGGGAGGACCCCCTGGCCAGTGTGTGAGTGGGGAGGACCCCTGGCCAGGTGTGTGTGGGGAGGACCCCCTGGCCAGGTGTGTGGGGAGGACCCTCTGGCCAGGTGTGGGTGGGATGGACCCCTGGCCAGATGTGTGTGTGGGGAGGACCCCCTGGCCAGGTGTGTGTGGGGAGGACCCCCTGGCCAGGTGTGTTGTGGGGAGGACCCCCTGGCAGGTGTGTGGGGAGGACCCCCTGGCCAGGTGTGGGTGTTGTGTGGAGGACCCCTGGCCAGGTGTGTGGGGAGGACCCCCTGGCCAGGTGTGTGTGTGGAAGACCCCCTGGCCAGGTGGTGGGGGAGGACACCCTGGCCAGGTGTGTGTGTGGAGGACCCCCTGGCCAGGTGTGTGTGTGGAGGACCCCCTGGCCAGGTGTGTGTGTGGAGGACCCCTGGCCAGGTGTGTGTGGGGAGGACCCCTGGCCAGTGTGTGAGTGGGGAGGACCCACTGGCCAAGTGTTGTGTGTGGGGAGGACCCCCTGGCCAAGTGTGTGTGAGGGGAGGGCCCCCTGGCCAGGTGTGTATGGGAGGAACCCCTGGCCAGGTGTGTGGGGAGGACCCCCTGGCCAGGTGTGTGGGGAGGACCCCTGGCCAGGTGTGTGTGGGGGGAGGACCCCTGGCCAGGTGTGTGGGGAGGACCCCCTGGCCAGGTGTGTGGGGAGGACCCCCTGGCCAAGTGTGTGTGTGTGGAGGACCCCCTGGCCAGGTGTGTGTGGGGAGGACCCCCTGGCCAGGTGTGTGGGGAGGACCCCCTGGCCAGGTTGTGTGGGGAGGACCCCTGGCCAGGTGTGTGTGTGGTGAGGACCCCCTGGCCAGGTGTGTGTGGGGAGGACCCCCTGGGCCATGTGTGTGTGTGGGGAGGACCCCTGGGCCAGGTTGTGTGTGTGGGAGGACCCCCTAGCCAGGTGTGTGTGTGGGGAGGACCCCCTGGCCAGGAGTGTGTGTTGGGAGGACCCCTTGGCCAGGTGTGTGGGGAGGACCCCCCTGGCCAGTGTGTGTGGGGAGGACCCCCTTGCCAGGTGTGTGGGGAGGACCCCCCTGGCCAAGTGTGTGAGTGGGGAGGACCCCCTGGCCAGGTGTGTGTGGGGAGGACCCCCTGGCCAGGTGTGTGGGGAGGACCCCTGGGCCAGGTGTGTGGGGAGGACCCCCCTGGCCAGATGTGTGTGTGGGGAGGACCCCTGGCCAGTGTGTGTGGGGAGGACCCCATGGCCAGGTGTGTGTGGGGAGGACCCCCCTGGCCAGGTGTGTGGGGAGGACCCCCTGGCCAGGTGTGTATGTGGAGGACCCCCTGGGCCAGGTGTGTGGGGAGGACCCCCTGGCCAGTGTGTGTGTGGAAGACCCCCTGGCCAGGTGTGTGGGGAGGACACCCTGGCCAGGTGTGTGTGTGGAGGACCCCCTGGCCAGGTGTGTGTGTGTGGAGGACCCCCTGGCCAGGTGTGTGTGTGGAGGACCCCCCTGGCCAGGTGTGTGTGGGAGGACCCCCTGGCCAGGTGTGTGAGTAGGGAGGACCCCTGGCCAAGTGTGTGTGTGGGGAGGACCCCCTGGCCAAGTGTGTGTGAGGGAGGGCCCCCTGGGCCAGGTGTGTGTTTGGGGAGGACCCCCTGGCCAGGTGTGTGGGGAGGACCCCCTGGTCAGGTGTGTGGGGAGGACCCCTGGCCAGGTGTGTGGTGGGGGAGGACCCCCTGGCACAGGTTGTGTGGGAGGACCCCTGGCCAAGTGTGTGTTGGGAGGACCCCCTGGCCAGTGTGTGTGTGGGGAGGACCCCCTGGCCAGGTGTTTGGGAGGACCCCTGGCCAGGTGTGTGGGGAGGACCCCCTGGCCAGGTGTGTGTGTGGGGAGGACACCCTGGCCAGGTGTGTGTGGGGAGGACCCCCTGGCCAGGTGTGTGTGTGGGGAGGACCCCCTGGCCAGGAGTGTGTGTGGGGAGGACCCCTGGCCAGTGTTGTGTTGGGGAGGACCCCCTGGCCAGGTGTGTGTGTGGGGAGGACCCCCTGGCCAGGTGTGTGTGTGGGGAGGACCCCATGGCCAGGTGTGTGTGTGGGAGGATCCTCTGGCCAGGTGTGTGTGTGGGAGGACCCCCTGGCCAGGTGTGTGTGTGTGGGGAGGACCCCTCTGGCCAGGTGTGTGTGTGGGGAGGACCCTCTGGCCAGGTGTGTGTGTGGGGAGGACCCCTGGCCAGGTGTGTGTGTGGTGTAGGACCCCCTGGCCAGGTGTGTGTGGGGAGACCCCCTGGCCAGGTGTGTGAGTAGGGAGGACCCCCTGGCCAAGTGTGTGTGTGGGGAGGACCCCCTGGCCAGTGTGTGTGTGGGGAGGAGCCCCTGGCCAGGTGTGTGTTGGAGGACCCCCTGGCCAGGTGTGGGAGGGGGACACCCTGGCCAGGGTGTGTGGGAGGACCCCCTGGCCAGGTGTTGTAGGGGGAGGACCCCCGTGGCCAGGTGTGTGGGGAGGACCCTTGGCCAGGTGTGTGGGGAGGACCCCCTGGCCAAGTGTGTGTGGGGAGGACCCCCTGGCCAGGAGTGTGTGTAGGGAGGCACCCCCACTGGCCGGTGTGTGGGGAGGACCCCCTGCCCAGGGTGTGGGGAGGACCCCCTGGCCAGGGTGTGTGTGTGGGGAGGACCCCCTGGCCAGGAGTGTGTGGGGAGGACCCACTGGCCAGGTGTGTGGGGAGGACCCCCTGGCCAGGTGTGTGGGAGGACCCCCCTGGCCAGGTGTGTGTGTGGAGACCCCTGCCAGGTGTGTGGGGAGGACCCCCTGGCCAGGTGTGTGTGTGGAAGACACCTAGCCAGGTTTGTGTGGGGAGGACCCCCTGGCCAGGTGTGGTGTGGAGACCCCTGGCCAGTGTGGTGTGTGGAGGACACCCTGGCCAGGTGTGTGTGTGTAGGACCCCCTGGCCAGGGGTGTGAGTGGGGAGGACCCCTGGCCACGGTGTGTGAGTGGGGAGGACCCCCTGGCCAAGCGTGTGTGTGGGGGAAACCCCCTGGCCAAGTGTGTGTGTGGGGACGACCCCTGGCCAGGTTTGTGTGGGGAGGACCCCCTGGGCCAGGTGTGTGGGGAGGACCCCTGGCCAGGTGTGTGGGGAGGGACCCCCTGGCCAGGTGTTGTGGGGGGAGGACCCCCTGGCCAGTGTGTGGGAGGACCCCCTGGCCAGGTGTGTGGGGAGGACCCCCTGGCCAAGTGTTGTGTGGGAGGACCCCCTGGCCAGGTGTGTGTGGGGAGGACCCCCTAGCCAGGTGTGTGTGGGGAGGACCCCTGGCCAGGGTGTTGGGAGGACCCCTGGCCAGGTGTGTGTGTGGGGAGAGACCCCCCATGGCCAGGTGTGTGTGGGGAGGACCCCCTGGCCAGGTGTGTGTGGGGAGGACCCCCTGCCAGGTGTGTGGGGAGGACCCCTGGCCAGGTGTGTGTGTGAAGGAACCCCCTGGCCAGTGTGTGGGGAGGACCCCCTGGCCAGGTGTGTGTGTGGAAGACCCCCTGGCCAGGTGTGTGGGGAGG
Source organism: Procambarus virginalis (assembly GCA_020271785.1). Taxonomy (NCBI): domain Eukaryota; kingdom Metazoa; phylum Arthropoda; class Malacostraca; order Decapoda; family Cambaridae; genus Procambarus; species Procambarus virginalis. The sequence continues at coordinate 16,917 of WNGS01159303.1, forward strand.
ACACCCTGGCCAGTTGGTGTGTGGAGGACCCCCTGGCCAACTGTGTGTGTGGGGAGGTGTTGGGAGGACCCCCTGGAACAGGTGGTGTTGGGAGGTGTTGGGAGGACCCACCTGGCCAGGTGTGGTGTGGGGAGGTGTTGGGAGGACCCTCTCTCCCCCTTCCCCCCAGTCATGTTGCCAGGAGTTTTGCAGTGGCTGGACAAGACTAAATTCTGTGATCAGGTATTTTTTTGGTGTCTGATGGCAAGGGTGAGTTCTGTTGTCAGGCGTTTTAACGGGTCTGGGCAAGGGTGAGTTCTGTTGCCAGGCGTTTTAACGGGTCTGGGCAAGGGTGAGTTCTGTTGTCAGGCGTTTTAACGGGTCTGGGCAAGGGTGAGTTCTGTTGTCAGGCGTTTTAACGGGACTGGAAAAGGGTGAGTTCTGTTGTCAGGGAGTTTTTGGTGTCTGGGCCAGGTTGAGTTCTTTTGTCACACCTGTAAATGGTCAGTTTTTGCTTGGCAAAAGAATCATTTCTGTTGTCATCAATGAAAAGGGACCATATTTGGCGTGGCCAAAAGAGGATGACTGTGACATTCTTTTTTACTGAATACGAACTAGACTCTTTTTAAAGGCAGAGCTTCATCACCGGGGAGGATGGAGTTACTTAAGGCATACTGCGTATGTTCCTGCTAGTGTCAGGGAATCCCTTGCTTGAATTGTATAATATGAGCTGTGTAACTGGGGAGCTTCCAAAATTGTAAGTGACTCCTTGTCATCTTTGACTGCCCTCAACTCCCCAAGGCATAACTGTGCCGTGCTTGCGTCTGAAGCTAGACACAGATATAATGAAATAATCAATGATGGAGTCAGAGTTTGTCTCCTGTGGATCCTTTCCCATATGGTCACTGAATGCATGATAGAACTGATGAGTTGGCCAAGACTTTTGCTCGCATAAAGAGGGAATTGTAATATTCCGGGAACATCAACAAAATCTCGTAGACTTGAGGCAAAGTGAAATTCACACCAGTTCCTATGGGTCATCCAATAAGGTTATCAGACTTCTAGATGTTACCACTGCTAGGCTTAGGCTCGGCTACAAGTACCTCTGGGAGTTACTTGTAGTTACTTTGACTAATTGTAAACTCTGTCAGCAGAACTATTCGCATACTTTGCGTCATTAGATAATGGAATGTGAAAAAAATCGCGGAGTTCAGAGATAACACCATCAATGGAGTCTAAGAAATGTGGAAGTACTTCATTCATAATGATGTACTGCCGGGAATCTTAGCCAAGTACCCAGAAGGTTGCTGACTGTAGGTGTAGCCTGCACATGACTGTAAAGCTGCCGCCCAGTTGGGTGGGTGTGGAGCACTGACTGTAAAGCTGCCGCCCAGTTGGCTGGGTGTGGAGCACATGACTAAAGCTGCCGCCCAGTTGGGTGGGTGTGGAGCACATGACTGTAAAGCTGCCGCCCAGTTGGGTGGGTGTGGAGCACATGACTGTAAAGCTGCCGCCCAGTTGGGTGGGTGTGGAGCACATGACTGTAAAGCTGCCGCCCAGTTGGGTGGGTGTGGAGCACATGACTGTAAAGCTGCCGCCCCGTTGGGTGGGTGTGGAGCACATGACTGTAAAGCTGCCGCCCAGTTGGGTGGGTGTGGAGCACATGACTGTAAAGCTGCCGCCCAGTTGGGTGGGTGTGGAGCACATGACTGTAAAGCTGCCGCCCAGTTGGCTGGGTGTGGAGCACATGACTGTAAAGCTGCCGCCCAGTTGGGTGGGTGTGGAGCACATGACTGTAAAGCTGCCGCCCAGTTGGCTGGGTGTGGAGCACATGACTGTAAAGCTGCCGCCCAGTTGGGTGGGTGTGGAGCACATGACTGTAAAGCTGCCGCCCAGTTGGGTGGGTGTGGAGCACATGACTATAAAGCTGCCGTAAGTTTGTAACATTAACAAGTGTATAACTAGCGACAAGATATTGTCACTTGCTGAGCTAAATGAACTCTGTGGTTCAGTTCCTGAGCCCATTATGTGCCTCTGTAACCCTTCCCACTACCGCCCACGGGATGGGTATGGGGTGCACAATAAAGAAAGAAATTGAATAGAAAACATACTTTCAGACAAAGTTTTGTTATCTCTGTAATATCTTAAGAGCCAATTACCTACTCTAACTATTATTTCTCTCTGATCACAGGAAAATATATTGTCCTTGAAATTAGGGGAAAATAGGTTTTAGTCTATCCCTATCTCCCTATCCACTATTTTGGAGATAAATTAAAGCAATAAATGTACAGTGCGATATAATAATTATAATTATTATATCTCACTATACATATAACCCACTATACATATAACCTCCAGAAACAGTCATCATACCGCCAGTGGCGAACTATATATATTTACTCTTAATATATAGGAAAGTGTAGTCATTGTATCCATAACATGGTAGAGTGAGGTGGTGGGGGTTACTCGTCATCATACACAAGAACCATGACCTCTCCTGACGAGGGCTACAATGAGTGTTCTGCTGACGTGGTAACTGATATTAGAGAAGCAGTATATATGTTAATGGTGATGTTCTATATGGTGGTGATGGTGAGAGCTGAGATGGTGGTGATGGTGAGAGCTGTGATGGTGAGAGCTGTGATGGTGGTGATGGTGAGAGCTGTGATGGTGAGAGCAGTGATGGTGGTGATGGTGAGAGCTGTGATGGTGGTGATGGTGAGAGCTGTGATGGTGAGAGCTGTGATGGTGAGAGCTGTGATGGTGAGAGCTGTGATGGTGAGAGCAGTGATGGTGGTGATGGTGAGAGCTGTGATGGTGGTGATGGTGAGAGCTGTGATGGTGAGAGCAGTGATGGTGGTGATGGTGAGAGCTGTGATGGTGAGAGCTGTGATGTTGGTGATGGTGAGAGTTGTGATGGTGAGAGCTGTGATGGTGGTGATGGTGAGAGCTGTGATGGTGGTGATGGTGAGAGCTGTGATGGTGAGAGCTGTGATGGTGGTGATGGTGAGAGCTGTGATGGTGAAGAGCTGTGATGGTGGTGATGGTGAGAGCTGTGATGGTGGTGATGGTGAGAGCGTGATGGTGGTGATGGTGAGAGCTGTGATGGTGGTGATGGTGAGAGCTGTGATGGTGAGAGCAGTGATGGTGGTGATGGTGAGAGCTGTGATGGTGAGAGCTGTGATGTTGGTGATGGTGAGAGTTGTGATGGTGAGAGCTGTGATGGTGGTGATGGTGAGAGCTGTGATGGTGGTGATGGTGAGAGCTGTGATGGTGGTGATGGTGAGAGCTGTGATGGTGGTGATGGTGAGAGCTGTGATGGTGGTGATGGTGAGAGTTGTGATGGTGGTGATGGTGAGAGCTGTGATGGTGGTGATGGTGAGAGCTGTGATGGTGAGAGCTGTGATGGTGGTGATGGTGAGAGCTGTGATGTTGGTGATGGTGAGAGTTGTGATGGTGGTGATGGTGAGAGTTGTGATGGTGGTGATGGTGAGAGCTGTGATGGTGGTGATGGTGAGAGCTGTGATGGTGGTGATGGTGAGAGCTGTGATGGTGGTGATGGTGAGAGCTGTGATGGTGAGAGCTGTGATGGTGAGAGCTGTGATGGTGAGAGCTGTGATGGTGAGAGCTGTGATGGTGGTGATGGTGAGAGCTGTGATGGTGAGAGCTGTGATGGTGAGAGCTGTGATGGTGGTGATGGTGAGAGCTGTGATGGTGGTGATGGTGAGAGCTGTGATGGTGGTGATGGTGAGAGCTGTGATGGTGGTGATGGTGAGAGCTGTGATGGTGGTGATGGTGAGAGCTGTGATGGTGAGAGCTGTGATGGTGGTGATGGTGAGAGCTGTGATGGTGGTGATGGTGAGAGCTGTGATGGTGAGAGCTGTGATGGTGGTGATGGTGAGAGCTGTGATGGTGGTGATGGTGAGAGCTGTGATGGTGGTGATGGTGAGAGCTGTGATGGTGGTGATGGTGAGAGCTGTGATGGTGGTGATGGTGAGAGCTGTGATGGTGAGAGCTGTGATGGTGGTGATGGTGAGAGCTGTGATGGTGGTGATGGTGAGAGCTGTAATGGTGGTGATGGTGAGAGCTGTGATGGTGGTGATGGTGAGAGTTGTGATGGTGGTGATGGTGAGAACTGTGATGGTGAGAGCTGTGATGGTGAGACGTGATGGTGAGAGCTGTGATGGTGGTGATGGTGAGAGTTGTGATGGTGGTGATGGTGAGAGTTGTGATGGTGAGAGCTGTGATGGTGGTGATGGTGAGAGTTGTGATGGTGGTGATGGTGAGAGCTGTGATGGTGGTGATGGTGAGAGTTGTGATGGTGGTGATGGTGAGAGTTGTGATGGTGGTGATGGTGAGAGCTGTGATGGTGGTGATGGTGAGAGCTGTGATGGTGGTGATGGTGAGAGTTGTGATGGTGGTGATGGTGAGAGCTGTGATGGTGGTGATGGTGAGAGCTGTGATGGTGGTGATGGTGAGAGCTGTGATGGTGAGAGCTGTGATGGTGGTGATGGTGAGAGCTGTGATGGTGGTGATGGTGAGAGCTGTGATGGTGAGAGCTGTGATGGTGGTGATGGTGAGAGCTGTGATGGTGGTGATGGTGAGAGCTGTGATGGTGGTGATGGTGAGAGCTGTGATGGTGGTGATGGTGAGAGCTGTGATGGTGGTGATGGTGAGAGCTGTGATGGTGGTGATGGTGAGAGCTGTGATGGTGGTGATGGTGAGAGCTGTGATGGTGGTGATGGTGAGAGCTGTGATGGTGGTGATGGTGAGAGTTGTGATGGTGGTGATGGTGAGAGCTGTGATGGTGAGAGCTGTGATGGTGAGACCTGTGATGGTGAGAGCTGTGATGGTGGTGATGGTGAGAGTTGTGATGGTGGTGATGGTGAGAGTTGTGATTGTAAGAGCTGTGATGGTGGTGATGGTGAGAGTTGTGATGGTGGTGATGGTGAGAGCTGTGATGGTGGTGATGGTGAGAGTTGTGATGGTGTGATGGTGAGAGTTGTGATGGTGGTGATGGTGAGAGCTGTGATGGTGGTGATGGTGAGAGCTGTGATGGTGGTGATGGTGAGAGCTGTGATGGTGGTGATGGTGAGAGCTGTGATGGTGGTGATGGTGAGAGTTGTGATGGTGGTGATGGTGAGAGCTGTGATGGTGGTGATGGTGAGAGCTGTGATGGTGGTGATGGTGAGAGTTGTGATGGTGGTGATGGTGAGAGCTGTGATGGTGGTGATGGTGAGAGCTGTGATGGTGGTGATGGTGAGAGTTGTGATGGTGGTGATGGTGAGAGCTGTGATGGTGGTGATGGTGAGAGCTGTGATGGTGGTGATGGTGAGAGTTGTGATGGTGGTGATGGTGAGAGCTGTGATGGTGGTGATGGTGAGAGCTGTGATGGTGGTGATGGTGAGAGCTGTGATGGTGGTGATGGTGAGAGCTGTGATGGTGGTGATGGTGAGAGCTGTGATGGTGGTGATGGTGAGAGCTGTGATGGTGGTGATGGTGAGAGCTGTGATGGTGGTGATGGTAGAGCTGTGATGGTGGTGATGGTGAGAGCTGTGATGGTGGTGATGGTGAGAGTTGTGATGGTGGTGATGGTGAGAGCTGTGATGGTGGTGATGGTGAGAGCTGTGATGGTGGTGATGGTGAGAGCTGTGATGGTGGTGATGGTGAGAGCTGTGATGGTGGTGATGGTGAGAGCTGTGATGGTGAGAGCTGTGATGGTGGTGATGGTGAGAGCTGTGATGGTGAGAGATGTGAAGCTGTGATGGTGAGAGCTGTGATGGTGAGAGCTGTGATGGTGGTGATGGTGAGAGCTGTGATGGTGGTGATGGTGAGAGCTGTGATGGTGGTGATGGTGAGAGCTTGTGTGTGGTGATGGTGAGAGCTGTGATGGTGGTGATGGTGAGAGCTGTGATGGTGGGTGATGTGTTGATGGTGAGAGCTGTGATGGTGGTGATGGTGAGAGTTGTGATGGTGGTGATGTGAGAGCTGTGATGGTGGTGATGGTGAGAGCTGTGATGTTGTGATGGTGAGAGCTGTGATGGTGGTGATGGTGAGAGCTGTGATGGTGGTGATGGTGAGAGCTGTGATGGTGGTGATGGTGGTGATGGTGAGAGCTGTGATGGGGTGATGGTGAGAGCTGTGATGGTGGTGATGGTGAGAGCTGTGATGGTGGTGATGGTGAGAGCTGTGATGGTGGTGATGGTGAGAGCTGTGATGGTGGTGATGGTGAGAGCTGTGATGGTGGTGATGGTGAGAGCTGTGATGGTGGTGTGATGGTGAGAGCTGTGATGTTGGGTGATGGTGAGAGCTGTGATGGTNGCGTTTTAACGGGTCTGGGCAAGGGTGAGTTCTGTTGTCAGGCGTTTTAACGGGTCTGGGCAAGGGTGAGTTCTGTTGTCGGCGTTTTAACGGGACTGGAAAAGGGTGAGTTCTGTTGTCAGGGAGTTTTTTGGTGTCTGGGCCAGGTTGAGTTCTTTTCACCCTGTAAATGGTCAGTTTTTGCTTGGCAAAAGAATCATTTCTGTTGTCATCAATGAAAAGGGACCATATTTGGCGTGGCCAAAAGAGGATGACTGTGACATTCTTTTTTACTGAATACGAACTAGACTCTTTTTAAAGGCAGAGCTTCATCACCCGGGGAGGATGGAGTTACTTAAGGCATACTGCGTATGTTCCTGCTAGTGTCAGGGAATCCCTTGCTTGAATTGTATAATATGAGCTGTGTAACTGGGGAGCTTCCAAAATTGTAAGTGACTCCTTGTCATCTTTGACTGCCCTCAACTCCCCAAGGCATAACTGTGCCGTGCTTGCGTCTGAAGCTAGACACAGATATAATGAAATAATCAATGATGGAGTCAGAGTTTGTCTCCTGTGGATCCTTTCCCATATGGGTCCTGAATGCATGATAGAACTGATGAGTTGGCCAAGACTTTTGCTCGCATAAAGAGGGAATTGTAATATTCCGGGAACATCAACAAAATCTCGTAGACTTGAGGCAAAGTGAATTCACACCAGTTCCTATGGGTCATCCAATAAGGTTATCAGACTTCTAGATGTTACCACTGCTAGGCTTAGGCTCGGCTACAAGTACCTCTGGGAGTTACTTGTAGATTCTCTGACTAATTCTAAACTCTGTCAGCAGAGCTATTTGCATACTTTGCGTCATTAGATATTGGAATGTGAAAAAATCGCGGAGTTCAGAGATAACACCATCAATGGAGTCTAAGAAATGTGGAAGTACTTCATTCATAATGATGTACTGCCGGGAATCTTAGCCAAGTACCCAGAAGGTTGCTGACTGTAGGTGTAGCCTGCACATGACTGTAAAGCTGCCGCCCAGTTGGGTGGGTGTGGAGCACATGACTAAAGCTGCCGCCTAGTTGGGTGGGTGTGGAGCACATGACTAAAGCTGCCGCCTAGTTGGGTGGGTGTGGAGCACATGACTAAAGCTGCCGCCTAGTTGGGTGGGTGTGGAGCACATGACTGTAAAGCTGCCGCCCAGTTGGGTGGGTGTGGAGCACATGACTATAAAGCTGCCGCCTAGTTGGGTGGGTGTGGAGCACATGACTGTAAAGCTGCCGCCCAGTTGGGTGGGTGTGGAGCACATGACTGTAAAGCTGCCGCCCAGTTGGGTGGGTGTGGAGCACATGACTGTAAAGCTGCCGCCCAGTTGGGTGGGTGTGGAGCACATGACTGTAAAGCTGCCGCCCAGTTGGGTGGGTGTGGAGCACATGACTGTAAAGCTGCCGCCCAGTTGGGTGGGTGTGGAGCACATGACTGTAAAGCTGCCGCCCAGTTGGGTGGGTGTGGAGCACATGACTGTAAAGCTGCCGCCCAGTTGGCTGGGTGTGGAGCACATGACTGTAAAGCTGCCGTAAGTTTGTAACATTAACAAGTGTATAACTAGCGTCAAGATATTGTCACTTGCTGAGCTAAATGAACTCTGTGGTTCAGTTCCTGAGCCCATTATGTGCCTCTGTAACCCTTCCCACTACCGCCCACGGGATGGGTATGGGGTGCACAATAAAGAAAGAAATTGAATAGAAAACATACTTTCAGACAAAGTTTTGTTATCTCTGTAATATCTTAGGAGCCAATTACCTACTCTAACTATTATTTCTCTCTGATCACAGGAAAATATATTGTCCTTGAAATTAGGGGAAAAATAGGTTTTAGTCTATCCCTATCTCCCTATCCCCTATTTTGGAGATAAATTAAAGCAATATAATGTACAGTGCGATATAATAATTATAATTATTATATCTCACTATACATATAACCCACTATACATATAACCTCCAGAAACAGTCATCATACCGCCAGTGGCGAACTATATATTTTTACTCTTAATATATAGGAAAGTGTAGTCATTGTATCCATAACATGGTAGAGTGAGGTGGTGGGGGTTACTCGTCATCATACACAAGAACCATGACCTCTCCTGACGAGGGCTACAATGAGTGTTCTGCTGACGTGGTAACTGATGTTAGAGAAGCAGTATATATGTTAATGGTGATGTTCTATATGGTGGTGATGGTGAGAGCTGTGATGGTGGTGATGGTGAGAGCTGTGATGGTGAGAGCAGTGATGGTGGTGATGGTGAGAGCTGTGATGGTGGTGATGGTGAGAGCTGTGATGGTGGTGATGGTGAGAGCTGTGATGGTGGTGATGGTGAGAGCTGTGATAGTGAGAGCAGTGATGGTGGTGATGGTGAGAGCTGTGATGTTGGTGATGGTGAGAGTTGTGATGGTGGTGATGGTGAGAGCTGTGATGGTGGTGATGGTGAGAGCTGTGATGGTGGTGATGGTGAGAGTTGTGATGGTGGTGGTGAGAGCTGTTATTGTGGTGATGGTGAGAGCTGTGATGGTGAGAGCTGTGATGGTGAGAGCTGTGATGGTGGTGATGGTGAGAGCTGTGATGGTGGTGATGGTGAGAGCTGTGATGGTGGTGATGGTGAGAGCTGTGAAGGTGAGAGCTGTGATGGTGGTGATGGTGAGAGCTGTGATGGTGGTGATGGTGAGAGTTGTGATGGTGGTGATGGTGAGAGTTGTGATGGTGGTGATGGTGAGAGCTGTGATGGTGGTGATGGTGAGAGCTGTGATGGTGGTGATGGTGAGAGCTGTGATGGTGGTGATGGTGAGAGCTGTGATGGTGAGAGCTGTGATGGTGGTGATGGTGAGAGCTGTGATGGTGAGAGCTGTGATGGTGGTGATGGTGAGAGCTGTGATGGTGGTGATGGTGAGAGCTGTGATGGTGGTGATGGTGAGAGTTGTGATAGTGGTGATGGTGAGAGCTGTGATGGTGAGAGCTGTGATGGTGGTGATGGTGAGAGCTGTGATGGTGGTGATGGTGAGAGTTGTGATGGTGGTGATGGTGAGAGCTGTGATGGTGAGAGCTGTGATGGTGGTGATGGTGAGAGCTGTGATGGTGAGAGCTGTGATGGTGAGAGCTGTGATGGTGGTGATGGTGAGAGCTGTGATGGTGGTGATGGTGAGAGCTGTGATGGTGAGAGCTGTGATGGTGGTGATGGTGAGAGCTGTGATGGTGAGAGTTGTGATGGTGAGAGCTGTGATGGTGGTGATGGTGAGAGCTGTGATGGTGAGAGCTGTGATGGTGGTGATGGTGAGAGTTGTGATAGTGGTGATGGTGAGAGTTGTGATGGTGGTGATGGTGAGAGCTGTGATGGTGGTGATGGTGAGAGTTGTGATGGTGGTGATGGTGAGAGCTGTGATGGTGGTGATGGTGAGAGCTGTGATGGTGAGAGCTGTGATGGTGGTGATGGTGAGAGCTGTGATGGTGAGAGCTGTGATGGTGGTGATGGTGAGAGCTGTGATGGTGAGAGTTGTGATGGTGGTGATGGTGAGAGCTGTGATGGTGAGAGCTGTGATGGTGGTGATAGTGAGAGTTGTGATGGTGTTGATGGTGAGAGCTGTGATGGTGGTGATGGTGAGAGCTGTGATGGTGAGAGCTGTGATGGTGAGAGCTATGATGCTGGTGATGGTGAGANATCGTTGCCAACATACAAGGACTGAAAACAAGAAACAAACAACAAGTACAGCTCGTAAATGGCCTCCTCACGGAGTCAAATGCAGTATTTGGAGCTTTCACAGAAACCCATGCAGGGGAATTGTTGGACAGTGAGATCTGGATTCCAGGATACAACCTATACAGGTGTGATAGGAAAATTAGGTCACATGGAGGAGTGGGTTGTATATTAGGGAAGACCTTGTGTGCTCGGAGCTCCTAACGTTACAAATGAGGTGATAGAGGTACTGGGATTAAAAATAGAGAAAATAAATTTAGTGATTATTCTAATATACAAACCGCCAGATGCAACGGCTGAGGAGTTCACAGAACAGATAAACAAAATAGAGAATAGCCTTGATATTTGGAGAACCCGATACCTGATATTATCTTCCTAGGTGACTTCAACTTGCCTAGTCTCAGGTGGAGAATAGCAAACAATAATATTATACCAGGAAATCTATCAGGACCAAACCAACCACAGATTAGAGAACTACTTAGATCTGTGACAAATTTTCACTCAGTCAGCAGATATCGGAGCCAACGAGAAATGAAAATATTCTAGATCTGGTCTTTACGAACAATGAAGACATTATCAGAGACATTACGATATCAGATACCACATATTCAGATCACAAGCTCATTGAAGTGCAAACGACCATCAATACTCAGAATAGACCTAAAACGTTGATAAAGCGAGAGGGGCTATTCAGTAAATTCAATTTTAATAATAAAAGGATAGACTGGGAGATAATAAACAGGGAACTTAAAACACATCCATGGGAAACTGTTTTAAGTAATACAAGTCCTACAGAAGGAATAGAAAAACTGACTTCGGAAGCGTATCAAGTCTGTCTGAAACATGTTCCTTGAGGAAAGCCAGAAAGAGATCCAACGTAGAAAGAGAACACAGACGACACTATAAACGCAGGGAAAAAATAACGGAACTGCTTATGCAGACACAAATTTCCGTCAAAGAAGGAATAATTAAATAGGGAGATTGAAGAAATCGAGCGGAAATTGAAACACTCATATGAAACTGAAGAAAGGCAGTTAGAACAGAAAGCAATTCAGGAAATAAAGAAAAATCCAAAAATTTCTTCTCATATGCGAAATCAAAAGCAAAACCACTGCCAGTATTGGACCTATTCGTACAAGTGAAGGTTCATACACGGAGGATGACAAAGAAATTAGTGAAATCCTAAAAAAGCAGTATGAGGACATGTTTAGCACTCCAATAAACAACATGAAAGTAGAAGATCCAGACAATTTCTTTATGCGGGATATTCAAACCCTTGGAATATAACTGATATCAACACGAGCGCACTAAATTTTGAAAGAGAAATTGAAAACATGCCCATGCACTCGGCCCCAGGTCCAGACTCATGGAATTCAATATTTATAAAGAAATGCAAAGTGCCGGTAGCACAGGCACTCAGTACAGTGTGGAGGAAGACTTGGACACGTGGGAGATACCAGATGAACTTAAAGTAGCAGACATAGCCCTTTACACAAGGGAGAGAGCAAAGCATTGGCAAAGAATTATAGACCAGTTGCACTAACATCGCACATAATAAAAGTATTTGAGAGAGTGATTAGGAGTCAGGTCACCAATTTCATGGAGACCAATGACCTTCACAACCCAGGCCAACATGGATTTCGAGCGGGAAGATCGTGCCTCTCACAGCTACTGGAGCACTACGACAAAGTCACTGAGGCATTAGAAGAAAAACAGAATGCTGATGTGATATACACGGACTTCGCAAAGGCTTTCGATAAATGTGACCATGGCGTGATAGCACACAAAATGAAGTCAGTGGGAATAACCGGTAAAGTAGGACGCTGGATACTCAGTTTTCTGTCAAACAGGACACAGCGAGTAACGGTCAACCATATAAAATCTAGTCCAAGTGCAGTTAAAAGCTCTGTACCTCAGGGTACAGTCCTTGCTCCGCTGCTTTTCCTTATTCTCATATCAGATATAGACAAAAATACAAGTCACAGCTTCGTATCATCCTTTGCAGATGACACAAAAATCAGTATGAAAATTACCTCTGCTGAAGATATTGAAAAACTTCAAGCTGATATTAATAAAGTTTTCGACTGGGCATCAGAAAATAACATGATGTTCAACAGTGAAAAATTCCAGGTACTCAGGTACGGTAAAAATGAGGACCTTAAACATAATACAGGGTATAAAACAAAATCAAAGTACCCATAGTAGGAAAACAGCATGTAAAGGATTTGGGAATAATGATGTCTGACGACCTAACGTTTAGGGAGCATAACCAAGCAAATTTTGCGACAGCCAGAAAAATGATAGGATGGATTACGAGAACTTTCAAATCCAGGGATCCCATGACAATGGTTGTACTCTTCAAGTCACTTGTGTTGTCCCGTCTTGAGTACTGCTCAGTACTCACTTCCCCTTCAGAGCAGGAGAGATTGCTGAAATAGAGGGAATACAGAGAACATATATGGCACGCATAGACGCGATAGCGCACCTAAATTATTGGGATCGTCTCAAAGCCCTCCAAATGTACTCACTAGAAAGGAGACGAGAGAGATATCAAATAATATACACCTGGAAGATACTGGAGGGCCAAGTACCAAATCTACACAGTAAAATAACAACGTACTGGAGTGAACGATATGGAAGAAAATGCAGAATAGAACCAGTGAAGAGCAGAGGTGCCATAGGCACAATCAGAGAACACTGTATAAACATCAGAGGTCCGCGGTTGTTCAACGTCCTACCAGCGAGCATAAGAAATATTGCCGGAACAACCGTGAACATCTTCAAGAGGAAACTAGATTTATTACTCCAAGGAGTGCCGGACCAACCGGGCTGTGGTGGGTATGTGGGCCTGCGGGCCGCTCCAAGCAACAGCCTAGTGGACCAAACTCTCATAAGTCAAGCCTGGCTCGGGACGGGCTTGGGGAGTAGAAGAACTCCCAGAACCCCATCAACCAGAACCCCATCAACCAGAACCCCATCAACCAGGTATCAACCAGGAAGGGGGAAGGGATTATCAAGGGAAAGCGCCAAGCCATTCGTCTATATAGCACTTGGAAGGGGACAGGATATGTATAAACCAGGAGAGTGAGACACATTAGTGTGAGGTGAGAGTGAGACACACTAGTGTGAGGTGAGACACACTAGTGTGAGAGTGAGACACACTAGTGTGAGGTGAGACACACTAGTGTGAGGTGAGACACACTATTGTGAGGTGAGACACACTAGTGTGAGGTGAGACACACTAGTGTGAGGTGAGACACAATAGTGTGAGGTGAGACACACTAGTGTGAGGTGAGAGTGAGACACACTAGTGTGAGGGTGAGACACACTAGTGTGAGGTGAGAGTGAGACACACTAGTGTGAGGTGAGAGTGAGACACACTAGTGTGAGGTGAGAGTGAGACACACTAGTGTGAGGTGAGAGTGAGACACACTAGTGTGAGGTGAGAGTGAGACACACTAGTGTGAGGTGAGAGTGAGACACACTAGTGTGAGGTGAGAGTGAGACACACTAGTGTGAGGTGAGAGTGAGACACACTAGTGTGAGGTGAGTGAGACACACTAGTGTGAGGTGAGAGTGAGACACACTAGTGTGAGGTGAGAGTGAGACACACTAGTGTGAGGTGAGAGTGAGACACACTAGTGTGAGGTGAGAGTGAGACACACTAGTGTGAGGTGAGAGTGAGACACACTAGTGTGAGAGTGAGACACACTAGTGTGAGGTGAGAGTGAGACACACTAGTGTGAGGTGAGAGTGAGACACACTAGTGTGAGGTGAGAGTGAGACACACTAGTGTGAGGTGAGTGAGACACACTAGTGTTAGGTGAGAGTGAGACACACTAGTGTGAGGTGAGAGTGAGACACACTAGTGTGAGGTGAGAGTGAGACACACTAGTGTGAGGTGAGTGAGACACACTAGTGTGAGGTGAGTGAGACACACTAGTGTGAGGTGAGAGTGAGACACACTAGTGTGAGGTGAGTGAGACACACTAGTGTGAGGTGAGAGTGAGACACACTAGTGTGAGGTGAGTGAGACACACTAGTGTGAGGTGAGAGTGAGACACACTAGTGTGAGGTGAGTGAGACACACTAGTGTAAGGTGAGAGTGAGACACACTAGTGTGAGGTGAGTGAGACACGCTAGTGTGAGGTGAGAGTGAGACACACTAGTGTGAGGTGAGTGAGACACGCTAGTGTGAGGTGAGAGTGAGACACACTAGTGTGAGGTGAGTGAGACACACTAGTGTGAGGTGAGAGTGAGACACACTAGTGTAAGGTGAGAGTGAGACACACTAGTGTGAGGTGAGAGTGAGACACACTAGTGTAAGGTGAGAGTGAGACACACTAGTGTGAGGTGAGAGTGAGACACACTAGTGTGAGGTGAGAGTGAGACACACTAGTGTGAGGTGAGTGAGACACACTAGTGTGAGGTGAGAGTGAGACACACTAGTGTGAGGTGAGAGTGAGACACACTAGTGTGAGGTGAGAGTGAGACACACTAGTGTGAGGTGAGAGTGAGACACACTAATGTGAGGTGAGAGTGAGACACACTAGTGTGAGGTGAGAGTGAGACACACTAGTGTGAGGTGAGAGTGAGACACACTAGTGTGAGGTGAGAGTGAGACACACTAACGTGAGGTGAGAGTGAGACACACTAACGTGAGGTGAGAGTGAGACACACTAGTGTGAGGTGAGTGAGACACACTAGTGTGAGGTGAGAGTGAGACACACTAGTGTGAGGTGAGAATGAGACACACTAGTGTTAGGTGAGAGTGAGACACACTAGTGTGAGGTGCGAGTGAGACACACTAGTGTGAGGTGAGAGTGAGACACACTAGTGTGAGGTGAGAGTGAGACACACTACTGTGAGGTGAGAGTGAGACACACTTGTGTGAGGTGAGAGTGAGACACACTAGTGTGAGGTGAGAGTGAGACACACACTAGTGTGAGGTGAGAGTGAGACACACTAGTGTGAGGTGAGAGTGAGACACACTAGTGTGAGGTGAGAGTGAGACACACTAGTGTGAGGGTGAGACACACTAGTGTGAGGTGAGAGTGAGACACACTAGTGTGAGAGTGAGACACACTAGTGTGAGGTGAGAGACACACTAGTGTGAGGTGAGACACACTAGCGTGAGGTGAGAGTGAGACACACTAGTGTGAGAGTGAGACACACTAGTGTGAGGTGAGAGTGAGACACACTAGTGTGAGGTGAGAGTGAGACACTCACCAAGTGTGAGAGTGAGACACACTAGTGTGAGGTGAGAGTGAGACACACTAGTGTGAGGTGAGAGTGAGACACTCACCAGTGTGAGAGTGAGAGTGAGTCACACTAGTGTGAGGTGAGAGTGAGACACTCACCAGTGTGAGAGTGAGACACACTAGTGTGAGGTGAGAGTGAGACACTCACCAGTGTGAGAGTGAGACACACTAGCGTGAGGTGAGAGTGAGACACACTAGTGTGAGATAAGAGTGAGACACACTAGTGTGAGGTGAGAGTGAGACACACTAGTGTGAGGTGAGAGTGAGACACACTAGTGTGAGGTGAGAGTGAGACACACTAGTGTGAGGTGAGAGTGAGACACACTAGTGTGAGGTGAGAGTGAGACACACTAGTGTGAGGTGAGAGTGAGACACACTAGTGTGAGGTGAGAGTGAGACACACTAGTGTGAGGTGAGAGTGAGACACACTAACGTGAGGTGAGAGTGAGACACACTAGTGTGAGATGAGAGTGAGACACACTAGTGTGAGGTGAGAGTGAGACACACACTAGTGTGAGGTGAGAGTGAGACACACTAGTGTGAGGTGAGAGTGAGACACACTAGTGTTAGGTGAGAGTGAGACACACACTAGTGTGAGGTGCGAGTGAGACACACTAGTGTGAGGTGAGAGTGAAACACACTAGTGTGAGGTGAGAGTGAGACACACACTAGTGTGAGGTGAGAGTGAGACACACTTGTGTGAGGTGAGAGTGAGACACACTAGTGTGAGGTGAGAGTGAGACACACTAGTGTGAGGTGAGAGTGAGACACACACTAGTGTGAGGTGAGAGTGAGACACACTAGTGTGAGGTGAGAGTGAGACACACTAGTGTGAGGTGAGAGTGAGACACACTAGTGTGAGGTGAGAGTGAGACACACACTAGTGTGAGGTGAGAGTGAGACACACTAGTGTAAGGTGAGAGTGAGACACACTAGTGTGAGGTGAGAGTGAGACACACTAGTGTGAGGTGAGAGTGAGACACACTAGTGTGAGGGTAGGACACACTAGTGTGAGGTGAGAGTGAGACACACTAGTGTGAGAGTGAGACACACTAGTGTGAGGTGAGAGACACACTAGTGTGAGGTGAGAGTGAGACACACTAGTGTAAGGTGAGAGTGAGACACACTAGTGTGAGGTGAGAGTGAGACACACTAGTGTGAGGTGAGAGTGAGACACACTAGTGTGAGGGTAGGACACACTAGTGTGAGGTGAGAGTGAGACACACTAGTGTGAGGTGAGAGTGAGACACACTAGTGTGAGGTGAGAGTGAGACACACTAGTGTGAGGTGAGAGTGAGACACACTAGTGTGAGGTGAGAGTGAGACACACTAGTGTGAGGTGAGAGTGAGACACACTAACGTGAGGTGAGAGTGAGACACACTAGTGTGAGATGAGAGTGAGACACACTAGTGTGAGGTGAGAGTGAGACACACACTAGTGTGAGGTGAGAGTGAGACACACTAGTGTGAGGTGAGAGTGAGACACACTAGTGTTAGGTGAGAGTGACACACACTAGTGTGAGGTGCGAGTGAGACACACTAGTGTGAGGTGAGAGTGAAACACACTAGTGTGAGGTGAGAGTGAGACACACACTAGTGTGAGGTGAGAGTGAGACACACTTGTGTGAGGTGAGAGTGAGACACACTAGTGTGAGGTGAGAGTGAGACACACTAGTGTGAGGTGAGAGTGAGACACACACTAGTGTGAGGTGAGAGTGAGACACACTAGTGTGAGGTGAGAGTGAGACACACTAGTGTGAGGTGAGAGTGAGACACACTAGTGTGAGGTGAGAGTGAGACACACACTAGTGTGAGGTGAGAGTGAGACACACTAGTGTAAGGTGAGAGTGAGACACACTAGTGTGAGGTGAGAGTGAGACACACTAGTGTGAGGTGAGAGTGAGACACACTAGTGTGAGGGTAGGACACACTAGTGTGAGGTGAGAGTGAGACACACTAGTGTGAGAGTGAGACACACTAGTGTGAGGTGAGAGACACACTAGTGTGAGGTGAGACACACTAGTGTGAGAGTGAGACACACTAGTGTGAGGTGAGAGTGAGACACACTAGTGTGAGGTGAGAGTGAGACACTCACCAGTGTGAGAGTGAGACACACTAGTGTGAGGTGAGAGTGAGACACACTAGTGTGAGGTGAGAGTGAGACACTCACCAGTGTGAGAGTGAGACACACTAGTGTGAGGTGAGAGTGAGACACTCACCAGTGTGAGAGTGAGACACACTAGCGTGAGGTGAGAGTGAGACACACTAGTGTGAGATGAGAGTGAGACACACTAGTGTGAGGTGAGAGTGAGACACACTAGTGTGAGGTGAGAGTGAGACACACTAGTGTGAGGTGAGAGTGAGACACACTAGTGTGAGGTGAGAGTGAGACACACTAGTGTGAGGTGAGAGTGAGACACACTAGTGTGAGGTGAGAGTGAGACACACTAGTGTGAGAGTGAGACACACTAGTGTGAGGTGAGAGACACACTAGTGTGAGGTGAGACACACTAGCGTGAGGTGAGATTGAGACACACTAGTGTGAGAGTGAGACACACTAGTGTGAGGTGAGACACACTAGTGTGAGGTGAGAGTGAGACACACTAGTGTGAGAGTGAGACACACTAGTGTGAGAGTGACACACACCAGTGTGAGGTGAGACACACTAGTGTGAGGTGAGAGTGAGACACACAAGTGTGAGAGTGAGACACACTAGTGTGAGAGTGAGAGTGAGACACACAAGTGTGAGAGTGAGAGTGAGACACACACTAGTGTGAGAGTGAGACACACACTAGTTTGAGGTGAGAGTGAGACACACACTAGTGTGAGAGTGAGACACACTAGTGTGAGAGTGAGACACACTTGTGTGAGAGTGAGACACACTAGTGTGAGAGTGAGACACACTAGTGTGAGAGTGAGACACACTAGTGTGAGAGTGAGACACACTAGTGTGAGAGTGAGACACACTAGTGTGAGAGTGAGACACACTATTGTGAGAGTGAGACACACTAGTGTGAGGTGAGAGTGAGACACACTAGTGTGAGGTGAGAGTGAGACACACTAGTGTGAGGTGAGAGTGAGACACACTAGTGTGAGTTGAGAGTGAGACACATTAGTGTGAGGTGAGAGTGAGACACACTAGTGTGAGGTGAGAGTGAGACACACTAGTGTGAGGTGAGAGTGAGACACACTAGTGTGAGGTGAGAGTGAGACACACTAGTGTGAGGTGAGAGTGAGACACACTAGTGTGAGGTGAGAGTGAGACACACACTAGTGTGAAGTGAGAGTGAGACACACTAATGTGAGGTGAGAGTGAGACACACTAGTGTGAGGTGAGAGTGACACACACTAGTGTGAGGTGAGAGTGAGACACACTAGTGTGAGGTGAGAGTGAGACACACTAGTGTGAGGTGAGACACACTAGTGTGAGGTGAGAGTGAGACACACTAGTGTGAGGTAAGAGTGAGACACACTAGTGTGAGGTGAGAGTGAGACACACGCTAGTGTGAGGTAAGAGTGAGAAACACTAGTGTGAGGTGAGAGTGAGACACTAGGGTGAGAGTGAGACACACTAGTGTGAGAGTGAGACACACTAGTGTGAGGTGAGAGTGAGACACACTAGTGTGAGGTAAGAGTGAGACACACTAGTGTGAGGTGAGAGTGAGACACACGCTAGTGTGAGGTAAGAGTGAGACACATTAGTGTGAGGTGAGAGTGAGACACACTAGTGTGAGGTGAGAGTGAGACACACTAGTGTGAGGTGAGAGTGAGACACACTAGTGTGAGGTGAGAGTGAGACACACTAGTGTGAGAGTGAGACACACTAGTGTGAGGTGAGAGTGAGACACACTAGTGTGAGGTGAGAGTGAGACACACTAGTGTGAAGGTGAGAGTGAGACACACTAGTGTGAGGTGAGAGTGAGACACACTAGTGTGAGGTGAGAGTGAGACACACTAGTGTGAGGTGAGAGTGAGACACACTAGTGTGAGAGTGAGACACACTAGTGTGAGGTGAGAGTGAGACACACTAGTGTGAGGTGAGAGTGAGACACACTAGTGTGAGGTGAGAGTGAGACACACTAGTGTGAGGTGAGAGTGAGACACACTAGTGTGAAGGTGAGAGTGAGACACACTAGTGTGAGGTGAGAGTGAGACACACTAGTGTGAGGTGAGAGTGAGACACACTAGTGTGAGGTGAGAGTGAGACACACTAGTGTGAGGTGAGAGTGAGACACACTAGTGTGAGGTGAGAGTGAGACACACTAGTGTGAGGTGAGAGTGAGACACACTAGTGTGAGGTGAGAGTGAGACACACTAGTGTGAGGTGAGAGTGAGACACACTAGTGTGAGGTGAGAGTGAGACACACTAGTGTGAGGTGAGAGTGAGACACACTAGTGTGAGGTGAGAGTGAGACACACTAGTGTGAGGTGAGAGTGAGACACACTAGTGTGAGGTGAGAGTGAGACACACTAGTGTGAGGTGAGAGTGAGACACACTAGTGTGAGGTGAGAGTGAGACACACTAGTGTGAGGTGAGAGTGAGACACACTAGTGTGAGGGTGAGAGTGAGACACACTAGTGTGAAGGTGAGAGTGAGACACACTAGTGTGAGGGTGAGAGTGAGACACACTAGTGTGAGGGTGAGAGTGAGACACACTAGTGTGAGGTGAGAGTGAGACACACTAGTGTGAGGGTGAGAGTGGGACACACTAGTGTGAGGGTGAGAGTGAGACACACTAGTGTGAGGGTGAGAGTGAGACACACTAGTGTGAGGGTGAGAGTGAGACACACTAGTGTGAGAGTGAGACACACTAGTGTGAGGGTGAGAGTGAGACACACTAGTGTGAGGGTGAGAGTGAGACACACTAGTGTGAGGGTGAGAGTGAGACACACTAGTGTGAAGGTGAGAGTGAGAAGGGTAAAGTGTGTGATGACGCTGGGAATTTCCTCCAGCTTTAAAGCAGAACACTGAACACGCCAGACCTGTTGTGTGGAGGACACCCAGGCCAGGTGTGTGTGGGGAGGACCCCCTGGCCAGGTGTGTGTGTGGAGGACCCCCTGGCCAGGTGTGTGTGTGGAGGACCCCCAGGCCAGGTGTGTGTGTGGAGGACCCCCAGGCCAGGTGTGTGTGGGGAGGACCCCCTGGCCAGGTGTGTGTGGGGAGGACACCCTGGCCAGGTGTGTGTGTGTGTGGGGAGGGCCCCCTGGCCAGGTGTGTGTGTGTAGGACCCCCTGGCCAGGTGTGTGTGGGGAGGACCCCCTGGCCAGGTGTGTGTGTGGGGAGGACCCCCTGGCCAGGTGTGTGTGTGGGGAGGACCCCCTGGCCAGGTGTGTGTGGGGAGGACCCCCTGGCCAGGTGTGTGGGGAGGACCCCCTAGCCAGGTGTGTGTGGAGGACCCCTGGCCAGGTTTGTGTGTGGGGAGGAGCCCCTGGCCAGGTGTGTGTGTGGGGGAGGACCCCTGGCCAGGTGTGTGTGTGGGGAGGACCCCCTGGCCAGGTGTGTGTGTGGGGAGGACCCCCTGGCCAGGTGTGTGTGTGGGGAGGACCCCCTGGCCAGGTGTGTGTGTGGGAAGGACCCCCTGGCCAGGTGTGTGTGTGGGGAGGATCCCCTGGCCAGGTGTGTGTGTGGGGAGGACCCCCTGGCCAGGTGTGTGTGGGGAGGACCCCCTGGCCAGGTGTGTGTGTGGAGGACCCCCTGGCCAGGTGTGTGGGGAGGACCCCCTGGCCAGGTGTGTGTGTGGGGAGGACCCTCTGGCAAGGTGTGTGTGTGGGGAGGACCCACACACACCCTAGTAGAAGGACAAAGCGTCGAGGTACACAAAAATGAAGGCAATATTGTAGAGCAAACTGGTGATATGAATAAGGAGATAAAAATGAGACGAATGAGAGAGACGAAAGCAACAAGGCGAAAGATAAGGGTAATACCGAGAATAAATGCAGAAACGAGAAAGTTGGAACAAAAATCACAGAGGTAGCCAAGTCGTACACGGATACAAACAAGAATAATGCAATCACAGATGAAAATATTTGCAGGTATTATGCAAAAGGACAGTGCAGATATGGGCCCAGAGGCACGGAATGCTCATTCATGCACCCACGGAAATGCCGGAACTGGTTAGGGAAAGGCAGATGTCGTTTTGATACTGAGTGTAGATATTTTCACCCTAAGCTATGCAAACTCTCAGTTAATGAGAGGAAATGCTACGATCTTCATTGCCCTGATTTCCACGTCAGAGGTACACAGCGCTATATAAGAGAGGAAGTCCAATATAATAGCCCTGAACATTTTTTAGAGGCAGGCAGAAACAGAGGGAGAAACAGACAGGCAGAAACGTGGCAGGAGTACGGATGGAGAGGGGGAAATGCCCGAGACTGGACTACATTTCGTCATCAAGCCCACACATACTACACCCCCCAACTACACAGAGACTACCACACTCCCCAATATCACTTCCAAAACTGGACAAACCATTGCCACAACAACACACCCTGGGTCAGGGTAGAGAGGAGGGAGAACCACCAAACCTTCCAGAAGTGACACACAATATGGACAATCATTCATTTTTGCGAACATTCAAGGTCTAAAGCCAAAGTCAAGGAATAAAGTCAAGTTCATAAATGGTCTCCTATTAGAGTCAAACTCCATATTTGGGGCATTCACGGAAACTCATACAAAAGATTACATGGATGGTGAAATCTGGATTCCAAATTATAATTTATACAGATGTGATAGAAAAACTAGGTCAAATGGAGGAGTAGGTCTGTATATTAAAGAGGACCTGGTATGCACAGAACTACTAAACTCAACTAATGAGGTGGTAGAGGTACTTGGAATTAAGGTAGAGAAACTAAACCTAATTATTATTTTAATATATAAACCGCCAGATACAACGGTTGAGGAATTCACAGAGCAGATGCACAAAATAGAGAACATACTTGATGACCTAGCAAACCCAGCTCCAGATATTATCTTCCTTGGAGATTTCAATTTACCGAGTCTAAGATGGAGAATGGCAAACACAAATATCATAGCAGGGAATGACCCGGGAAATAACCAGCCACAGGTCAGAGAACTTTTGAGATTCTGTGACAAATTCTCGCTCAATCAACAGATTACAGAACCAACTAGGAACGAAAACACACTAGACTTGTTATTCACAAACAATGATGAACTAATCAGAGACATAACAATCTCAGATACTTCATACTCAGACCATAAGCTCATTGAAGTGCGAACTAGCATAAATAACGGTAGTAGATCTAAGAGACCCAACAAGCGAGAAGGAATATTCAATCAATTCAATTTCAACAATAAGAGGATTGACTGGGAAAAATAAATGTAGACCTTTCAACCATTCAATGGGAGACGGTCTTAAGCGACAAAACTCCCACACAGGGAATAGCTCAACTGACAGCTGAAGCTTACAAGGTCTGCTTGAAGCACGTGCCGGTGAGGAGGGGCAGAAAGAGGAACACTCTAGAAAGAGAACGCAGACGACTGTACAGGAGAAGGAAAAAAATAACGGAAATGCTTCGGCAGACACAACTATCACAAGCAAGGAAAATAAGCCTAAGCAGGGAGATCGAAGAAATCGAACAAACGTTGAAGCGATCATATGAGTCTGAGGAAATGGAATTGGAACAGAGAGCTATACAAGAGATAAGGAAAAATCCGAAATATTTTTTCACATACGCTAAATCAAAATCCAAAACCTCGACCAGTATTGGACCGTTAATTACAAATGAAGGTACGTACACAGAGGACAACAAAGAGATTAGTGAAATTCTAAGAAGCCAGTATGAGGCTATGTTTAGCACACCAATTAACAACATGAAAGTTGATGACCCAGACAGCTTCTTTATGAATGACATTCAAGCTGCAGATAATATAACGGATATTACCACAAACTCGGAAGACTTTGAAAGAGAAATTGACAATATGCCCATGCACTCAGCCCCTGGGCCTGACTCATGGAATTCAATATTCATAAAGAAATGTAAAGTACCAGTAGCGAGAGCACTCAGCGTAATATGGAGAAAGAGCCTGGATACAGGGGAGATACCAGCAGCACTTAAATCTGCAGATATAGCTCCGTTGCACAAGGGGGGAGTAAAGCCTTGGCAAAAAATTATAGGCCAGTTGCACTAACATCACACATAATAAAAGTGTTTGAAAGAGTGATTAGGAATCAAATTTCTAGTTTTATGGAAAACAATGAATTGCACAATCCAGGACAACATGGATTTAGAGCGGGAAGATCCTGTCTGTCACAGTTACTCAACCACTATGACAAAATCACAGAAGCCCTAGAAGAAAAGCAAAATGCAGATGTTGTATACACAGACTTTGCAAAGGCTTTCGACAAATGTGACCATGGGGTGATAGCTCACAAAATGAGGTCAATGGGAATAACTGGAAAAGTAGGACGCTGGATACTCAATTTCCTGTCGAACAGAACACAAAGAGTAACAGTCAATCAGATAAAATCGAGTCCAAGCGATGTTAAAAGCTCTGTACCTCAAGGTACAGTCCTTGCACCGCTACTGTTCCTTATTCTCATATCTGATATAGACAAAAATACACGTCACAGCTTCGTGTCATCCTTCGCAGATGACACAAAAATCAGCATGAAAATTACCTCTGCTGAAGACATTGAAAAACTACAAACAGATGTCAACAAAGTTTTCGATTGGGCAGCAGAAAATAATATGATGTTTAACAGTGATAAATTTCAGGTACTCAGGTACGGCAAAAATGAGGATCTGAAACATAATACAGGGTACAAAACACAATCAAATCTTCCCATAGTAGAAAAAACAGCATGTCAAGGATTTGGGAATAATGATGTCCGACGATCTAACGTTTAGGGAGCATAACCAAGCAAATATCGCATCAGCCAGAAAAATGATCGGATGGATTACGAGAACTTTCAAATCCAGGGATCCCATCACAATGGTTGTACTCTTCAAGTCACTTGTGTTGTCCCGTCTCGAATACTGCTCAGTACTCACTTCCCCCTTCAGAGCAGGAGAGATTGCTGAAATAGAGGGAATACAGAGAACATATACGGCACGCATAGACGAGATAAAACACCTAAATTATTGGGATCGTCTCAAAGCTCTCCAAATGTACTCTCTAGAAAGGAGACGAGAGAGATACCAAATAATATACACGTGGAAAATACTGGAGGGCCAGGTCCCAAATCTACACAGTAAAATAACAACGTACTGGAGTGAACGATATGGAAGAAAATGCAAGATTGAACCAGTGAAGAGCAGAGGTGCCATAGGCACAATCAGAGAACACTGTATAAACATCAGAGGTCCGCGGTTGTTCAACGTCCTCCCAGCGACTATAAGAAATATTGCCGGAACAACCGTGGACATCTTCAAGAGAAAACTGGACTGTTTCCTAAGAGAAGTCCCGGATCAGCCGGGCTGTGGTGGGTATGTGGCTCTGCGGGCCGCTCCAAGCAACAGCCTGGTGGATCAAACTCTCACAAGTCGAGCCTGGCCTCGGGCCGGGCTTGGGGAGTAGAAGAACTCCAGAACCCCATCAACCAGGTAACCAGGTATCAACCACAGTGTGGTGTGGGGGAGGACCCATGGCAGGGTTGTTGTGTGTGTGTGTGTGGGGTGGACCCTCTGGCCAAGTGTGTGTGTGGGAAACCCCTGGCCAGGTGTGTGTTGGGGGAGGACCCCTGGCCAGGTGTNCACTAGTGTGAGGTGAGAGTGAGACACACTAGTGTGAGGTGAGAGTGAGACACACTAGTGTGAGGTGAGAGTGAGACACACTAGTGTGAGGTGAAAGACACACTAGTGTGAGGTGAGAGTGAGACACACACTAGTGTGAGGTGAGAGTGAGACACACTAGTGTGAGGTGAGAGTGAGACACACTAGTGTGAGGTGAGAGTGAGACACACTAGTGTGAGGTGAGAAGACACACTAGTGTGAGAGAGAGTGAGACACACTAGTGTGAGAGTGAGACACACTAGTGTGAGGTGAGAGAGACACACTAGTGTGAGGTGAGAGTGAGACACACTAGTGTGGGGGTGAGAGTGAGACACACTAGTGTGAGGTGAGAGTGAGACACACTAGTGTGAGGTGAGAGTGAGACACAATGTGTGAGGTGAGAGTGAGACACACTAGTGTGAGGTGAGAGAGACACACTAGTGTGAGGTGAGAGTGAGGACACACTAGTGTGAGGTGAGAGTGAGACACACTAGTGGTGAGGTGAGAGACACACTAGTGTGAGGTGAGGACACACTAGTGTGAGGTGAGAGGACACACTAGTGTGAGGTGAGAGTGAGACACACTAGTGTGAGGTGAGAGACACACTAGTGTGAGGTGAGAGTGAGACACACTAGTGTGAGGTGAGAGTGAGACACACACTAGTGTGAGGTGAGAGTGAGACACGCTAGTGTGAGGTGAGAGTGAGACACACTAGTGTGAGGTGAGAGTGAGACACACTAGTGTGAGGTGAGAGTGAGACACACTAGTGTGAGGTGAAGACACACTAGTGTGAGGTGAGAGTGAGACACACACTAGTGTGAGGTGAGAGTGAGACACACTAGTGTGAGGGTGAGAGTGAGACACACTAGTGTGAGGTGAGAGTGAGACACACTAGTGTGAGGTGAGAAACACACTAGTATGAGAGTGAGACACACTAGTGTGAGGTGAGAGTGAGACACACTAGTGTGAGGTGAAAGACACACTAGTGTGAGGTGAGAGTGAGACACACTAGTGTGAGGGGTGAGAGTGAGACACACTAGTGTGAGGTGAGAGTGAGACACACTAGTGTGAGGTGAGAGTGAGACACACTAGTGTGAGGTGAGAGTGAGACACACTAGTGTGAGGTGAGAGACACACTAGTGTGAGGGTGAGAGTAAAACACACTAGTGTGAGGTGAGAGTGAGACACTATTGTGAGGGTGAGAGTGAGACACGCTAGTGTGAGGGTGAGAGTGAGACACACTAGTGTGAGGTGAGAGTGAGACACACTAGTGTGAGAGTAGAGTGAGACACACTAGTGTGAGAGTGAGACACACTAGTGTGAGAATGAGACACACTAGTGTGAGGATGAGAGTGAGACACAGTAGTGTGAGAATGAGACACACTAGTGTGAGAATGAGACACACTAGTATGGGAATGAGACACACTAGAGTGAGAATGAGACACACTAGTGTGAGGTGAGAGTGAGACACACTAGTGTGAGAGTGAGACACACACTAGTGTGAGAGTGAGACACACTAGTGTGAGGGTGAGAGTGAGACACACTAGTGTGAGGGTGAGAGTGAGACACACTAGTGTGAGGTGAGAGTGAGACACACTAGTGTGAGGGTGAGAGTAAGACACACTAGTGTGAGGTGAGAGTGAGACACACTAGTGAGAGGGTGAGAGTGAGACACACTAGTGTGAGGGTGAGAGTGAGACACACTAGTGTGAGGTGAGAGTGAGACACACTAGTGTGAGGGTGAAAGTGAGACACACTAGTGTGAGGGTGAGAGTGAGACACACTAGTGTGAGGGTGAGAGTGAGACACACTAGTGTGAGAGTGAGACACACTAGTGTGAGGGTGAGACACACTAGTGTGAGGGTGAGAGTGAGACACACTAGTGTGAGGTGAGTGAGACACACTAGTGTGAGGTGAGAGACACACTAGTGTGAGGTGAGAGTGAGACACACTAGTGTGAGGTGAGAGTGAGACACACTAGTGTGGGGTGAGAGTGAGACACACTAGTGTGAGGTGAGAGTGACACACACTAGTGTGAGGTGAGAGTGAGACACACTAGTGTGAGGTGAGAGTGAGACACACTAGTGTGAGGGTGAAAGTGAGACACACTAGTGTGAGGGTGAGAGTGAGACACACTAGTGTGAGGTGAGAGACACACTAGTGTGAGGGTGAGAGTGAGACACACTAGTGTGAGAGTGAGACACACACTAGTGTGAGGTGGAGTGAGACACACTAGTGTGAGGGTGAGAGTGAGACACACTAGTGTGAGGTGAGTGAGACACACTAGTGTGAGGTGAGAGACACACTAGTGTGAGGTGAGAGTGAGACACACTAGTGTGAGGTGAGAGTGAGACACACTAGTGTGAGGTGAGAGTGAGACACACTAGTGTGAGGTGAGAGTGAGACACACTAGTGTGAGGTGAGAGTGAGACACACTAGTGTGAGGTGAGAGTGAGACACACTAGTGTGAGGTGAGAGTGAGACACACTAGTGTGAGGTGAGAGTGAGACACACTAGTGTGAGGTGAGAGTGAGGCACACTAGTGTGAGGTGAGAGTCAGACACACTAATGTGAGGTGAGAGTGAGACACACTAGTGTGAGGTGAGAGTGAGACACACTAGTGTGAGGTGAGAGTGATAGGTACAGTGATAGGATAGGTACACATACTAGTGATAGATACAGACACTACGACGGTTCCCGATAGAGCGAGTCAGACCAGAAGGACAGACATGCAAATTTTATGCAAAGGGCATATGCAGACATAGATATGCTGGTAATAAGAAAGGATTAGAATGCAGTTACCAACATCCCAAAAAATGTTTAAATATGCTTAGGAAAGGTGAGTGTCGATTTGGATCAATATGTAGGTTTTTCCATCCTGACATGTGTCAAACCTCACTGGAGGACAGAAAATGCTATGACCTCAGCTGCCCATACTTTCACGTGAAAGGCACGGAACGCTACATAAAGAGTGGCAAGCAGGCGAATGAATTTGGAGGAAACTCGATAATTTTTTTATACCAGACCGAAAGAGAATTCAAAAGAAGGAGCATGGAGAGTGTATGGAACTGGATGCCACATCCACTTGCATTCCAGAATTACAGATACAATTACACACCGAAAGGGAACTACAACTACGACAGGCAACTGCCCTACGACAATCAGCACTGGTCAGAACAAACTCAATATGTCCACGCATAATGGGCTTGCCGAAAAAGTCTCCCAGTCAAACTATTACTAATAGAGTAACCTCATTCATCTTTGCCAACATACAAGGACTGAAAACAAGAACAAACAACAAAGTACAGTTCATAAATGGCCTCCTCACGGAGTCAAATGCAGTATTTGGAGCTTTCACAGAAACCCATGCAGGGGAATTGTTGGACAGTGAGATCTGGATTCCAGGATACAACCTATACAGGTGTGATAGGAAAAGTAGGTCACATGGAGGAGTGGGTCTGTATATTAGGGAAGACCTTGTGTGCTCGGAGCTCCTTAACGTTACAAATGAGGTGATAGAGGTACTGGGATTAAAAATAGAGAAAATAAATTTAGTGATTATTCTAATATACAAACCGCCAGATGCAACGGCTGAGGAGTTCACAGAACAGATAAACAAAATAGAGAATAGCCTTGATATTTTGGAGAACCCGATACCTGATATTATCTTCCTAGGTGACTTCAACTTGCCTAGTCTCAGGTGGAGAATAGCAAACAATAATATTATACCAGGAAATCTATCAGGACCAAACCAATCACAGATTAGAGAACTACTTAGATTCTGTGACAAATTTTCACTCAGTCAGCAGATATCGGAGCCAACGAGAAATGAAAATATTCTAGATCTGGTCTTTACGAACAATGAAGACATTATCAGAGACATTACGATATCAGATACCACATATTCAGATCACAAGCTCATTGAAGTGCAAACGACCATCAATACTCAGAATAGACCTAAAACGTTGATAAAGCGAGAGGGGCTATTCAGTAAATTCAATTTTAATAATAAAAGGATAGACTGGGAGATAATAAACAGGGAACTTAAAAACATTCCATGGGAAACTGTTTTAAGTAATACAAGTCCTACAGAAGGAATAGAAAAACTGACTTCGGAAGCGTATCAAGTCTGTCTGAAACATGTTCCTTTGAGGAAAGCCAGAAAGAGATCCAACGTAGAAAGAGAACGCAGACGACACTATAAACGCAGGAAAAAAATAACGGAACTGCTTATGCAGACACAAATTTCCCGTCAAAAAAGGAATAATTTAAATAGGGAGATTGAAGAAATCGAGCGGAAATTGAAACACTCATATCAAACTGAAGAAAGGCAGTTAGAACAGAAAGCAATTCAGGAAATAAAGAAAACTCCAAAATATTTCTTCTCATATGCGAAATCAAAAGCAAAAACCACTGCCAGTATTGGACCTATTCGTACAAGTGAAGGTTCATACACGGAGGATGACAAAGAAATTAGTGAAATCCTAAAAAAGCAGTATGAGGACATGTTTAGCACTCCAATAAACAACATGAAAGTAGAAGATCCAGACAATTTCTTTATGCGGGATATTCAAACCCTTGGAAATATAACTGATATCAACACGAGCGCACTAAATTTTGAAAGAGAAATTGAAAACATGCCCATGCACTCGGCCCCAGGTCCAGACTCATGGAATTCAATATTTATAAAGAAATGCAAAGTGCCGGTAGCACAGGCACTCAGTACAGTGTGGAGGAAGAACTTGGACACGTGGGAGATACCAGATGAACTTAAAGTAGCAGACATAGCCCCTTTACACAAGGGAGAGAGCAAAGCATTGGCAAAGAATTATAGACCAGTTGCACTAACATCGCACATAATAAAAGTATTTGAGAGAGTGATTAGGAGTCAGGTCACCAATTTCATGGAGACCAATGACCTTCACAACCCAGGCCAACATGGATTTCGAGCGGGAAGATCGTGCCTCTCACAGCTACTGGAGCACTACGACAAAGTCACTGAGGCATTAGAAGAAAAACAGAATGCTGATGTGATATACACGGACTTCGCAAAGGCTTTCGATAAATGTGACCATGGCGTGATAGCACACAAAATGAAGTCAGTGGGAATAACCGGTAAAGTAGGACGCTGGATACTCAGTTTTCTGTCAAACAGGACTCAGCGAGTAACGGTCAACCATATAAAATCTAGTCCAAGTGCAGTTAAAAGCTCTGTACCTCAGGGTACAGTCCTTGCACCGCTGCTTTTCCTTATTCTCATATCAGATATAGACAAAATACAAGTCACAGCTTCGTATCATCCTTTGCAGATGACACAAAAATCAGTATGAAAATTACCTCTGCTGAAGATATTGAAAAACTTCAAGCTGATATTAATAAAGTTTTCGACTGGGCATCAGAAAATAACATGATGTTCAACAGTGAAAAATTCCAGGTACTCAGGTACGGTAAAAATGAGGACCTTAAACATAATAAAGGGTATAAAACAAAATCAAATGTACCCATAGTAGGAAAACAGCATGTAAAGGATTTGGGAATAATGATGTCTGACGACCTAACGTTTAGGGAGCATATCCAAGCAAATTTTGCGACAGCCAGAAAAATGATAGGATGGATTACGAGAACTTTCAAATCCAGGGATCCCATCACAATGGTTGTACTCTTCAAGTCACTTGTGTTGTCCCGTCTTGAGTACCGCTCAGTACTCACTTCCCCTTTCAGAGCAGGAGAGATTGCTGAAATAGAGGGAATACAGAGAACATATACGGCACGCATAGACGCGATAGCGCACCTAAATTATTGGGATCGTCTCAAAGCCCTCCAAATGTACTCACTAGAAAGAAGAAGAGAGAGATATAAAATAATATACACCTGGAAGATACTGGAGGGCCAAGTACCAAATCTACACAGTAAAATATCAACGTACTGGAGTGAACGATATGGAAGAAAATGCAGAATAGAACCAGTGAAGAGCAGGGGTGCCATAGGCACAATCAGAGAACACTGTATAAACATCAGAGGTCCGCGGTTGTTCAACGTCCTCCCAGCAAGCATAAGAAATATTGCCGGAACAACCGTGAACATCTTGAAGAGGAAACTAGATTTATTCCTCCAAGGAGTGCCGGACCAACTGGGCTGTGGTGGGTAAGTGGGCCTGCGGGCCGCTCCAAGCAACAGCCTAGTGGACCAAACTCTCACAAGTCAAGCCTGGCTTCGGGCCGAGCTTGGGGAGTAGAAGAACTCCCAGAACCCCATCAACCAGAACCCCATCAACCAGAACCCCATCAACCAGAACCCCATCAACCAGAACCCCATCAACCAGAACCCCATCAACCAGAACCCCATCAACCAGGTATCAACCAGGAAGGGGGAAGGGATTATCAAGGGAAAGCGCCAAGCCATTTCGACTATATAGCACTTGGATGGGGTCAGGATATGTATCAAACAGGAGAGTGAGACACACACTAGTGTGAGGGTGAGACACACTAGTGTGAGAGTGAGACACACTAGTGTGAGAGTGAGACACACACTAGTGTGAGAGTGAGACACACTAGTGTGAGGTGAGAGTGAGACACACACTAGTGTGAGAGTGAGACACACTAGTGTGAGAGTGAGACACACACTAGTGTGAGAGTGAGACACACTAGTGTGAGAGTGAGACACACACTAGTGTGAGAGTGAGACACACTAGTGTGAGGTGAGAGTGAGACACACTAGTGTGAGAGTGAGACACACTAGTGTGAGGTGAGAGTGAGACACACTAGTGTGAGGTGAGAGTGAGACACACACTAATGTGAGAGTGAGACACACTAGTGTGAGGTGAGAGTGAGACACACACTAGTGTGAGAGTGAGACACACACTAGTGTGAGAGTGAGACACACTAGTGTGAGGTGAGAGTGAGACAAACACTAGTGTGAGAGTGAGACACACACTAGTGTGAGAGTGAGACACACTAGTGTGAGGTGAGAGTGAGACACACACTAGTGTGAGAGTGAGACACACACTAGTGTGAGAGTGAGACACACTAGCGTGAGGTGAGAGTGAGACATACTAGTGTGAGGTGAGAGTGAGACACACACTAGTGTGAGAGTGAGACACACACTAGTGTGAGAGTGAGACACACTAGCGTGAGGTGAGAGTGAGACACACTAGTGTGAGGTGAGAGTGAGACACACACTAGTGTGAGGTGAGACACACTAGTGTGAGGTGAGAGTGAGACACACACTAGTGTGAGAGTGAGACACACTAGTGTGAGGTGAGAGCGAGACACACTAGTGTGAGAGTGAGACACACTAGTGTGAGGTGAGAGTGAGACACACACTAGTGTGAGAGTGAGACACACTAGTGTGAGGTGAGAGCGAGACACACTAGTGTGAGAGTGAGACACACTAGTGTGAGGTGAGAGTGAGACACACACTAGTGTGAGAGTGAGACACACTAGTGTGAGGTGAGAGACACACTAGTGTGAGGTGAGAGTGAGACACACTAGTGTGAGGTGAGAGTGAGACACACTAGTGTGAGGTGAGAGTGAGACACACACTAGTGTGAGAGTGAGACACACTAGCGTGAGGTGAGAGTGAGACACACTAGCGTGAGGTGAGAGTGAGACACACTAGTGTGAGATGAGAGTGAGACACACTAGTGTGAGGTGAGAGTGAGACACACTAGTGTGAGGTGAGAGTGAGACACACTAGTGTGAGGTGAGAGTGAGACACACTAGTGTGAGGTGAGAGTGAGACAAACACTAGTGTGAGAGTGAGACACTCACCAGTGTGAGAGTGAGACACACTAGCGTGAGGTGAGAGTGAGACACACTAGTGTGAGATGAGAGTGAGACACACTAGTGTGAGGTGAGAGTGAGACACACTAGTGTGAGGTGAGAGTGAGACACACTAGTGTGAGGTGAGAGTGAGACACACTAGTGTGAGGTGAGAGTGAGACACACACCAGTGTGAGAGTGAGACACACTAGTGTGAGGTGAGAGACACACTAGTGTGAGGTGCGACACACTAGTGTGAGAGTGAGACACACTAGTGTGAGGTGAGACACACTAGTGTGAGGTGAGAGTGAGACACACTAGTGTGAGAGTGAGACACACTAGTGTGAGAGCGACACACACCAGTGTGAGGTGAGACGCACTAGTGTGAGGTGAGAGTGAGACACACTAGTGTGAGAGTGAGACACACTAGTGTGAGAGTGAGAGTGAGACACACTAGTGTGAGAGTGAGAGTGAGACACACTAGTGTGAGAGTGAGACACACTAGTGTGAGAGTGAGAGTGAGACACACACTAGTGTGAGAGTGAGACACACACTAGTTTGAGGTGAGACACACACTAGTGTGAGAGTGAGACACACTAGTGTGAGGTGAGAGACACATTAGTGAGAGAGTGAGACACACTAGTGTGAGAGTGAGACACACTAGTGTGAGAGTGAGACACACTAGTGTGAGAGTGAGACACACTAGTGTGAGAGTGAGACACACTAGTGTGAGGTGAGAGTGAGACACACTAGTGTGAAGGTGAGAGTGAGACACACTAGTGTGAAGGTGAGAGTGAGACACACTAGTGTGATGTGAGAGTGAGACACACTAGTGTGAGGTGAAAGTGAGACACACTAGTGTGAGGTGAGAGTGAGACACACTAGTGTGAGGTGAGAGTGAGACACACTAGTGTGAGGTGAGAGTGAGACACACTAGTGTGAGGTGAGAGTGAGACACACTAGTGTGAGGTGAGAGTGAGACACACTAGTGTGAGGTGAGAGTGAGACACACTAGTGTGAGGTGAGAGTGAGACACACTAGTGTGAGGGAGGACACACTAGTGTGAGGTGAGAGTGAGACACACTAGTGTGAGGTGAGAGTGAGACACACTAGTGTGAGGGAGAGAGACACACTAGTGTGAGGTGAGAGTGAGACACACTAGTGTGAGGTGAGAGTGAGACACACTAGTGTGAGGTGAGAGTGAGACACACTAGTGTGAGGTGAGAGTGAGACACACTAGTGTGAGGTGAGAGTGAGACACACTAGTGTGAGGTGAGAGTGAGACACACTAGTGTGAGGTGAGAGTGAGACACACTAGTGTGAGGTGAGAGTGAGACACACTAGTGTGAGGTGAGAGTGAGACACACTAGTGTGAGGTGAGAGTGAGACACACTAGTGTGAGGTGAGAGTGAGACACACTAGTGTGAGGTGAGAGTGAGACACACTAGTGTGAGGTGAGAGTGAGACACACTAGTGTGAGGTGAGAGTGAGACACACTAGTGTGAGGTGAGAGTGAGACACACTAGTGTGAGGGAGAGTGAGACACACTAGTGTGAGGTGAGAGTGAGACACACTAGTGTGAGGTGAGAGTGAGACACACTAGTGTGAGGTGAGAGTGAGACACACTAGTGTGAGGTGAGAGTGAGACACACTAGTGTGAGGTGAGAGTGAGACACACTAGTGTGAGGTGAGAGTGAGACACACTAGTGTGAGGTGAGAGTGAGACACACTAGTGTGAAGGTGAGAGTGAGACACACTAGTGTGA
>WNGS01159304.1:38184-48950 GCA_020271785.1 Procambarus virginalis
TTTAACATCAGACGGACATCGGAAAGGGACTATGAGAACGATATGCAATCAAAGCGAAAAAAACAACCTAAGCTACTACACAGTCATATAAGAGAAAAATGTCGGTGAACGACCAAGTGACAAGATAAGGAAGGCAGAGGGGGCATATACTGAAAGTGACAAGGAAAATCTGTGAGGCACTGAATGCCAGTTTCCATGGAGTGTTCACTACCGAGCCCGAGCAGCTCCCATTGTTGGAAGGGGTTACCCTAGATGAAAGACTATCAGATATAGAGGGACAGCAGAGGAGGTAATGAAACAGTTGACAACTCTAGATGCATCTAAAGCAGTAGGACCAGACAAAGTATCACCGTGGATACTAAAAGAAGCAGCGCAGGCCCTCAGCGTGCCTCTGGCAATGATCTTTAATGAGTCACTTATGTCGGGAGAATTGCCCAGTTGCTGGAAGAAGGCAAATGTCGTGCCGATCTTCAAGAAAGGCGATAGGGAGGAGGCACTTAACTATAGACCTGTATCACTGACAAGCATCCCCTGTAAAATACTGGAAAGAATAATTAGGCTACGACTGGTTGCACACCTGGAGAACGTAGGTTTGTGAACAAACATCAACATGGGTTCTGGACAGGGAAATCGTGCCTAACAAACCTTCTGGAATTCTATGATAAAATAACGAGGATAAGACAGGACAGAGATGGTTGGGCAGACTGCATATTTCTGGACTGCCAAAAAGCCTTTGATACAGTACCGCACATGAGACTGCTGTTCAAACTCGAGAGGCAGGCGGGGGTAGGGGGAAAGGTCCTAGCATGGATAAGGAACTACCTAACAGGAAGGAGCCAAAGAGTTACGGTAAGGGGCGAGAAGTCGGACTGGCGAACAGTAACAAGTGGAGTACCACAAGGATCGGTGCTGGACCAATTCTATTTCTTGTATATGTTAACGATATGTTTACGGGTGTAGAGTCCTACATGTCGATGTTTGCGGATGACGCAAAGTTGATGAGAAGAGTTGTGACAGATGAGGATTGCAGGATCCTCCAAGAGGACCTGAACAGGTTGCAGAGATGGTCAGAGAAATGGCTACTGGAATTCAACACGAGCAAATGTAAAGTTATGGAAATGGGACTAGGAGATAGGAGACCAAAGGGACAGTACACAATGAAGGGGAACAGCCTACCTGTGACGACGCGCGAAAGAGACCTGGGTGTGGACGTAACACCTAATCTATCTCCTGAGGCACATATAAATAGGATAACGACAGCAGCGTACTCTACACTGGCAAAAGTTAGAACATCATTCAGAAACCTAAGTAAGGAGGCATTTAGGGCGCTTTACACTGCCTACGTGAGGCCAGTCTTAGAGTATGCCGCCTCATCATGGAGTCCCCATCTGAAGAAGCATATAATGAAACTGGAAAAGGTTCAGAGGTTTGCAACGAGACTCGTCCCAGAGCTACGAGGGATGGGGTATGAGGAGCGCATGAGGGAACTGTGCCTTACGACACTAGAAAGAAGAAGGGAGAGAGGGGACATGATAGGAACGTATAAATACTCAGAGGGATTGACAGAGTGGACATAGACGAAATGTTCACACGGAATAGTAACAGAACGAGGGGACATGGATGGAAGTTGGAAACTCAGATGAGTCACAGAGATGTTAGGAAGTTTTCTTTTAGCGTGAGAGTAGTGGGAAAATGAAATGCACTCAAGGAACAGGTTGTGGAAGCAAATACTATTCATAATTTTAAAACCAGGTATGATAGGGAAATGGGACAGGAGTCATTGCTGTAAACAACTGATGCTCGAAAGGCGGGGTCCAAGAGTCAATGCTCGATCCTGCAGACACATATAGGTGAGTACATATAGGTGACACACACACACACACACACACACACACACACACACACACACACACACACACACACACACACACACACACACACACACACACACACATAGATTCATTCCTCTCAATGTTTGCTGACGACGCTAAAATTATGAGAAGGATTAAGACAGAAGAGGACTGTTTGAGGCTTCAAGAAGACCTAGACAAGCTGAAGGAATGGTCGAACAAGTGGTTGTTAGAGTTTAACCCAACAAAATGTAATGTAATGAAGATAGGTGTAGGGAGCAGGAGGCCAGATACAAGGTATCATCTGGGAGAGGAAATTCTTCAGGAGTCAGAGAAAGAAAAAGACTTGGGGGTTGATATCACGTCAGACCTGTCTCCTGCAGCACATATCAAGAGGATAACATCAGCGGCATATGCCAGGCTGCCCAACATACGAACGGCATTCAGAAACTTGTGTAAAGAATCATTCAGAACTTTATATACCACATATGTTAGGCCATTCCTGGAATATGCAGCCCCAGCATGGAGTCCATATCTAGTCAAGGATAAGACTAAACTAGAAAAGGTTCAAAGGTTTGCCACCAGACTAGTACCCGAGCTGAGAGGTATGAGCTACAAGGAGAGACAACGAGAATTTAACCTCACTTCGCTGGAAGACTGAAGAGTTAGGGGGGACATGATCACCACATTTAAGATTTTGAAGGAAATTGGTAGGGTAGATAAAGACAGGCTATTTAACACAAAGGGCACACGCACTATGGGACACAGGTGGAAACTGAGTGCCCAAATGAGCCACAGAGATATTAGAAAGAACTTTTTAGTGTCAGAATGGTTGACAAATGGAATGCATTAGGAAGTGATGTGGTGGAGGCTGACTCCATACACAGTTTCAAGTGCAGATACAATAGAGCCCAACAGGCTCAGGAATCTGTACACCTGTTGATTGACGGTTGAGAGGCGGGACCAAAGAGCCAGAGCTCAACCCCCGCAAACACAACTAGGTGAGTACACACACACACACACACACGCACGTGGTGTCCTCCTGCCTCCAACCACCATCTTCATCCTGTGTTTTCAACACCACAACTTGCAATACTTGCCTGATGTTGCAATACTCGCAATATCTTCTCGAAGAGGATTTTCTGAGTTTTAATTAAGATTCGCAGTTGATGTGAAGAGTTGTGTTGAGGGCGTCGAGCGACGTATCAAATGTTGCGTTGCCTAATTAGCTCCTCCGGGAGGCCCTGTTGGAGGACAGTTATTGTCATCATCCTTCGTGATGACTCGCCGCGCTAACTGCCTTGTTCCCTAGCACTGAACTCAACCATGGCAACGATTGGAACCATGGCAACGATTGAAACCATGGCCACGATTGGAACCATAGCAATGATTGGAACCATGGCAACGATTGGAACCATGGAAACAATTGTAACCATGGCAACGATTGGAACCATGTCAGTGATTTGAACCATGTCAACGATCGAAACCATGCCAACGATCGGAACCATGCCAACGATCGGAACTATGGCAACGATTGTAAACATGTCAGTGATTTGAACCATGCCAACGATTGGAACCATGGCAACGATTGGAACCATGGCAACGATCGGAACCATGATCGATTGGAACCATGGCAACGATCGGAACCATGGCAACGATTGGAACCATGGCAACGATTGGAACCATGGCAACGATTGGAACCATGGCAACGATTGGAACCATGGCAACGATCGGAACCATGGCAACGATTGGAACCATGGCAACGATTGGAACCATGACAACGATTGGAACCATGGTAACGATTGGAACTATGTCTATGATTTGAACCATGTCAACGATTGGAACCATGGCAACGACTGGAATCATGACAATGATTGGAACTATGTCTATGATTTGAACCATGTCAACGATTAGAACCATGGCAACGATTAGAACCATGGCAACGATTAGAACCATGGCAACGACTGGAACCATGACAACGATTGGAACCATGTCAGTGATTTGAACCATGTCAACGATTGTAACCATGGCAACGATTGTAACCATGGCAACGATTGGAAAAAAATATCGGAAATGCGTTAAAAAAATAACGGAAATGAAAAAAGAAGGAAAAAAATAACAGAAATGCTTCGGCAGACACAACAATCACAAGCAAGGAAAATAAGCCTAAGCAGGGAGATCGAAGAAATAGAACAAACGTTGAAGCGATCATATGAGTCTGAGGAAATGGAATTGGAACAGAAAGCTATACAAGAGATAAAAAAAAATCCTAAATATTTTTTCACATATGCAAAATCAAAATCCAAAACCTCGACCAGTATTGAACCGTTAATTACAAATGAAGGTACGTACACAGAGGACAACAAAGAGATTAGTGAAATTCTAAGAAGCCAGTATGAGGCTATGTTTAGCAAACCAATAAACAACATGAAAGTTGATGACCCAGACAGCTTCTTTATGAATGACGTTCAAGCTGCAGATAATATAACGGATATTACCACAAACTCGGAAAACTTTGAAAGAGAAATTGACAATATGCCCATGCACTCAGCCCCTGGGCCTGACTCATGGAATTCAATATTCATAAAGAAATGTAAAGTACCAGTAGCGAGAGCACTCAGCGTAATATGGAGAAAGAGCCTGGATACAGGGGAGATACCAGCAGCACTTAAATCTGCAGATATAGCTCCTTTGCACAAGGAGGGGAGTAAAGCCTTGGCAAAAAATTATAGGCCAGTTGCACTAACATCACACATAACAAAAGTGTTTGAAAGAGTGATTAGGAATCAAATTTCTAGTTTTATGGAAAACAATGAGTTGCACAACCCAGGACAACACGGATTTAGAGCGGGAAGATCCTGTCTGTCATAGTTACTCAACCACTATGACAAAATCACGGAAGCTCTAGAAAAAAAAATGCAGATGTTGTATACACAGACTTTGCAAAGGCGTTCGACAAATGTGACCATGGGGTGACAGAACACAAAATGAGGTCAATGGGAATAACTGGTAAAGTAGGACGCTGGATACTCAATTTCCTGTCGAACAGAACACACAGAGTAACAGTCAATCAAATAAAATCGAGTCCAAGCGCAGTTAAAAGCTCCGTACCTCAAGGTACAGTCCTTGCACCGCTACTGTTCCTTATTCTCATATCAGATATAGACAAAAATACACGTCACAGCTTCGTGTCATCCTTCGCAGATGACACAAAAATCAGCATGAAAATTACCTCTGCTGAAGACATTAAAAAATTACAAGCAGATGTCAACAAAGTTTTCGATTGGGCAGCAGAAAATAACATGATGTTTAACAGTGATAAATTTCAGGTACTCAGGTACGGCAAAAATGAGGATCTGAAACATAATACAGGGTACAAAACACAATCGAATCTTCCCATAGTAGAAAAACAGCATGTCAAGGATTTGGGAATAATGATGTCCGACGATCTAACGTTTAGGGAGCATAACCAAGCAAATATTGCGTCAGCCAGAAAAATGATAGGATGGATTACGAGAACTTTCAAATCCAGGGATCCCATCACAATGGTTGCACTCTTCAAGTCACTTGTGTTGTCCCGTCTCGAGTACTGCTCAGTACTCACTTCCCCCTTCAGAGCAGGAGAGATTGCTGAAATAGAGGGAATACAGAGAACATATACGGCACGCATAGACGAGATAAAAAACCTAAATTATTGGGATCGTCTCAAAGCTCTCCAAATGTACTCTCTAGAAAGGAGAAGAGAGAGATACCAAATAATATACACATGGAAAATACTGGAGGGCCAGGTCCCAAATCTACACAGTAAAATAACAACGTACTGGAGTGAACGATATGGAAGAAAATGCAAGATTGAACCAGTGAAGAGCAGAGGTGCCATAGGCACAATCAGAGAGCACTGTACAAGCATCAGAGGGCCGCGGTTGTTCAACGTCCTTCCAGCGACTATAAGAAATATTGCCGGAACAACGGTGGACATCTTCAAGAGAAAACTGGACTGTTTTCTAAGAGACCAACCGGGCTGTGGTGGGTATGTGGGCCTGCGGGCCGCTCCAAGCAACAGCCTGGTGGACCAAGCTCTCACAAGTCGAGCCTGGCCTCGGGCCGGGCTTGGGGAGTAGAAGAACTCCCAGAACCGCATCAAGCAGGTATCAAGCAGATTGGAATTACGGCAACGATTTGAACCATTACAACGATTGGAACCATGGTAACGATTGGAATCATGGCAACGATTGGAACTATGGCAACGATTGGAGCCATGTCAGTGATTTGAGCCATGTCAACGATTGGAACCATGGCAACGA
Organism: Procambarus virginalis; assembly: GCA_020271785.1. Lineage (NCBI taxonomy): Eukaryota > Metazoa > Arthropoda > Malacostraca > Decapoda > Cambaridae > Procambarus > Procambarus virginalis. Next base: position 44,339 of record WNGS01159304.1, read on the forward strand.
TTGGAACCATGACAACGATTGGAACCATGGCAACAATTGGAACCATGGCAACGAATGGAACCATGGCAACGATTGGAACCATGGCAACGATTGGAACTATGGCAACGATTGGAACCATGTCAGTGATTTGAACCATATCAACGATTGGAACTATGATAACGATCGGAACCATGGCAACGATCGGAACCATGGCAACGGTTGGAAACATGGCAGCAATTGGAACCATGGCAATGATTGGAACCATGCCAGTGATTGGAACCATGGCGACGATCGGAACTATGGCAACGATTGAAACCATGACAATGATTGGAACCATGGCAATGATTGGAACCATGGCAACCATTGAAACCATGGCAATGATTGGAACCATGGCGACGTTCGGAACCATGGCAACGATTGGAACCATGGCAACAATTGGAACCATGACAATGATTGGAACCATGTCAATGATTGGAACCATGGCGACGATCGGAACTATGGCAACGATTGGAACCATGACAATGATTGGAAACATGGCAACAATTGGAACCAGTCCTTGGAATGGTTCCAATGGAACCATTCCAAGGAATGGAATTGTTGCCATGGAAACATGGCAACAATTGGAACCATGACAATGATTGGAACCTTGGCAATGATTGGAACCTTGGCAATGATTGTAACCATGGCAACGATTGGAACCATGGCAACGAATGGAACCATGGCAACGATTGGAAAAATGGCAACGATTGGAACTATGGCAACGATTGGAACCATGTCAGTGATTTGAACCATGTCAACGATTGGAACTATGATAACGATCAGAACCATGGCAATGATTGGAACCATGGCAACAATTGGAACCATGACAATGATTGGAACCTTGGCAATGATTGTAACCATGGCAACGATTGGAACTATGGCAACGATCGGAACAATGCAACGATTGGAACTATGGCAACGATCGGAACAATGCAACGATTGGTTCCATGGCAACGGTTGGAATCATGGTAACGACTGGAACAATGACAACGATTGGAACAATAACAACGATTGGAACCATGTCAACGATTGGAATCATGGCAACGACTGGAACAATGACAAAGATTGGAACCATGACAACGATTGGAACCATGGCAACGATTGGAACCATGGCAACGATTGGATCCATGGCAACGATTGGAATCATGGCAACGGTTGGAACCATGCAACGATTGGAACCATGGTAACGATTGGATCCATGGCAACGATTGGAACCATGGCAACGATTGGAACCATGGCAACGACTGGAACTATGGCAACGATTGAATCCATCGCAACGATTGGAATCATGGCAACGATTGGAATCATGGCAACGATTGGAACCATGCAACGATTGGAAATATGACTGATTGTAACCATGGCAACGATTGGAACCATGGCAACGATTGGAATCATGGCAACGATTGGAATCATGGCAACGATTGGAACCATGCAACGATTGGAACCATGGTAACGATTGGATCCATGGCAACGATTGGAACTATGGTAACGATTGGAATCATGGCAACGATTGGAACCATGCAACGATTGGAAATATGACTGATTGGAACCATGGCAACAATTGAAACCATGGCAACGACGACGTTGTGTTAGAAGATAATGTAATTGTCACTATAGGGAAATAGTGACGCCGACGAGTGACATCGACGAGGATGGTGACACTGACGAGGATGGTGACACTGACAAGGATGGTGACACTGACGAGGATGGTGACACTGACAAGGATGGTGACACTGACGAGGATGGTGACACTGACGAGGATGGTGACACTGACGAGGATGGTGACACTGACAAGGATGGTGACACTGACGAGGATGGTGACACTGACGAGGATGGTGACACTGACGAGGATGGTGATGGTGATGATAGCCATGAAGGTAAAGATGAAGTTGATGATAACATTATCTCAACAAATTATTATAATTGGATAAAAAACACACACACACACGTATTTGTGAAATTTATGTAAAGAAATTGCACCAAGTCCTTCGCAGACCTTGACAAAGCACTGAGTGCTTTGTCAAGGTCTGAGTGTGTAGTTAGGACGAGACTAACATCTTAAGGTTTACTGAGTCTGTTATCCTTGACCTGCTGACCTGAGGTCACCACTATTCCCGACTGGTGATGTCCCCGCGGTAATGTCTTCTACGGTAATGTGGTCACGTGACCTTTCTTTAAACATGATGTTTGAGAACTGAGTTATTAAAAGAGTTGTTATTAATAGAATTGTTATTAATAGAGTTGTTATTAATAGAGTTGTTATTAATAGAGTTGTTATTAATAGAGTTGTTATTAATAGAATTGTTATTAATAGAATTGATTAATAGAGTTGTTATTAATAGAGTTGTTATTAATAGTTGTTATTAATCCCTCATAACTCCATCCATACCCAAAGGAAAGTGGGTATTGCCACTACTAACATGCATACATTTATTCAGATATAATTTTAATTCACGTAGATTAATTTTTTCTAGTAAAGCTATACTTCGAAGTAAAGTTATTTTGTCACCAGAGAAAGTATTCAGAATATTTATTAGAACCTCTCCTACTACCCTTCTAGTTCTAATAGTATTATCTTTATAGATTACTTAGTGTACCCCGGCCACGTGTTGCTGTGGCTCAGCAACGCACATGCGTTGCTGAGCCACAGCAACCTTCCCTGTCCCCAGTCCTCCCCACCATTCCCCCTGCTCCGTCCCTCGTCCTAACAACCATCCTCACTCACCCGTCCCCTCGTCCTCCCCACCCTCCCTCCGCCCCATCCCCCACTCCCCGTCCCCTCGTATCCCTACCATTACCCCTCCATGTCCCCTCGTCCTCCCACTCCCTCGTCCGATGCATTCCCAAATGATCTGATGTTCCTATCACTGAAATATAAGAAAAGCAGTTAAAAAACGAAATGAAAAACACTGAAACAAATAACAAAATAAACTATACTCACAAAATGAATGGTATGATAAACAACACAGCTCAATTCCAATGCAATGTCACACAAAATAATTATATCAAAATGAAAATAAATCGAAATTTATGAAAATTCAATTTGTCAATTAATCGGAAACGTTGAAATGGAATCGTAACATATTTAGTATAGCGTGTGTTGCTATTACGTCCAACAAATGGCACTGTTTTCATAAAAGCATGTTTTTACCTGTCGCAGGTGTGGCATCTATATACTAGGTATATAAAAACGCGCGCCTATTCGAATGCAACGTTGCGTCAAAATTTCAAAGCAGTCGCTAAAGAGTTTTCGAAGATATTCCCTCACATGAAAACCCATGAAAAACACAGTTAATAAAAAAAAAACATGTTTTTTCCCTGTCACAGACATCTATAAAGTATGTATATAAAAACCTGCTCGGATGCGAATGGAACGTTGTGTCAAAATTTTAAAGCAATCGGTGAAGAACTTTCAAAGATTAGCGATTTGAACAAAGAACAGTCACATTTTTATATTTATAGATTTAGTAATGTAAACACCTTTGGAGACTTTCGGCGCCGTGGAGAGGGGGAGGGGGACTGCTGCATGGGTAACAGCTTCTCCTCCGTATCAACTTACCCTGGCTTTGTGCCCTGGAGTGGCCACTCCAGACCGACACCAGAGCACAACTCCATAGTCTCCTGAGACTGACGGATGTCTACTACTAGTAATCTATTGCTTGCATTCTAACACTGGAAATTGATGTAACCAAAATGCCTAACTTAACTAACTTACTCTAACCTTAGCCTAATTACACATAAAATCACAGAATACAATATTAATTCAAAGTGTGGATTTTTGTTTTACACCGTACGACAGAAACATCCTATCAGTCGGGTGGCAGATGAATTAGTTAAATATTAACATATTAACCTGGTCGATGGTGTGCTTTGTCCTGTTTCTTGGGTGGGGAATGTCGACCAGCACCAGCAGGCAGCCTCCCAGCAGCGTCGACCAGCACAGCAGGCAACCCCCCAGCAGCGTCGACCAGCACCAGCAGGCAACCTCCCCAGCAGCGTCGACCAGCACCAGCAGGCAGCCTACCCAGCAGCGTCGACCAGTACCAGCAGGCAACCTTCCCAGCAGCGTCGACCAGCACCAGCAGGCAACCTCCCAGCAGCGTCGACCAGCACCAGCAGGCAACCTCCCCAGCAGCGTCGACCAGCACCAGCAGGCAACCTCCCCAGCAGCGTCGACCAGCACCAGCAGGGGCAACCCTCCCAGCAGCGTCGACCAGCACCACCAGGCAACATCCCCAGCAGCGTCGACCAGCACCAGCAGGCAACCTTCCCCAGCAGCGTTGACCAGCACCAGCAGGCAACCTCCCAGCAGCGTCGACCAGCACCACCAGGCAACATCCCAGCAGCGTCGACCAGCACCAGCAGGCAACCTTCCCAGCAGCGTTGACCAGCACCAGCAGGCAACCTTCCCAGCAGCGTCGACCAGCACCAGCAGGCAACCCTCCCAGCAGCGTTGACCAGCACCAGCAGGCAACCTCCCCAGCAGCGTCGACCAGCACCAGCAGGCAACCTCCCCAGCAGCGTTGACCAGCACCAGCAGGCAACCCTCCCCAGCAGCGTCGACCAGCACCAGCAGGCAACCTTCCCAGCAGCG
>WNGS01159305.1:0-11755 GCA_020271785.1 Procambarus virginalis
GATCAAGCATAGCTGGTTCATCATTCCCTCTCATTCTTGTGGGTCCCTTGACCTGCTGGCTTAGAAAGTTTCTTGTTGCCACATCCAGTAGTTTTGTTCTCCAGGTAACTGGTCCTTCATGTGGGTCTCTGGTCTCCCAGTTTATCTTCCCGTGGTTTAAGTCTCCAAAGATTANGTATATTAGGGTGCTATACCCGCCTCTAACAAGTATATTAGGGTGCTATACTCGCCTCTAACAAAGTATATTAGGGTGCTATACTCGCCTCTAACAGGTATATTAGGGTGCTATACCCGCCTCTAACAGGTATATTAGGGTGCTATACCCGCCTCTAACAAGTATATTAGGGTGCTATACTCGCCTCTAACAAAGTATATTAGGGTGCTATACCCGCCTCTAACAAGTATATTTGGGTGATATACTCGCCTCTAACAGGTATATTAGGGTGCTATACTCGCCTCTAACAGGTATATTAGGGTGCTATACCCGCCTCTAACAGGTATATTAGGGTGCTATACCCGCCTCTAACAGGTATATTAGGGTGCTATACTCGCCTCTAACAAAGTATATTAGGGTGCTATACTCGCCTCTAACAAAGTATATTAGGGTGCTATACTCGCCTCTAACAAAGTATATTAGGGTGCTATACTCGCCTCTAACAAGAATATTAGAGTTCTCACTTGGTGCCTGGTTCTCTCACTTGGTGCCTGGTTCTCTCACTTGGTGCCTGGTTCTCTCACTTGGTGCCTGGTTCTCTCACTTGGTGCCTGGTTCTCTCTCTTGGTGCCTACTTCTCTCACTTGGTGCCTGGTTCTCTCACTTGGTGCCTACTTCTCTCACTTGGTGCCTGGTTCTCTCACTTGGTGCCTACTTCTCTCACTTGGTGCCTGGTTCTCTCACTTGGTGCCTGGTTCTCTCACTTGGTGCCTGGTTCTCTCACTTGGTGCCTACTTCTCTCACTTGGTGCCTGGTTCTCTCACTTGGTGCCTGGTTCTCTCACTTGGTGCCTGGTTCTCTCACGTACACATAGAGTAACCACACTAAAGTGATGTATAAATGACAAAATCGGCGGGAGCCGTGGGGAGGATTCGAACCTATACGGTAGGGTAGTCCCACGCACACGCCCTAGCCAACTGAGCCACGACATGCTATAAGGATTGCAACCTGGAGCTCCACTGAACACACGAGGGTTTCCTGAGGCTTCCTCTATTGGTTTCTAACCCTAATTTCCCCCCTTCCTTTCGAGATGTGAAAAGTTTCGTCATTTAGGTTAGGTTAGGTTAGGTCTAGGTTAGGTTAGGTTAGGTCTAGGTTAGGTTAGGTCTAGGTTAGGTCTAGTATAGGTTAGGTCTAGGTTAGGTTAGGTTAGGTCTAGGTTAGGTTAGGTTAGGTTAGGTTAGGTCTAGTATAGGTTAGGTCTAGGTTAGGTTAGGTTAGGTTAGGTTAGGTTAGGTCAGGTTAGGTTAGGTTATTTAGGAATTTTAGTAACAACAGTTTAGGTTAGTGAAAGCTTGTAATTAAGCTTTAGTGTGAAAATATTCTATAAACATTTTGAAAGGTGCTCTAGTGAACTGTTTGGTAACTATTGAGACAGAAATAGTCTGACGAATCAAAGTAAAAAATGTGTTCTAGTTTATTCTTTAGTGTTCCACAGTTATAGTGTGTTCACGTGTCCTGTTAACAGAATATTTTGTTTTTCACGTATTCTGTTAACAGGACACGTATTTTGTAGATATATAAGTAGATATTATAAATGTGTCACGATACAGATATTAACTCTACGTTCCCTTTGTCTCTCGCAGGTATGGAGGCAGGTGGAGCAACAGGTGGTAGTGGTGGTCAACAGGTATGGAGGCAGGTGGAGCAACAGGTGGTAGTGGTGGTCAACAGGTATGGAGGCAGGTGGAGCAACAGGTGGCGGTGGTGCAGGTGGAGCAACAGGTGGTGGTGGTGGTGCAGGTGTGGAGGCAGGTGGAGCAACAGGTGGTAGTGGTGGTCAACAGGTATGGAGGCAGGTGGAGCAACAGGAGGTAGTGGTGGTCAACAGGTATGGAGGCAGGTGGAGCAACAGGTGGTGGTGGTGGAGCAGGTGTGGAGGCAGGTGGTGCAACAGGTGGTAGTGGTGGTCAACAGGTGTGGAGGCAGGTAGAGCAACAGGTGGTGGTCAGCAGCAAGTGTGGGTGTGGCCACGAGGCCAGGCATCAGCAGCAAGTGTGGGTGTGGCCACGAGGCCAGGCAGCAGCAGCAAGTGTGGGTGTGGCCACGAGGCCAGGCATCAGCGGCAAGTGTGGGTGTGGCCACGAGGCCAGGCATCAGCAGCAAGTGTGGGTGTGGCCACGAGGCCAGGCAGCAGCAGCAAGTGTGGGTGTGGCCACGAGGCCAGGCATCAGCAGCAAGTGTGGGTGTGGACACGAGGCCAGGCAGCAGCAGCAAGTGTGGGTGTGGCCACGAGGCCAGGCATCAGCAGCAAGTGTGGGTGTGGCCACGAGGCCAGGCATCAGCAGCAAGTGTGGGTGTGGCCACGAGGCCAGGCATCAGCAGCAAGTGTGGGTGTGGCCACGAGGCCAGGCAGCAGCAGCAAGTGTGGGTGTGGCCACGAGGCCAGGCAGCAGCAGCAAGTGTGGGTGTGGACACGAGGCCAGGCAGCAGCAGCAAGTGTGGGTGTGGCCACGAGGCCAGGCAGCAGCAGCAGCAAGTGTGGGTGTGGCCACGAGGCCAGGCAGCAGCAAGTGTAGGTGTGGACACGAGGCCAGGAAGCAGCAGCAAGTGTGGGTGTGGCCACGAGGCCAGGAAGCAGCAGCAAGTGTGGGTGTGGCCACGAGGCCAGGCATCAGCAGCAAGTGTGGGTGTGGACACGAGGCCAGGCAGCAGCAGCAAGTGTGGGTGTGGCCACGAGGCCAGGCATCAGCAGCAAGTGTGGGTGTGGCCACGAGGCCAGGCATCAGCAGCAAGTGTGGGTGTGGCCACGAGGCCAGGCATTAGCAGCAAGTGTGGGTGTGGCCACGAGGCCAGGCAGCAGCAGCAAGTGTGGGTGTGGCCACGAGGCCAGGCAGCAGCAGCAAGTGTGGGTGTGGACACGAGGCCAGGCAACAGCAGCAAGTGTGGGTGTGGACACGAGGCCAGGCAGCAGCAACAGCAAGTGTGGGTGTGGCCACGAGGCCAGGCAGCAGCAAATGTAGGTGTGGACACGAGGCCAGGAAGCAGCAGCAAGTGTGGGTGTGGCCACGAGGCCAGGCATCAGCAGCAAGTGTGGGTGTGGACACGAGGCCAGGCAGCAGCAGCAAGTGTAGGTGTGGCCACGAGGCCAGGCATCAGCAGCAAGTGTGGGTGTGGCCACGAGGCCAGGCATCAGCAGCAAGTGTGGGTGTGGCCACGAGGCCAGGCATCAGCAGCAAGTGTGGGTGTGGCCACGAGGCCAGGCATCAGCAGCAAGTGTGGGTGTGGCCACGAGGCCAGGCATCAGCAGCAAGTGTGGGTGTGGCCACGAGGCCAGGCAGCAGCAGCAAGTATGGGTGTGGCCACGAGGCCAGGCATCAGCAGCAAGTGTGGGTGTGGACACGAGGCCAGGAAGCAGCAGCAAGTGTGGGTGTGGCCACGAGGCCAGGCATCAGCAGCAAGTGTGGGTGTGGCCACGAGGCCAGGCATCAGCAGCAAGTGTGGGTGTGGCCACGAGGCCAGGCATCAGCAGCAAGTGTGGGTGTGGCCACGAGGCCAGGCATCAGCAGCAAGTGTGGGTGTGGCCACGAGGCCAGGCAGCAGCAGCAAGTATGGGTGTGGCCACGAGGCCAGGCAGCAGCAGCAAGTGTGGGTGTGGACACGAGGCCAGGCAGCAGCAGCAAGTGTGGGTGTGGCCACGAGGCCAGGCAGCAGCAGCAGCAAGTGTGGGTGTGGCCACGAGGCCAGGCAGCAGTAAGTGTGGGTGTGGACACGAGGCCAGGCATCAGCAGCAAGTGTGGGTGTGGCCACGAGGCCAGGCAGCAGCAGCAAGTGTGCGTGTGGCCACGAGGCCAGGCAGCAGCAGCAAGTGTGTGTGTGGCCATGAGGCCAGGCAGCAGCAGCAAGTGTGGGTGTGGCCACGAGGCCAGGCAGCAGCAGCAAGTGTGGGTGTGGCCACGAGGCCAGGCAGCAGCAGCAAGTGTGTGTGTGGCCACGAGGCCAGGCAGCATCAGCAAGTGTGGGTGTGGCCACGAGGCCAGGCAGCAGCAGCAAGTGTGGGTGTAGACATGAGGCCAGGCAGCAGCAGCAAGTGTGGGTGTAGACACGAGGCCAGGCAGCAGCAGCAAGTGTGGGTGTAGACACGAGGCCAGGCAGCAGCAGCAAGTGTGGGTGTGGCCACGAGGCCAGGCAGCAGCAGCAAGTGTGGGTGTGATCACGAGGCCAGGCAGCAGCAGCAAGTGTGGGTGTGGCCACGAGGCCAGGCAGCAGCAGCAAGTGTGGGTGTGGCCACGAGGCCAGGCAGCAGCAGCAAGTGTGCGTGTGGCCACGAGGCCAGGCAGCAGCAGCAAGTGTGGGTGTGGCCACGAGGCCAGGCAGCAGCAGCAAGTGTGGGTGTGGCCACGAGGCCAGGCAGCAGCAGCAAGTGTGGGTGTGGCCACGAGGCCAGGCAGCAGCAAGTGTGGGTGTGGCCACGAGGCCAGGCAGCACCAAGTGTGGGTGTGGCCACGAAGCCAGGCAGCAGCAGCAGCAAGTGTGGGTGTGGCCACGAGGCCAGGCAGCAGCAGCAAGTGTGGGTGTGGCCACGAGGCCAGGCAGCAGCAGCAAGTGTGGGTGTGGCCACGAGGCCAGGCAGCAGCAGCAGCAAGTGTGGGTGTGGCCACGAGGCCAGGCAGCAGCAGCAAGTGTGGGTGTGGCCACGAGGCCAGGCAGCAGCAGCAGCAGCAAGTGTGGGTGTGGACACGAGGCCAGGCAGCAGCAGCAAGTGTGGGTGTGGACACGAGGCCAGGCAGCAGCAGCAAGTGTGGGTGTGGACACGAGGCCAGGCAGCAGCATCAAGTGTGGGTGTGGACACGAGACCAAGCAGCAGCAGCAAGTGTGGGTGTGGCCACGAGGCCAGGCAGCAGCAGCAAGTGTGGGTGTGGCCACGAGGCCAGGCAGCAGCAGCAAGTGTGGGTGTGGCCACGAGGCCAGGCAGCAGCAGCAAGTGTGGGTGTGGACACGAGGCCAGGCAGCAGCAGCAAGTGTGGGTGTGGACACGAGGCCAGGCAGCAGCAGCAAGTGTGGGTGTGGCCACGAGGCCAGGCAGCAGCAGCAAGTGTGGGTGTGGCCACGAGGCCAGGCATCAGCAGCAAGTGTGGGTGTGGCCACGAGGCCAGGCATCAGCAGCAAGTGTGGGTTGGCCACGAGGCCAGGCATCAGCAGCAAGTGTGGGTGTGGCCACGAAGCCAGGCATCAGCAGCAAGTGTGGGTGTGGCCACGAGGTCAGGCATCAGCAGCAAGTGTGGGTGTGGCCACGAGGCCAGGCAGCAGCAGCAAGTATGGGTGTGGCCACGAGGCCAGGCATCAGCAGCAAGTGTGGGTGTGGCCACGAGGCCAGGCAGCAGCAGCAGCAGCAAGTGTGGGTGTGGCCACGAGGCCAGGCATCAGCAGCAAGTGTGGGTGTGGCCACGAGGCCAGGCATCAGCAGCAAGTGTGGGTGTGGCCACGAGGCCAGGCATCAGCAGCAAGTGTGGGTGTGGCCACGAGGCCAGGCATCAGCAGCAAGTGTGGGTGTGGCCACGAGGCCAGGCATCAGCAGCAAGTGTGGGTGTGGCCACGAGGCCAGGCAGCAGCAGCAAGTGTGGGTGTGGACACGAGGCCAGGCAGCAGCAGCAAGTGTGGGTGTGGCCACGAGGCCAGGCAGCAGCAGCAAGTGTGGGTGTGGCCACGAGGCCAGGCAGCAGCAGCAAGTGTGGGTGTGGCCACGAGGCCAGGCAGCAGCAGCAAGTGTGGGTGTGGCCACGAGGCCAGGCAGCAGCAGCAAGTGTGGGTGTGGCCACGAGGCCAGGCAGCAGCAAGTGTGGGTGTGGCCACGAGGCCAGGCAGCAGCAAGTGTGGGTGTGGCCACGAGGCCAGGCAGCAGCAGCAAGTGTGGGTGTGGCCACGAGGCCAGGCAGCAGCAGCAGCAAGTGTGGGTGTGGCCACGAGGCCAGGCAGCAGCAGCAAGTGTGGGTGTGGCCACGAGGCCAGGCAGCAGCAGCAGCAGCAAGTGTGGGTGTGGCCACGAGGCCAGGCAGCAGCAGCAAGTGTGGGTGTGGACACGAGGCCAGGCAGCAGCAGCAAGTGTGGGTGTGGACACGAGGCCAGGCAGCAGCAAGTGTGGGTGTGGACACGAGGCCAGCAGCAGCAGCAAGTGTGGGTGTGGCCACGAGGCCAGGCAGCAGCAGCAAGTGTGGGTGTGGCCACGAGGCCAGGCAGCAGCAGCAAGTGTGGGTGTGGCCACGAGGCCAGGCAGCAGCAGCAAGTGTGGGTGTGGCCACGAGGCCAGGCAGCAGCAGCAAGTGTGGGTGTGGACACGAGGCCAGGCAGCAGCAGCAAGTGTGGGTGTGGCCACGAGGCCAGGCAGCAGCAGCAAGTGTGGGTGTGGCCACGAGGCCAGGCATCAGCAGCAAGTGTGGGTGTGGCCACGAGGCCAGGCATCAGCAGCAAGTGTGGGTGTGGCCACGAGGCCAGGCATCAGCAGCAAGTGTGGGTGTGGCCACGAGGCCAGGCATCAGCAGCAAGTGTGGGTGTGGCCACGAGGTCAGGCATCAGCAGCAAGTGTGGGTGTGGCCACGAGGCCAGGCAGCAGCAGCAAGTGTGGGTGTGGCCACGAGGCCAGGCATCAGCAGCAAGTGTGGGTGTGGCACGAGGCCAGGCAGCAGCAGCAAGTGTGGGTGTGGCCACGAGGCCAGGCATCAGCAGCAAGTGTGGGTGTGGCCACGAGGCCAGGCATCAGCAGCAAGTGTGGGTGTGGCCACGAGGCCAGGCATCAGCAGCAAGTGTGGGTGTGGCCACGAGGCCAGGCATCAGCAGCAAGTGTGGGTGTGGCCACGAGGCCAGGCATCAGCAGCAAGTGTGGGTGTGGCCACGAGGCCAGGCAGCAGCAGCAAGTGTGGGTGTGGACACGAGGCCAGGCAGCAGCAGCAAGTGTGGGTGTGGCCACGAGGCCAGGCAGCAGCAGCAAGTGTGGGTGTGGCCACGAGGCCAGGCAGCAGCAGCAAGTGTGGGTGTGGCCACGAGGCCAGGCAGCAGCAGCAAGTGTGGGTGTGGCCACGAGGCCAGGCAGCAGCAGCAAGTGTGGGTGTGGCCCGAGGCCAGGCAGCAGCAGCAAGTGTGGGTGTGGCCACGAGGCCAGGCAGCAGCAGCAAGTGTGGGGTGTGGCCACGAGGCCAGGCAGCAGCAGCAAGTGTGGGTGTGGCCACGAGGCCAGGCAGCAGCAGCAGTGTGGGTGTGGCCACGAGGCAGGCAGCAGCAGCAAGTGTGGGTGTGGCCACGAGGCCAGGCAGCAGCAGCAAGTGTGGGTGTGGCCACGAGGCCAGGCAGCAGCAGCAAGTGTGGGTGTGGCCACGAGGCCAGGCATCAGCAGCAAGTGGGGTGTGGCCACGAGGCCAGGCAGCAGCAGCAAGTGTGGGTGTGGCCACGAGGCCAGGCAGCAGCAGCAAGTGTGGGGTGGACACGAGGCCAGGCAGCAGCAGCAAGTGTGGGTGTGGCCACGAGGCCAGGCAGCAGCAGCAAGTGTGGGTGTGGCCACGAGGCCAGGCATCAGCAGCAAGTGTGGGTGTGGCCACGAGGCCAGGCATCAGCAGCAAGTGTGGTGTGGCCACGAGGCCAGGCATCAGCAGCAAGTGTGGTGTGGCCACGAGGCCAGGCAGCAGCAGCAAGTGTGGGTGTGGCCGAGGCCAGGCCAGGCAGCAGCAGCAAGTGTGGGTGTGGACACGAGGCCAGGCAGCAGCAGCAAGTGTGGGTGTGGCCACGAGGCAGGCAGCAGCAGCAAGTGTGGGTGTGGCCACGAGGCCAGGCAGCAGCAGCAAGTGTGGGTGTGGCCACGAGGCCAGGCAGCAGCAGCAAGTGTGGGTGTGGCACGAGGCCAGGCAGCAGCAGCAAGTGTGGGTGTGGCCACGAGGCCAGGCAGCAGCAGCAAGTGTGGGTGTGGCCACGAGGCAGGCAGCAGCAGCAAGTGTGGGTGTGGCCACGAGGCCAGCAGCAGCAGCAAGTGGGGTGTGGCCACGAGGCCAGGCAGCAGCAGAGCAAGTGTGGGTGTGGACACGAGGCCAGGCAGCGCAGCAAGTGGGTGTGGCCACGAGGCCAGGCAGCAGCAGCAAGTGTGGGTGTGGCCACGAGGCCAGGCATCAGCAGCAAGTGTGGGTGTGGCCACGAGGCCAGGCATCAGCAGCAAGTGTGGGTGTGGCCACGAGGCCAGGCAGCAGCAGCAAGTGTGGGTGTGGCACGAGGCCAGGCATCAGCAGCAAGTGTGGGTGTGGCCACGAGGCCAGGCATCAGCACAGTGTGGGTGTGGCCACGAGGCCAGGCAGCAGCAGCAAGTGTGGGTGTGGCCACGAGCCCAGGCAGCAGCAGCAAGTGTGGGTGTGGCCACGAGGCCAGGCAGCAGCAGCAAGTGTGGGTGTGGCCACGAGGCCAGGCAGCAGCAGCAAGTGGGGTGTGGCCACGAGGCCAGGCATCAGCAGCAAGTGTGGGTTGTGGCCACGAGGCCAGGCATCAGCAGCAAGTGTGGGTGTGGCCACGAGGCAGGCATCAGCAGCAAGTTGGGTGTGGCCACGAGGCCAGGCATCAGCAGCAAGTGTGGGTGTGGCCACGAGGCCAGGCAGCAGCAGCAAGTGTGGGTGTGGAACGAGGCCAGGCAGCAGCAGCAAGTGTGGGTGTGGCCACGAGGCCAGGCAGCAGCAGCAAGTGTGTGGGTGTGGCCACGAGGCCAGGGCAGCAGCAGCAAGTGTGGGTGTGGCCACGAGGCCAGGCAAGCAGCAGCAAGTGTGGGTGTGGCACGAGGCCAGGCAGCAGCAGCAAGTGTGGGTGTGGCCACGAGGCCAGGCAGCAGCAGCAAGTGTGGGTGTGGCCACGAGGCCAGGCAGCAGCAGCAAGTGTGGGTGTGGCCACGAGGCCAGGCATCAGCAGCAAGTGTGGGTGTGGCCACGAGGCCAGGCATCAGCAGCAAGTGTGGGTGTGGCCACGAGGCCAGGCATCAGCAGCAAGTGTGGGTGTGGCCACGAGGCCAGGCATCAGCAGCAAGTGGGGTGTGGCCACGAGGCCAGGCAGCAGCAAGTGTGGGTGTGGACACGAGGCCAGGCAGCAGCAGCAAGTGTGGGTGTGGCCACGAGGCCAGGCAGCAGCAGCAGCAAGTGTGGGTGTGGCCACGAGGCCAGGCAGCAGCAAGTGTGGGTGTGGACACGAGGCCAGGCATCAGCAGCAAGTGTGGGTGTGGCCACGAGGCCAGGCAGCAGCAGCAAGTGTGGGTGTGGCCACGAGGCCAGGCAGCAGCAGCAAGTGTGGGTGTGGCCACGAGGCCAGGCAGCAGCAGCAAGTGTGGGTGTGGCCACGAGGCCAGGCAGCAGCAGCAAGTGTGGGTGTGGCCACGAGGCCAGGCAGCAGCAGCAAGTGGTGTGTGGCCACGAGGCCAGGCAGCAGCAGCAAGTGTGGGTGTGGCCACGAGGCCAAGGCAGCAGCAGCAAGTGTGGGTGTGGACATGAGGCCAGGCAGCAGCAGCAAGTGTGGGTGTGGCACGAGGCCAGGCAGCAGCAGCAAGTGTGGGTGTGGCCACGAGGCCAGCAGCAGCAGCAGCAAGTGTGGTGTGGCCACGAGGCCAGCAGCAGCAAGTGTGGGTGTGGCACGAGGCCAGGCAGCAGCAGCAAGTGTGGGTGTGGCCACGAGGCCAGGCAGCAGCAGCAAGTGTGGGTGTGGCCACGAGGCCAGGCAGCAGCAGCAAGTGTGGTGGCCACGAGGCCAGGCAGCAGCAGCAAGTGTGGGTGTGGCCACGAGGCCAGGCAGCAGCAGCAAGTGTGGGTGTGGCCACGAGGCCAGGCAGCAGCAGCAAGTGTGGGTGTGGCACGAGGCCAGGCAGCAGCAAGTGTGGGTGTGGCCACGAGGCCAGGCAGCAGCAGCAGCAAGTGTGGGTGTGGCACGAGCCAGGCAGCAGCAGCAAGTGTGGGTGTGGCCACGAGGCCAGGCAGCAGCAGCAGCAAGTGTGGGTGTGGCACGAGGCCAGGCAGCAGCAAGTGTGGGTGTGGCCACGAGGCCAGGCAGCAGCAGCAAGTGTGGGTGTGGCCACGAGGCCAGGCAGCAGCAGCAAGTGTGGGTGTGGCCACGAGGCCAGGCAGCAGCAGCAGCAAGTGTGGGTGTGGCCACGAGGCCAGGCAGCAGCAGCAAGTGTGGGTGTGGCCACGAGGCCAGGCAGCAGCAGCAAGTGTGGGTGTGGCCACGAGGCCAGGCATCAGCAGCAAGTGTGGGTGTGGCCACGAGGCCAGGCAGCAGCAGCAAGTGTGGGTGTGGCCACGAGGCCAGGCATCAGCAGCAAGTGTGGGTGTGGCCACGAGGCCAGGCATCAGCAGCAAGTGTGGGTGTGGCCACGAGGCCAGGCAGCAGCAGCAAGTGGGTGTGGCCACGAGGCCAGGCAGCAGCAGCAAGTGTGGGTGTGGACACGAGGCCAGGCAGCAGCAGCAAGTGTGGGTGGGCACGAGGCCAGGCAGCAGCAGCAAGTGTGGGTGTGGCCACGAGGCCAGCATCAGCAGCAAGTGTGGGTGTGGCCACGAGGCCAGGCATCAGCAGCAAGTGTGGGTGTGGCCACGAGGCCAGGCATCAGCAGCAAGTGTGGGTGTGGCCACGAGGCCAGGCAGCAGCAGCAAGTGTGGGTGTGGCCACGAGCCAGGCAGCAGCAGCAAGTGTGGGTGTGGCACGAGGCCAGGCAGCAGCAGCAAGTGTGGGTGTGGCCACGAGGCCAGGCAGCAGCAGCAAGTGTGGGTGTGGACACGAGGCCAGGCAGCAGCAGCAAGTGTGGGTGTGGCCACGAGGCCAGGCAGCAGCAGCAGCAAGTGTGGGTGTGGCCACGAGGCCAGGCAGCAGCAGCACAAGTGTGGGTGTGGCCACGAGGCCAGGCAGCAGCAAGTGTGGGTGTGGACCGAGAGGCCAGGCAGCAGCAGCAAGTGTGGGTGTGGCCACGAGGCCAGGCAGCAGCAGCAAGTGTGGGTGTGGCCACGAGGCCAGGCAGCAGCAGCAAGTGTGGGTGTGGCCACGAGGCCAGGCAGCAGCAGCAAGTGTGGGTGTGGCCACGAGGCAGCAGGCAGCAGCAAGTGGGTGTGGCCACGAGGCCAGGCAGCAGCAGCAAGTGTGGGTGTGGCCACGAGGCCAGGCAGCAGCAGCAAGTGTGGGTGTGGCCACGAGGCCAGGCAGCAGCAGCAAGTGTGGGTGTGGCACGAGGCCAGGCAGCAGCAGCAAGTGTGGGTGTGGCCACGAGGCCAGGCAGCAGCAGCAAGTGTGGGTGTGGCGACACGAGGCCAGGCAGCAGCAGCAAGTGTGGGTGTGGCCACGAGGCCAGGCAGCAGCAGCAAGTGTGGGTGTGGCCACGAGGCCAGGCAGCAGCAGCAAGTGTGGGTGTGGCCACGAGGCCAGGCAGCAGCAGCAAGTGTGGGTGTGGCCACGAGGCCAGGCAGCAGCAGCAAGTGTGGGTGTGGCCACGAGGCCAGGCAGCAGCAGCAAGTGTGGGTGTGGCCACGAGGCCAGGCAGCAGCAAGTGTGGGTGTGGCCACGAGGCCAGGCAGCAGCAAGTGTGGGTGTGGCCACGAGGCCAGGCAG
>WNGS01159307.1:0-11469 GCA_020271785.1 Procambarus virginalis
ACACACCTGAGGCCTCTGACACACCTGTAGCCTCTCACACACCTGTCAGTAACACACCTGAGGCCTCTGACACACCTGTAGCCTCTCACACACCTGTCAGTAACACACCTGAGGCCTCTGACACACCTGTAGCCTCTCAAACACCTGTCAGTAACACACCCGAGGCCTCTGACACACCTGTAGCCTCTCAAACACCTGTCAGTAACACTCCCGAGGCCTCTGACACACCTGTAGCCTCTCACACCACCTGTCAGTAACACTCCTGAGGCCTCTGACACACCTGTAGCCTCTCACACACCTGTCAGTAACACACCTGACCTCTGACACACCTGTAGCCTCTCACACACCTGTCAGTAACACACCTGAGGCCTCTGACACACCTGTATCCTCTCACACACCTGTTAGTAACACACCTGAGGCCTCTGACACACCTGTAGCCTCTCACACACCTGTCAGTAACACACCTGAGGCCCTGACACACCTGTCAGTAACACACCTGAGGCCTCTGACACACACCTGTAGCTCTCACACACCTGTCAGTAACACACCTGAGGCCTCTGACACACCTGTAGCCTCTTACACACCTGTCAGTAACACACCTGAGGCCTCTGACACACCTGTAGCCTCTCACACACCTGTCAGTAACACACCTAAGGCCTCTGACACACCTGTATCCTCTCACACACCTGTCAGTAAACCTGAGGCCTCTGACACACCTGTAGCCTCTCACACACCTGTCAGTAACACACCTGAGGCCTCTGACACACCTGTAGCCTCTCACACACCTGTCAGTAACACACCTCAGGCCTCTGACACACCTGTATCCTCTGACACACCTGTCAGTAACACACCTGAGGCCTCTGACCACCTGTAGCCTCTCAAACACCTGTCAGTACACACCTGAGGCTCTGACACACCTGTAGCCTCTCACACACCTGTCCAGTAACACACCCGAGGCCTCTGACACACCTGTAGCTTCTGACACACCGGTCAGTACACACCTGAGGCCTCTGACACACCTGTAGCCTCTCACACACCTGTCAGTAACACACCTGAGGCCTCTGACACACCTGTAGCCTCTCACACACCTGTCAGTAAGACACTGAGGCCTCTGACACACCTGTAGCCTCTCACACACCTGTCAGTAACACACCCGAGGCCTCTGACACACCTGTAGCCTCTTACACACCGGTCAGTAACACACCTGAGGCCTCTGACACACATCTGCTCCACAGCACACGGAAATGATAGGAAGGATTATGAGAATTGTTCACATCCGAGAGCCCCCACACCTCCCCTAGCAGGCCCCCACACCTGCCCTACCAGGCCCCCACACCTGCCCTACCAGGCCCCCCACCTCCCCTACCAGGCCCCACACACCACCTACCTCCCCCCCCACACACCACCTACCAGGCCCCCACACACCACCTACCAGGCCCCCACACACACCACCTACCAGGCCCCACAACACCACCTACCAGGCCCACACACACCACCTACCAGGCCCCACACACACCACCTACCAGGCCCCAACACACCACCTACCAGGCCCCCCCACACACCACCTACCAGGCCCCCACACACCCCCTACCAGGCCCCCACACACACACCCACCTACCAGGCCCCACACAACCACCTACCAGGCCCCCACACACACACCACCTACCAGGCCCCCACACACACACCACCTACCAGGCCCCCACACACACCAACTACCAGGCCCCCACACACACCACCTACCAGCCCCCACACACCACCTACCAGGCCCCCACACACACCACCTACCAGGCCCCCACACACCCCCCTACCAGGCCCCCACACACACCACCTACCAGGCCCCACACACCACCTACCAGGCCCCACACCACCTACCAGGCCCCCACACACCATCTACCAGGCTCCCGCTCTCAGAGCTCATATCGGTTGCCATAGCAACATCAGCCATTTTCGTAAACACGACATATTTTTTTATTCTTTAGCTATATTTAGCGTCATGGCGCAGGAGAGAGGAGAGAGAGGAGACGAGAGAGAGGGGGAACGGATGGGAGGGATGGGTCGAGAGGAGGAGGAGGAGGATAGAGAGAGAGAAGAGAGAGAGAGAGAGAGAGAGAGAGAGAGAGAGATTTGCTCTGCCACAGACGTGGCCACACATTGACAATGTTAAGCACATATATTCCATTTTCTTCCGTTTTTAAAGGCTTTTAACATGCTAATATAACCTAGACATGTCAATATGTGATGGTATCCTGGTGTGTGGCCCGGCCAGGTGTGGTGGGACCTCACTATCACCATGTTCCTTCCCTCACTATCACCTCTGTTGGGGCGTGATCCGCCCCTCACTTACACCACTCATTATCACCGTCACTGTCATCACCATCACTGTCAAGGTAGCTGGCAGCAGCCGCACCACCGCCTTGAGTAACGCAGAACTCTCCTCCTCCTCCTCCCACAGGACCCCGAGCAACGTCCTGGGCAAGTTCGAGGATGACTTCCCACTCAGAAAGACAGGTGACGTGTGTGTGGTGGACGGGGGGCTCCTCCTCGCTCTCCGGAGCCCTCGAGGATGACCCTCGTACTCCTGCCTGTTGTGTGGCTTGCTAGTGTTTGGTGTGTTGGTAGAGGCCTGCGCCGGTCCTCATGTGGATGACACATTGGCCTGACACACGATACGTGACGGACACATATGGGTGACTGACATTGTCACGTACTTGACACATCTGCTGGGAGACCTCAGTACCTTCACGGAGGTGCTAACTCACGACTTATAAACGATACATATATGGCTGAGACACAAGATGTATGACTGACACAGATACGTTTGACGCTATACTTGACTGACTATCTCGCATAGATAACTGACCACACACACACGGGCCGACATGGCGGTATGACTGACAGATGACACGCATGCCACATGACAGACAGACGAGTACTCAAGTAGTGTGCAACATTTGTTGGCCTCTTGTGTTTGAAATTAATTTTAAAAGAAGCAGCAATACGTTAAAAATAAATTATATATATCATACAGGGTACATATTTGTATATTTTGGTAGCAGTCTTGTTGATATATGTTATTCTATGTGACAATAAAAGTTACTCATGATTCTACCAGGTGAATAAAAGTTACTCATGATTCTAGCAGGTATCTTCTCCATGTTGTTTGCTCTTCACTTGGGGAAGAAATTGGCAAAATATAAACATTGTATATGGTCTGATGCATGGTGCTTAAGAGCGCGCCTACACCACACTTATCCACGTGTTTATATATAAATATATACAACAACGATCACAAAACACTGATCGATGTATGCGGAAAAACCAAATTTAAAAAATTAGAGAATGCTGTAAACGCGTTTTCGGCTCATTTCGCCATCATCAGAGCAAAAATTGAATTCCTGCTCTAATGAAGGCGAATTGAACCGAAAACGCATTCATCATTTTCTATTTTTTCAAATGTGGGTTTTTCTCACATACAAATATATATTAATCTGGGAATATGAAACCGGAATTACCACTAAAATACTTTTGTCTCCTGTTATATAAACTATTGCTGCTACTTTTTGTTTTTTTTTAACTACAAAGTGAAATAGTTGAGGGGTGAGAGTAGTGGTCGTTGGCCTCATGACAGCCAGGAGACCAGGTCTTGTATGACAGGTTGGACGTGAAGGCTGCTGCTGCCTCTCTCCACCTGGCCCATCAAGTGTGATTTTGATCATTATGTAATGTAACAGTAATCCAAGAAATTACTAACAAGTTTAACACACATTTTAGTGCATTTCAAGCAATGGTGAGTATTTTGTGCGAGGATACTAAACAAATACACACATTATATATATATATATATATAAATATATATATATATATATATATATATATATATATATATATATATATATATTATATATACAGTGCAACCTCGATTCTACGAATCTCTGGTGCAGCGAACACTTCCCAGGCCAGAATGCTCACCCAGGTGATTTGTGGATTTGCTTAGGATGTGTAGCTAGAGTTCAAAACCAGGAACATTTACACCGTTTTGTCATCATGGCAAAAAATACAAGGGCACCTTTTAGAAAGGAAGATACAAGGGCACCTTTTAGAAAGGAGAAACATGGGCAACCTTTTAGAAAGGAAGATACAAGGGCACCTTTTAGAAAGGAAGATACAAGGGCACCTTTTAGAAAGGAAGATACAAGGCACCTTTTAGAAAGGAAGATACAAGGGCACCTTTTAGAAAGGGAGATACATGGGCCCTTTTAGAAAGGGAGATACAAGGGCACCTTTTAGAAAGGAGATACATGGCACCTTTTAGAAAGGAAGATACAAGGGCACCTTTTAGAAAGGAAGATACAAGGGCACCCTTTAAAAGGAAGATACAAGGGCACCTTTTAGAAAGTAAGATACAAGGGTACCTTTTATAAAGTAGATACAGGGCACCCTTTAAAAGGAAGATACAAGGGCACCTTTTAGAAAGTAAGATACAAGGGTACCTTTTAGAAAGGAAGATACAAGGGCACCTTTTAGAAAGTAAGATACAAGGTACCTTTTAGAAAGGAAGATACAAGGGCACCTTTTAGAAACCTTTAAAAACGTAAGATACAAGGGGCTGAATCCTGAGAATATTGGCAGAGAGGAATGTGTCTAAAGTCAGTCAAGACGTTTTAGAAGTTGACAAATATGATCAGCTGAAACCTAATTTTCACTCAGTGAAACTAGCTTATAGTCTGTAGAAATATTAGGGTATAAGTGGTACCTCTTAATATGGCTCAAATCATGTATTTAACCATTTTTGTAGATGAATGCGACATTATGAAAAAAAAGAGTTGAGTCGTGGGAAAGCCATTGTGTATATTTGAAACCAAATTCTATGAATAATATTTATTTTGAGTTTGCGGGTTTTTCGTTCACTTAGGTATGGGCTCTGCTACTTCTCAATATGAGATTTTGGGACTAGGTAATGTGAAATTTCTTACATACAGGTTCACCTAGTTGGTGTACATTATATACGTTGAAATTATCCTTTAGAGTGGGAAATATTAAGAGTATGAGAAGTAACTCTCTAAATATGTCTCCAACTACGTTTATAAAATTTTGAGAGATGATTTAAGCACTATAAGGGTAACTGACATAGCAATGTACTTTTTTCTTTAAAAAAAATCTCATCATATAAATGTTCCCTGAAGGCACCTCTGGATGCAATGAATCTGGGTGCAACGAATCTGGGTGCAACGAATGAATGGCGGTTCATCCCATATAGCTCACAGAGTCTGGATTGCACTGTTGTTGTAATAATATTGTTGTGTGTGCTTGTGTGTAGAATATACTAAATTGCAGAAGCATACTGTATTTAGCCAACAAATTAGAGTGTTTAGGCAAGAAGTTTATGGTAGCATGTAAGTGTGGTTGTGTGCGGTAGTGGGAGGTGTGACTAACCACTAACCTGTGCCGCCACTCAGCCTCCGAACCCAACATCTGCTTGAAGGCGCGCCACAAACAGCGGATGGGGAACGAGCGTCGACCATCCCCTTTGGTGCGTCGGAAGGACCGTCTCCCTGGCTCCCTCAAGCGTCGCCCTGCATACAGTACTGGTGAGTACGTCCCCCCCTGGCTCCCTCAAGCGTCGCCCAGCCTACAGTACTGGTGAGTACGTCCCCCCTGGCTCCCTCAAGCGTCGCCCAGCATACAGTACTGGTGAGTACGTCCCCCCTGGCTCCCTCAAGCGTCGCCCAGCATACAGTACTGGTGAGTACGTCCCCCCTGGCTCCCTCAAGCGTCGCCCAGCCTACAGTACTGGTGAGTACGCCCCCCCTGGCTCCCTCAAGCGTCGCCCAGCATACAGTACTGGTGAGTACGCCCCCCTGGCTCCCTCAAGCGTCGCCCAGCATACAGTACTGGTGAGTACGTCCCCCCTGGCTCCCTCAAGCGTCGCCCAGCATACAGTACTGGTGAGTACGCCCCCCCTGGCTCCCTCAAGCGTCGCCCAGCATACAATACTGGTGAGTACGTCCCCCCTGGCTCCCTCAGCGTCGCCCTGCATACAGTACTGGTGAGTACGTCCCCCTGGCTCCCTCAAGCGTCACCCAGCCTACAGTACTGGTGAGTACGTCCTCCCTGGCTCCCTCAAGCGTCGCCCTGCCTACAGTACTGTGAGTACGCCCCCCTGGCTCCCTCAAGCGTCGCCCTGCATACAGTACTGGTGAGTACGCCCCCCCCTGGCTCCCTCAAGCGTCGCCCTTCCTACAGTACTGGTGAGTACGTCCACCCTGGCTCCCTCAAGCGTCGCCCAGCCTACAGTACTGGTGAGTACGCCCCCCCTGGCTCCCTCAAGCGTCGCCCTGCATACAGTACTGGTGAGTACGCCCCCCCTGGCTCCCTCAAGCGTCGCCCTTCCTACAGTACTGGTGAGTACGTCCACCCTGGCTCCCTCAAGCGTCGCCCAGCATACAGTACTGGTGAGTACGTCCCCCTGGCTCCCTCAAGCGTCGCCCAGCCTACAGTACTGGTGAGTACGCCCCCCCTGGCTCCCTCAAGCGTCACCCAGCCTACAGTACTGGTGAGTACGCCCCCCCTGGCTCCCTCAAGCGTCGCCCTGCTACAGTACTGGTGAGTACGTCCCCCCTGGCTCCCTCAAGCGTCGCCCTGCATACAGTACTGGTGAGTACGTCTCCCCTGGCTCCCTCAAGCGTCGCCCTGCCTACAGTACTGGTGAGTACGTCCCCCTGGCTCCCTCAAGCGTCGCCCTACCTACAGTACTGGTGAGTACGTCTCCCCTGGCTCCCTCAAGCGTCGCCCTGCATACAGTACTGGTGAGTACGTCCCCCCTGGCTCCCTCAAGCGTCGCCCTACCTACAGTACTGGTGAGTACGTCTCCCCTGGCTCCCTCAAGCGTCGCCCTGCCTACAGTACTGGTGAGTACGTCCCCCCTGGCTCCCTCAAGCGTCGCCCTACCTACAGTACTGGTGAGTACGTCCCCCTGGCTCCCTCAAGCGTCGCCCTGCCTACAGTACTGGTGAGTACGTCCCCCCTGGCTCCCTCAAGCGTCGCCCTGCCTACAGTACTGGTGAGTACGTCCCCCCTGGCTCCCTCAAGCGTCGCCCTGCCTACAGTACTGGTGAGTACGTCCTCCCTGGCTCCCTCAAGCGTCGCCCTGCCTACAGTACTGGTGAGTACTCCCCCCTGGCTCCCTCAAGCGTCGCCCTGCTACAGTACTGGTGAGTACGTCCCCCTGGCTCCCTCAAGCGTCGCCCAGCCTACAGTACTGGTGAGTACGCCCCCCCTGGCTCCCTCAAGCGTCACCCAGCCTACAGTACTGGTGAGTACGCCCCCCTGGCTCCCTCAAGCGTCGCCCTGCCTACAGTACTGGTGAGTACGTCCCCCCTGGCTCCCTCAAGCGTCGCCCTGCATACAGTACTGGTGAGTACGTCTCCCTGGCTCCCTCAAGCGTCGCCCAGCCTACAGTACTGGTGAGTACGTCCCCCCTGGCTCCCTCAAGCGTCGCCCGCATACAGTACTGGTGAGTAGTCTCCCCTGGCTCCCTCAAGCGTCGCCCTGCCTACAGTACTGGTGAGTACGTCCCCCTGGCTCCCTCAAGCGTCGCCCTGCTACAGTACTGGTGAGTACGTCTCCCCTGGCTCCCTCAAGCGTCGCCCTGCATACAGTACTGGTGAGTACGTCCCCCCCTGGCTCCCTCAAGCGTCGCCCTGCCTACAGTACTGGTGAGTACGTCCCCCCTGGCTCCCTCAAGCGTCGCCCTACCTACAGTACGGTGAGTACGCCCCCCCTGGCTCCCTCAAGCGTCGCCCTGCATACAGTACTGGTGAGTACGTCCCCCCTGGCTCCCTCAAGCGTCGCCCTGCCTACAGTACTGGTGAGTACGTCCTCCCTGGCTCCCTCAAGCGTCGCCCTGCATACAGTACTGGTGAGTACGCCCCCCTGGCTCCCTCAAGCGTCGCCCTGCCTACAGTACTGGTGAGTACGCCTCCCTGGCTCCCTCAAGCGTCGCCCAGCCTACAGTACTGGTGAGTACGCCCCCCCTGGCTCCCTCAAACGTCGCCCTGCATACAGTACTGGTGAGTACGCCCCCCTGGCTCCCTCAAGCGTCGCCCTGCCTACAGTACTGGTGAGTTGTTTCTAAGCCAGTATTTTTCTTGTGCGCCGAGGACAGGAATCACGTCCTCCGCCTTCTGGCCATTTTAAATATAATTTTCCTTGTCATTGTGAAGGAGAGTGTAGGATGGTTGAGGCATCAACCTTAACTGTTTGACCCAGCAGAACTTGAGGAGGAGGTTGTAAACCTATCAGCGGGTTGTCTTCCAGGAAAGCTGGACGAGTTAGGCTTACAGTGAGCTATGAGAGAGGAAAGCTCTAAGTCTGCTAACAGGAGTCAGACGTTGTCTACCACTGTCCACACAGCGTAAAGGAAAACATAAAAGTTTTTTCAGACTTACAACACTGGTTGCAAGACTGAAGCAGTTGTTGCAAGACTGAAGCAGTGGTTGCAAGACTGAAGCAGTGGTTGCAAGACTGAAGCAGTGGTTGCAAGACTGAAGCAGTGGTTGCAAGACTGAAGCAGTGGTTGCAAGACTGAAGCAATGGTTGCAAGACTGAAGCAGTGGTTGCAAGACTGAAGCAATGGTTGCAAGACTGAAGCAGTGGTTGCAAGACTGAAGCAATGGTTGCAAGACTGAAGCAGTGGTTGCAAGACTNGTCACAGGGTGCCAGAGGGTCACAGGGTGCCAGAGGGTCACGGGGTGCCAGAGGGTCACGGGGTGCCAGAGGGTCACAGGGTGCCAGAGGGTCACAGGGTGCCAGAGGGTCACAGTGTGCCAGAGGGTCACGGGGTGCCAGAGGGTCACGAGGTGCCAGAGGGCCACGGGGTGCCAGAGGGTCACGGGGTGCCGGAGGGCCATGGGGTGCCAGAGGGTCACGGTGTGCCAGAGGGTCACGGGGTGCCAGAGGGTCACGGGGTGCCAGAGGGCCACGGGGTGCCAGAGGGCCACGGTGTGCCAGAGGGCCACGGTGTGCCAGAGGGTCACGGGGTGCCAGAGGGCCACGGGGTGCCAGAGGGCCACGGTGTGCCAGAGGGCCACGGTGTGCCAGAGGGTCACGGGGTGCCAGAGGGCCACGAGGTGCCAGAGGGTCACGGGGTGCCGGAGGGCCACGGGGTGCCGGAGGGCCATGGGGTGCCAGAGGGCCACGGGGTGCCAGAGGGCCACGGGGTGCCGGAGGGCCATGGGGTGCCGGAGGGCCACGGGGTGCCAGAGGGCCACGAGGTGCCAGAGGGCCACGAGGTGCCAGAGGGTCACGGGGTGTTAGAGGGTCACGGGGTGCCAGAGGGCCACGGTGTGCCAGAGGGCTACGGGTGCCGGAGGGCCATGGGGTGCCAGAGGGCCACGAGGTGCCAGAGGGCCACGGTGTGCCAGAGGGACACGGGGTGCCAGAGGGTCACGGAGTGCCAGAGGGCCACGAGGTGCCAGAGGGCCACGGGGTGCCAGAGGGCCACGGGTGCCGGACGGCCATGGGGTGCCGGAGGGCCATGGGGTGCCGGAGGGCCATGGGGTGCCAGAGGGCCATGGGGTGCCGGAGGGCCATGGGGTGCCAGAGGGCCACGAGGTGCCAGAGGGTCACGGAGTGTCAGAGAGTCACGGGGTGCCAGAGGGCCACGGGGTGCCAGAGGGCTACGGGTGCCGGAGGGCCATGGGGCCAGAGGGCCACGGGGTGCCAGAGGGCCACGGGGTGCCAGAGGGACACGGGGTGCCAGAGGGTCACGGAGTGCCAGAGGGTCACGGGGTGCCAGAGGGCCACGGGGTGCCAGAGGGCCACGGGTGCCGGACGGCCATGGGGTGCCAGAGGGCCACGGGGTGCCAGAGGGCCACGGGGTGCCAGAGGGCCCGGGGTGCCGGAGGGCCACGGGGTGCCAGAGGGCCACGGGGTGCCAGAGGCCACGGTGTGCCAGAGGGCCACGGGGTGCCGGAGGGCCACGGGGTGCCAGAGGGCCACGGGGTGCCAGAGGGCCACCTGGTGCCAGAGGGCCTCGGGGTGCCAGAGGGCCACGGGGTGCCAGAGGGCCACGGGGTGCCAGAGGGCCACGGGGTGCCAGAGGGCCACGGGGTGCCGAAGGGTCACGGGGTGCCAGAGGGCCACGGGGGGCCAGAGGGCCACGGGGTGCCGGAGGGCCACGGGGTGCGAGAGGGCTACGTGTGTTTGTATGAGTAAGGTGAGGCGTGACACATGTAAGGTGTGACGTGACACATGTAAGGTGTGGCGTGACACATGTAAGGTGTGGCGTGACACATGTAAGGTGTGGCGTGACACATGTAAGGTGTGGCGTGACACATGTAAGGTGTGGCGTGACACATGTAAGGTGTGGCGTGACACATGTAAGGTGAGGCGTGACACATGTAAGGTGAGGCGTGACACATGTAAGGTGAGGCGTGACACATGTAAGGTGTGGCGTGACACATTGTAAGGTGAGGCGTGACACATGTAAGGTGAGGCGTGACACATGTAAGGTGAGGCGTGACACATGTAAGGTGAGGCGTGACACATGTAAGGTGAGGCGTGACACATGTAAGGTGTGGCGTGACACATGGAAGGTGTGGCGTGACACATGTAAGGTGTGGCGTGACACATGTAAGGTGAGGCGTGACACATGTAAGGTGAGGCGTGACACATGTAAGGTGAGGTGTGACACATGTAAGGTGTGGCGTGACACATTGTAAGGTGAGGCGTGACACATGTAAGGTGAGGCGTGACACATGTAAGGTGAGGCGTGACACATGTAAGGTGAGGCGTGACACATGTAAGGTGTGGCGTGACATGTAAGGTGAGGCGTGACACATGTAAGGTGAGGCATGACACATGTAAGGTGTGGCGTGACACATGTAAGGTGTGGCGTGACACATGTAAGGTGAGGCGTGACACATGTAAGGTGTGGCGTGACACATGTAAGGTGTGGCGTGACACATGTAAGGTGTGGCGTGACACATGTAAGGTGTGGCGTGACACATGTAAGGTGTGGCGTGACACATGCAAGGTGTGGCGTGACACATGTAAGGTGAGGCGTGACACATGTAAGGTGTGGCGTGACACATGTAAGGTGTGGCGTGACACATGTAAGGTGAGGCGTGACACATGGAAGGTGTGGCAAACACATGTAAGGTGTGGCGTGACACATGTAAGGTGTGGCGTGACACATGTAAGGTGTGGCGTGACACATGTAAGGTGTGGCGTGACACATGGAAGGTGTGGCATGACACATGTCAGGTGTGGCGTGACACATGGAAGGTGTGGCATGACACATGTCAGGTGAGGCATGACACATGTAAGGTGTGGCGTGACACATGTAAGGTGTGGCGTGACACATGTAAGGTGAGGGTGACACATGTAAGGAGTGGCGTGACACATGTAAGGTGTGGCGTGACACATGTAAGGTGTGGCGTGACACATGTAAGGTGTGGCGTGACACAT
>WNGS01159308.1:42696-92195 GCA_020271785.1 Procambarus virginalis
ACTATATAACAATGTTACTTAATCCCAACAAGTTTAAGAGTCTAAGTGCTTTGTGAGCAACACGAATAGTCGTACTTCTGGCAGTGATGATTACAAACAGCTACAGCTCTCTATGCGTGCCCTGCCATATTGTCGTTAATAAGCGTCAATTTGACCTCTGGTTTCCATCTAAAGAACCCAGAGTTGTAACACAGTATTACATATGTCGTATGTAACATATGCAGAACATATGTTACTCTACAGTCGGTATAGCTGGAGTAGATGGGGAAAGTGTCAGAAGACGGGTGTGGCATGGTCCGAGATGGAAGCATCAGAAGTTGTAGGATTTGAAGGGAGATTGACAGAAGGAGGGGCAGTGTGGGGAGCGAAAGAAGCACGGGGTGATTGGGTCTCAGGTAGGCTGGTCTGGGAGAGTATAGGGTCATCAGTCTTGGTTTTGTTTTCTGTGTCAGGCGGAGTCGCGCTAGCTGGGGATTCTGGGGAAAACTATAGTAGTCGCCGTAGCTAACGTCACGAGATTTTGTGGAGTGTGAACTGTAGGTGAGAATGGAGCAGCACGCAAGAAATGATGAGGAGGGACAGAGATACTAGGAAGACCATTGTGTGTGTGCGAAAAATCAGAAGATAGTCAGTAAAGTCACGCTCTTCATCCTTAGCCTTCAGCTATGCAGCCTATACGCAGGCGGTGACTCATCCATATGAGAGGTTCTAAAAAGGAGAGTAGGGCGGAGGTGGTGGTTGAGAGAACAGAGGTAGAGAGCGATGATTTGAATGGTAGGATGGTGAGGCTTCTGCAGGGGAAGAACATTGGGCTTCTGCAGGGGAAGAACATTTGGCTTCTGCAGGGGAAGAACATTGGGCTTCTGCAGGGGAGGAACATTGGGCTTCTTTAATGGGCCAGCCAGAGGCGTAAGGTCCACGCAGGAAATCCCTGCAAATAAAAAATGGGCTTCTGCAGGGGGAGGAACATTGAAAGGAGGAAGAGGAAGGATGGCTGTGGCGGTGCTTCTTCATTCTAGGTGGTGGCAGTCTGTCTTCTGATGGTATCTTCTTTCTTGAGTCTTCATTCTTCTTATTTTTCTTTCATCCACCCAGGTTTGGAATCTTTGCCTGGTTCTTAGATGACGCCCAGGGTACAGTTCAAACTAGCGTGGATCGGTGTTTTCAAAGCGGAGTGAGTCGATATCGTAGTAATAGTGGATATTTTCAGCTTTAAGGACGTTTATGCCAATATTTACGCTTTTAGTCTTTTGTCTCCGAGACTCCAAACTGTTCATCTCATAATTGTGCGCCAACATTGCCTTGATCCTCTCGACTGGTTCGTGCGGGTACATACTGCGAAGTTCTTCAAAGTGTGGAAGATAGTTATGATAAGGAGCGTCAGACTCCGGTAGTGATTGTTTGTTGTGGAGAGAGTATAGGAGGTGCAGGAGAGCGAACAGATTGCTTGTGGAGTGGAAGCCAGTGTAGACGGTGCAGAAGAACAGGCAGATGCTTGAGGTGTTGACGCGGAAAGGGGGTTGACGACGTCAACTAAGGTTTCGTCAGATGACTGGCTGGAGGTTCCAGACTTGGGCGTATTAGGAGGATCTGGAACATGAGTCAGCATGTTCAGGGGATGAAACAGTGGATGAGGCAGTGGAAGCAGTACTGGTGTCAGAAGCAGCAGGCGTAGATGGTGCTGGAGTGGGGAGAATGTCAATCTGAATTCCAATGGAGACACAATGGGCTCACCCTCTGGGTCAGGTGAAGATGTAGATACTTCTGTAAGGATCAGAAGGGCGGCTTACCTTGCACTTTTTCTCACTGCCCACCTTCGTCACTCATGACTTCATAGAAAGACTGCGTCCGCAACCCTCCTGTATGATGCGTAGTCTTAATGTTGACTCTCTGTTTACTATATAATGTTCCCCCTTGATGACGTTCTCTCTTTCCTTGTGCAGAAGGCGACTGAGGGCCTTCTTCATCTCCCGCTCCCGATTGACGGGTTCCTTGAACTCATCAGACTCTGTGTTGACTCTAACTCATTCTCTTTCAACAATAAATAATTTTCTCAATCTTTCGGCGTCGTTATGGGTTCCCTTCTCTTTCCTGTTCTTGCCAATCTCTATATGGAATGCTTCGAAACCGTTCTAGTTCCCATTACTGATAATTGTCCCTCTCTCTCTGGCTTCGCTATGTTGATGACATTTTTGCTTTATGGCCTCAAGACCTTAGTCTTTTCCAGCCTTTCCTCTCTTTTAACAATCTTTCTCCTTCAATACATTTCAAAGTTGAGTGGAAATCTAATTCCCTCCTTCCTTTCCTTGACGTTTATGTTCACAGCTGTTTGTCCGGGTTCTCTTCTGTCTACCGCAAACCTATGCATAGTGGCATGTATGTTCTCTTCTTTTTCCTACCATCCTCCTTCTGTTAAGAAGTGACCTTGTCTCTCTCTTCCTTCGCGCTCTACGCATCAGTGACCCCCAGTTTCTTGATTCTGAAATTATTTACAAATATCTCTCTCGTCTTGGTTACCCCTTACATTTATCAACTGTGGCCTATTCTCAAGCTAAACGTAATTTCATTCATCCTAAACCTGCCTCCAACACTTCTAGTACTGTGCTCTACCTTCCCTTCATATCTGAACTCAAAACGCTAACTAATACCCTTCATCCTCTTGACATAAAGCTCGCCTTTCGTCAAGCTTACACTCTTCGTACTAATCGTGTTCACACTTCTCCTGCTTCTAATGCTGCTGGGGTCTATTCTATTTCCTGTTCGTCTTGTCCTCTCCAATACTTTGGGGAAACTTGCCGTACACTTAATGACAGACTCAAAAAACATAAAAGAAATGTTAAGTCTGCAGACACAAACAATGCTATCTTCTGTCATGTTAAAGATTCAACTCATCCTATTGATTGGTCTTCTAAAATAATCTTTCTTGCCTCTACTCTTCCACAGACGCCGTCTTGTCGAATCGGCTCTAATACACAACGTACCCAACATGAACCTGGGTCCTGGCTTTGTTGCTGTTGATTCTTCCCCTTCACAGTACATACTCATATGTTCTAAAATTTCTAACAAACGTGACCTAACATGAGCCTACCCTTTCTTTATTTGTTTCTCTTTTCTTTTCTTTTACTTTCTCTTTCGTTCCCATTTACTCCTTTTATTACCCCCTTTCATACCCTTTACTCCCTTTATACCCTTTATTACCCCCCCCATCTTTCGCCTTGCATTTACCTTCCTCCAAGATTTCCTCCTCCTCACCTCTTTCTTGCCTTACTTATGCCTTACTTACTCGTCTCTTCACCTACGGGCTCACCATAGCCCATAGCTCACCGTGCTACTTGGAACTTTTTGTTCCCAGTAGCTGTATCTATAACAACAACAACAACAACGTCTCTTCACAATCGACTTGATAATGGTCCAGAACAGACCGAAACGTCGTCTTTTCATCTTTTAGTTTGTGGTTTGGTCAACACTTTCGGTAGGAGATTCTCAGGAACAATAAATTTTGGTAGTCCATTAGCGGTGTAGAGTATCTTCACGAAGGTCTTTTAGTTGATTCCGGCCAATTTTTCAGCAATGCAGGCGAGTGAAAATATAGTACTATTGACTGTGTTGGGAACAGGCAGCTGGTGTAGCGAGGGCTGGCTCGATTGGCCACAGAGAGGGGGTAGCCGAGTCGTTGTGTGGTTGGCAGACTGGGAGCTGGCCCCCTCCCTCCTCCATCCATTGGCTTGCGGGCTGCATGGTAGTTCCTCCTTCTCCTCCCGGATGCTTCAGGAAGTTGGCGGCTTGCACGTTGAAAGATGTTGGTGCACGGCGAGTGGTGGAGGCCTGCCAGGCGTCGGACATCATGATTTCTTTGATTCGTTCAGAATATTCAGCAGAGGCAGCAGTATGTTCTTCAGAGTAGTGAATGCAGTGGAGGTATTCGGCAGTACAGTCCTTAAAGTGGTGGTTCCCGGAGCACTTGCTGCACCGTTGGTCCTGGGGAAGTCCCCTTCTTCGTGAAGTGATCGTAGCTGTAGCACTTGCAGCATTGACGAAGTTGGTAGTAGTGTTTCTTGGTGATCTGGTGAGGTGTGCTGGCGATACCAAAGCTCGGAATCCGTTGTCAGCAGCAAAGGTAGCTTCCTCAGGCGATGTAAAAGTAACCTTCATGGTGGCGAGGTGGTTGTGAGTTAGTGATGAACTTGACAGTGACAGCAGTCAATGAAGAGTTCTGGTCGTTGATTCTAGCGACGACGTCGGTGACTGCTTTCTCGGAGGTCATGGAGATCATTTTGCCGACGAACACCGTCCTGGCTGCAAGGTAGTGACAAGGTGAGGTGAGGATCAGATGCGCCTCCTCAAGAGCAGTGAGAGTGATGGTGTTGAATAGACCCTGTACGGCTGCAGCACTGCTGAACAGCAGTTGGGGTCCTACGTTGTCGATCACGTCTAGTCGTGCAACCGTAGTTTTCGTAGTGATAAAGTCCAGGATCTGTGACCGGGGAAGCAACCCGTCCTCGACTCAAGTCCATTACATCCAGTGGTCGACCCCACAGACGCATTCGTAAATTTGTACATGGTGTTCATTTAAAACGGGATTATTTGTATTTGTAGTACGTGGGTGAAGCATTTATAGCGTTGTGGTTCAACAAAATTCGTCAGTGAAGCACTTGTTTCAGAAGTGTTCGAAAGAAATCAGTTGCGAGGCGTGTTTAAACCGTTTTTCATTCATAAATAGGGGGTTTGGCGGGTGCACGGAATCACTTTTGGGTCTTTGTTTTGAGGTCGGGTTGGGGGGAAGGGTCTATCCCCTCTGATGCGCACCTTTATCCGGTAAATCATGGTACCCAAGGCTCAGTACCAGAACAATTGCACATTACTTAAGAGGCCTACCGTCTCTTCCCTGTATAATGCAAAAGGCAGGGAGTGGGGTCTGATATAGAGTATGTGCTCAGAATGTGGTTCCCAGTGTATCAATCAATAATATTCAGGATAAGACAGTCATTAGGGCGAGCCCTGAAGTGGGGACAGCTGAAAAGAAGTCGGTGAGAGGAAGTGCTGAAGTTGTAGAGAAAGAGCCAGAGCTAAACCCAGCTGCGTGTCAGGAATCGATGCTGCTGGAACAACCCCCACAACTGGCTAGGCTTTGAGTCGGGTCAGGAAAAGCCGGCAGTGGCGGTGCTTCTTCAGTCTAGGTGTACACAATCTTCTCATGGTGGTATCTTCATTCTTGTTTCTTGTTTTTTCTTGCTCATGTGTTTTCTATATTCTTTCTTCTTCTTCTTGCTTCATGTAGTCATCTTGTGTAGTTTGCATAGTTCCTTAAGTTCAGGAGGGATGAGGTGTGGTAGAAGAGTGGATTCGTCGCACTCGAAAATGATGGTAGGTGCAGGAACAAACAACGTTTCGGCTTTGTCTGGG
Organism: Procambarus virginalis; assembly: GCA_020271785.1. NCBI lineage: Eukaryota > Metazoa > Arthropoda > Malacostraca > Decapoda > Cambaridae > Procambarus > Procambarus virginalis. Next base: position 48,100 of record WNGS01159308.1, read on the forward strand.
TCAATTTGGTAGCGATTTTCGTTGTACTTGTTGTACTCACCTAGTTGTGCTTGAGGGGGTTGAGCTTTGGCTTTTGGTCCCGCCTCTCAACCGTCAATCAACTGGTGTTCAGATTCCCGAGCCTACTGGGCTCTGTCATATTTACATCTACCTAGCTCTTCTGTCTTCTAGCGACGTGAGGTGCAGTTCACGTAGTCTGTCCTTATAACTCATGCCTCTTAGTTCTGGGACTAGCCGAGTGGCACACCTCTGAACTTTTTCCAGCTTCGTCATGTGCTTGACTTGATACGGGCTCCATGCTTGCGCTGCATACTCCAGGATTGGCCTTATATATGTGGTATACTAGGTTCTGAAGGATTCCTTACACAGGTTTCTGAAAGCTGTTCTGATGTTAGCAGCCTCGCATAAGCCGCTGATGTTATTCTTTTGACGTGGGCTTCAGGAGACAGGTTCGGCGTGATATCAACTCCTAGATCTTTCTCTCGGTCCGTTTCGCGAAGAACCTCATCTCCCATTCGGTATACAGTGACTGGCCTCCTAGTTCCTCCTCCTAGTTTCATTACCTTACATTTACTTGGGTTGAACTTTAGTAGCCATTTCTCGGACCATTCCTTTAGTTTGTCTAGGTCATCTTACAGCCTCATACTATTCTCCTCTGTCTCGATCCTTCTCATAATTTTTGCATCATCATCAAACATCGAGAGGAACGAGTCGATTCCTTCTGGGAGATCATTTACATATATCAGAAACAGTATAGGTTCATGGACTGATCCCTGTGGGACTCCACTGGTGACTCCCACCACTCCGAGACCTCACCCCTCACGGTGACTCGCTGTGTCCTGTTGCTTAAGTACTCCCTTATCCAGTGGGGTAGTACCTTCCCTTTCACTCCTGCTTGCATCTCCAGTTTGTGCACTAGTCTTTTGTGTGGTACTGTGTCAAAAGCTTTCTGGCAGTCCAAAAATATGCAGTCTGCCCAGCTCCCTCTCTCTTGCCTGATTTTTGTTGCCTGGTCATAGAACTCAATTAAACCTGTTAGGCATGATTTGCCATCTCTGAACCCATGATGATGTTGTGCTTCAAAGTTCTTTCGCTCCAGATGTTCCATTTTATTGTGGAGATTGTTTTTTTTGTGACAAGTTGAAAGTAGTGATCTTATTCTCTCTTCCTAACTTTATTCTGGTACTGTTTTATGTTCCACCAAGTTAGTTCCAGTATTAGTTATTAAAATTGTAGAGTTGTTTCCAAGAAGAAAACATTATGTTTGGACTGTGTGAACCCTATACAAATTGCAGGGTCACACAACATTATTGGAAACAGAGAATGTCGCCTTTATGTTCATTCCCAGGTTGGAGCCAGTGGAGAGGCGTGCACATACAAAAGAGGGAGACGGCTAACTTGGACCACACTCACAGGCGTTTATCACCACGACGACGACGACCAGGACCAGCCTTCTACCTGTCTGTCATGGCTCCACCATCACCCTGGGGGACCTCCCAAGATGCAGCCCTCTCAAATGGTCAACATCGGTCTACCCAGTGGACCCCAGGACGGACGAACCCCAGTGGACCCCAGGTCGTTCTGCAGACGACCCCAGACCCAGTAAAGATGGGAAGAGGATCAACAACCCCAGTCTGTCCCACCAACATTGGGCTACCCAGGACGGACGGACCCCAGTGGACCCCAGGTCGCTTGTCAAAGACCCATGGGAGAAAGAAGAAAGTAGAGGGAAGAAAGAAGGAAGAAGAGGAGAAGATAAGGCCAAGTTAAGACACGATGCCTAGTGTCCGTTGCTGGTGTCAGCATCTTTGTATGGGGCGTAATTGCAAGACAATCGTTCGCCTTGACTGGCTGCCGCTCCTGCAAGCCTGTTGCTCTGTTGAGTGATTCCTCCTTGAGTGATTCCTCCAAACTTGATGTGGCTGTCAGAAGTGGCTCTCTGAAGGAGGCGTGCTGGAACAACAGGGAGGCCAAGAGTAGAATGGATTTTACGGTGCCAACTATATGGAGGTTTCAAAACTTGGAGTTGTATGCTGTGAAGAACCCCAAGATACGGCCATCATGGTGACAGACGTAGGGTAAATTAAAGATCAGTTGGGACAACCGAATTTCATGGTCCTGTACGCAGTGCAAGAAGGACAGTTTCCATGGCGGCGTTGTACGTCGACGACGGAGACGCGACTGATGCAGTTGTATTGATGAAAGGCGTCACAGGATATATCTACAAGACCAAGCAGTGATGTCGCCCAGCCAGAGACAACTGATGTCGGTCTATATATTTTTGTTTGTTAGCGTAGGATGATGTAAAATTGTTTAGCTGGGATGTAATTTTTTTTGTATAAAGTTTTCGCACCCAGATTATTGGCATTAGCAGTGTTGCAAAACCTTTATTAAGGGGGAAGGGGAGATGTAACACCGTAAAGGTGTTTTGTATTTAATATATACATGGTACAGGAGTCACAGACAAGATTTCGAGAGGCGCCAGGTTGACAGCCCCTAGTATTTAAGAAACTCACACCTTTAAGTGTTAATGACCACCAAGTGACCAAGGTCAGGTCGCGGGAAGTTTACCTGGTCTCCGCTAAGCTCATAATTGCAGGCGGCTAGCTGGGGGTGACTTTCAAACATCCCGCCAATTTAAGGTGTGGCTTGGTAGAGTGCCTGGGGCCATCTACTTAGGGGCGGAGTTAGCTAGTTGGTCCCTAATATATATCCAGGGTACTGTACACTAGACAGAGGAGAGCAACCAGCAGAACAGAGCAAAGGACAGCAAAGCCCGGGAGGCTGTCAGCCGGGCGGGGCTGGACAATCTCTGCCAACTACAGTCCCCCCTCTCTCTATCCGGCTATAAGCTGACACTTTGCGAGTTGAACATGAAAGGTGACGTAATCGTATTTACTAGTGTTGTGTGACTATCAGGGGGCAGACAGCTGTAGTGGTCTCAAATTCTGGTGTAATGACTCACTTGGTACATTAATGATGAACCTTCAGTTCGATTGCTTGAATTCTGTTATGCTAAATAATTGATTGATTTCTTTTAATTTGATTTTATTCGTGTTCGAGTTCTTGGAATTTCTGATATTTGCAAACTAGAGTGTAGAGTACTCTGGAGCTATGGACTTAAAAGAATCTTACATGGAACATGATTCCAGTTTAAACATGCTAATAATGACCTGTTTATACAGCTTTGAGAATTTTGTAATACTGACAAGTTCCATTCCTTGTCTTGTATGTAAGGTAAGGTAATTATCAAAAGAAGGTACCAAACCGGGAAGGCTATGTAGCACCATCAAAGTGCGAAATAATAAGAGGGCGCTAAATATCACCAAGAACGCCAATACGAGAACAAAAACGCATAAGGCGAACGATATCAAAAGTATCCGATTCACCTAGAATTCTATCGAGGGACAAGTGACCGCGAGGGACGGTCGGAAAGCAAGACACGCTCGTCCTGGAAGTCAGGACATTCAACAAAAATATGCACAACTGTAAGAGGGACAAAGCAACTCTGACAATAAGGAGCAGGGCGGCGCTCCATTAAGTGACCGTCAGAAGCAGAACGAGAGCAAACCCGATGGCCGTTGGGAGAGCGATAGACATCAGCTCACACTGACAGGCGGCGTGGAGAGCCAAGAGACTGAAGGATGGGAAGGAGGATTGGAGGGAGACGAGGAAGACGACACAGGAGACACGACAGACTGGTAAGAAAAGGGAACCCCAGACAGACGGGAGGGGGACCCTCCTGGACAACACAAAGGAACAGAGGAGGCGGTGGGCGTGTCGGGTCCAAGGCCCGGAAACTGCTGCGAGACTGAGGAAGGCGGGGAGGACGAGGAGAGGAAGAGCACTACACGCGGGCAGACGTTAGCATAAGGGGAGGGGGGGGGGAAACGGCGAACTTGGCTCCTCGCCTAAGGAAAAGACAAACATTCCCGATGCTTCAGGTTGAGGTTGGTTGCCTCAAGCTTGTAATGTATACACACGTGGGAGAAGGTAGGGTAGACCTAACCGCAGTTGAGGCAGCGAGCCGGGGGAGAAGTGCAGAGTGACCCTCGCCTCCACACATGGGACAGACAGTACTGGAACAGCGGAGGGCTCCATGCCGAAACCTCCAGCACCTGTTACAGAGCCGAGGAGAGGGAATGTACTTCTAGATGGAGCACCTGGCACCAGCAAGAATGACAGGGCAGAAGGGTTCTACCGTCAAATGTAATCTTCACGACCCGAATGGGTTGACGGTGACGACCACGAGGGGGGGGGGGACGAATAAACTAGTCCATCTGGAGGACAGAAAGGCCTTGGGCTTAGAGGACATTCCGAATATCTTCGTGGCAGTCCTGCCGATTCCGAACACCGGTCCCAACATGGGGCAGGAGGAGAATAACACCAATACTGGCATTCAACCGAGCGTTCTTGGAGACCCGAACAGGGCTCTCGCCAAGGCAGGATAAGGCGGCAGAGCGGGAGGCTGCATCCCGAGGAGCAGCAGCAAGGACACATGTACCGAGATGGGTGGGGTTGAAGGTAACAGGCATCTACTGAATCAACAAGGTGCCTATGGCGGGAGAAATCAGGAGGCATAGAATCAAGAAGGGGGGGGGGTTATTAAAGTATTTGGCCCATGAAGTGGGACCAAACAAGGCTTGAAACGCATCAGTACGGGAAGGAATCTAGCGAGCGTGGCCGTGGCGAGGACGTAGGCGAAATCACCAGAGGGGTTAAAAGGCGCAGTAGTCACAATGAGACACCGAGCCGTGCCAGAGGACGAGGTGGTCACCACTCGAGAGACTACCCAACCACAGAGGGAGGGCAGCCGAGGAGAGTAATAAGGAGGGTCACTGGAGGAGCAAGGTCAGGGCCCAATTCATCGGGGGGCTACAGAGCCTGCCCTTCCAACAGTCTTTTGGGGGCTTGGTCGCCCACCCCACGAGCCCGAGAAGGTAGAAGAGGAACAGAATTTGACAAGGACGAGAGGTTAGACTTTCACAAATGTGCCCCTATACCCCACCATGGAGCCACAATTAGAGGCAGGACACCCAACAGGAAGCTATCACGGATCTTGCCGCCCCCCCCCCTCCAAGGGTGCGTCTTGAGTATACGCCCCACAAACGCCACTAAGAACAGTCAGTCCGTTGAGATTGGGTTCAGTGACAAAAGGAGATTTGACAATAAAAGGTTCCCCTCGTTCTCTACGTCGGGTACTACAGTTGTACAGGTGCAAGAGTATGCCTCCACAAACACCCGGGCGTCAAAAATAGAAGAAGTCCAAAAGAATAATCAAAACAGGCAAAAGGTCGGCAGGAAATGACAATTAGAAAGAGGGGGGAGAAAAAACGATACATAAGGAAAAGGAAAAGTTTTCCGGCAAAATTCGAGTAGACAACAGCAGGAGCATAAGGCTTCGAAAGGACAGAGGACTTTCTCACGGAGCATCACACCCCAGCAGCCGTCTACCAAGCAACCTCACGACGACAACGTGCTGGAATGGGAGGGGAGTTTCCTATACAAGATTTGTTATGTGGGTCCAATAGACCTTCTGCAGATTCCTCTATTCACATGTACCGACATTATCAGTCATCTGACTGAGGTAGGAAATATAAAACCAATTAAAATAATTTGTTTATTAACGTCTAAAGTACATCAAGTGATTATAAATATAGATTTAGTAACTGGGGATATCTACTGTGTATCGTTAAGTAATAGGTCATGAGCTAACAAAGTTTTACACTGAACAGGTTTGTCACCCATAAATGGTTCTTACAGCCTCAGGGCCTGACAAAAACCCACTGATTAAGTCAACCTGTTGATCCTCACAGGTTATATGCAGTTATCCTCAAATTCACGAAACCAGTCCCGCACGAAGGTAGTCTAGCTAGACATTTTACAATCAGAATCGACGAGTAGTAAAATACTGAGAGAAAACAGACTAGTGTAGTTGAAATTAAGATTTTTAGATAAATGCGTATGCCTGAATATACTGCACAGGGAGAATGTCTGAATTATTCTAATCGTGTAAAAAGACTTCTATACTACTGCATTCATTACATTCTAGACAATGACATTAAGCGTTTATAAATTTCTAAAAGCCTTCACACTAAAATACAGAGTTTAAATTTAAAAATTAGGCACTATTAAAACCAAAAATCATTTCGTAACTAAGACTTCCATTAGCATTAAGACGACCCATGCATTATGGGTTTAACAAGCATGTATCGTAAAGGTAAGAGTCTATACAATTTGCCACACCGTCGACAGAAGTCTTCGTAGGGACGAGCTAGACGACTTTGCTTGTTGCTGCACCACCAGAACTAAATTTTGACAGTTCTGAATTTGACAGTTTTACCTGGAATAATTGGCTTATGAGTATTTACGAAAGTTTAGGCACATTTTCAAACCATAACTGATGTTTCATCAAGTTACTTAGACAGGCACTAATAGGAAAAACTCAATGTAGTTTGCTCAGGGAATCATCGCATCACTTTAAATATTGCGAACATTAACCATTTCTGGAAATTTAACTTTTGCATACATTAAGATAGCACACGTTAAGATATTGTGAGGACAGGGGCAGGTTTAGAAATAATTTTTTACTCACTTGCAAGTAGTGTGCACGGATGACCAGGAGAAGACAAGCCTCGACAAACAGGTACAAACATAAAATTTTCATCATGGAAAACGTTCGCGCCAAGTCGTCATAATCATAGATCGTGTACAGTATGCCCAAGGAGCAAATTATATGGACAATGAGCTGAATCTCTAGCATTAACAATAATGCTTTAATGAGACGCTTCTTTTGCTGAAAAATTATAAGAGATACTTTAAGAAATGACAATGACCGATAGTGACTAGTATAGATATAATTATATAAATAAAAGTGTTAAGTACCACCCCGTTTGGAAGTTATTGAATCTGACGTAGTCTTAATATAAGCGTCTGAAAGCTAGTCAAATAATTAACGAGTTATAAAAGTTTGCAACCCAAACGAGTACCTAAGCACGCTCAGCACGTGTGTATTAGGGACTAGGACAAGGGTGGAATCTTATCGGCCACTTGGTCATGTTATTAGAACTAATTTTTTATTTTTTTTTTATTTTTTTTTAAGTTTTATTGGAGAGACTTAGACTTCAGGTCATCATACTTGCCATGAACAAGTGGTTAATAAGTAATTATCAAAAGAAGGCACCAAGCCGGGGAGGTTATGTAGCACCATCAAATGTGCTTGATATTCAAAAGGCGCTAAATATCACCCATGATGCCAGTACGAAATCAAAAGCACACAAGGCGAATGATATCAAAAGATGCTCGAGTCACGCATGTCCAGCATACATGTCCTCTAAGTCAAGTAAGTAATTATCTAAAGAAGGCACCAAACCGGGAAGGCTATGTAGCACCATCAAATGTGCAACATAATCAGAGGGCGCTAAATATCACCAAGGATGCCAATACGAGAACAGAAACGCACAAGGCTAAAGATATCAAAAGTATCAGAGTCGCCAAGAATACTATCGAGGGACAAGCGACCGCGGGGGACGTCCTCGAAGTCATTCAACAATGACATGCACGACCGTAAGAGGGACAATGCACTTTGGACAATAAGCAGCAGGGCGGCGCTCTGTTAAGTGCCCCCGAGTTAAACGTGTATGGCCAATACTTAACCTCGCCAGTCATTTCCCACTGGCGGTTATGGCAGTAGGAAGGCCATGGGGACACGCTACCTTTAAGAGCACGCAGTTTGTTACAAGAAGAATGAATAACTGGGTAAAGTCCAAATAAGGAAGACCTTTCTGGGAATTGGGACAAGTGCAGATAGCTTGCTTTGCGGCGACGTCCGTACGCTCATTTAAGGACACTAATATGGCTGGTAATCCAGCAAAACTTAAGTCTTCTGGAGATTTAAAAATGGCTGATGTTTAATTTCGACTAACACAGGATGGACTGGATTAAAGGACTCTAGAGCCAGAGTGAACTACAACAAAGTAAGATCGTCAGCGTTATGCAGCATACAAAACTGCATAACGTTCTGCTGTGAAGATACTAGTCTCCGGGGAAAGGTGAAACAGATACTCAGGAAATACAGGGGAGTAGCCTTCACCGTCAGCAGACTTCGACTCGCCTGTGAAAAATGGAGCTCTAGAAGATAACCGAGCAAGGAAAAAGAGTTTCATAACTCTAGAAAGGGTCAAAAGCTTTTGTCATGCGGGTCAAGGATTCACAATACTTGAAAGGGACTCGCCATAGGGATTTGAGGGAATGACACTAGGAGAAATATTGGTATCATGAACGGAAAGAAATTTGCAAGAGAGACAATCTTGCAGAGAAGGGAAGGTGGCAAAAAGGGAACAGGGCCTACAGGAGGTGTAAACGTCAAAGTACGAGACATAAGCAAGTGAGGAAATTGTAGGGACCACGCAAAGTGGTGAAGACAGTAGCGATTAAGGCGAATCCTGTAGAGACAGGATGCCGGTTTCAACATACAGGCTCAGGGTAGGAGTCTAAGGAAAGTCTCCAGAGCCGAGGCCTAACCAAGTATGGTACAGAGCATCAAGACGAGTTGAGGGAGAGGCAGACAAGTAAGCAGGACAGCTAGAATCAAGTCTAGACAACACGAGAGAGGAATTTGCACCTATCACCTCCCAGAATGTATGCGATAAGACCTTGAGATCAATGCAAAGACCTCAAAACATTCAACTTACGACAGTCAACAAGAGATATGGGGCGACCAAGACAAACGAGTGTCAAATATTTACCCCATAAGTTTAAGCAGAATCGTTGTATAAAGATGATTACCATAAAGCATCAGGGGAAGGGGGTTACCCGCTTCCGAGTAAAGGTCATACCAAAAGTAGTAGTGGTAGAGTGTTTCAAGCCGAGGTTGGCATCAATCGCAAGTTGAAGCCGCCATTGGAGAAAAGGCGAGTCATCACCTTGACAGCAGAGGTAATCGTCAACATGGAGCCGAGAAAATGCCAGAGGAAAGTGAGGAAAGATGACCATTGAGGGTAACCAAGAACGTGTTCAAAACACTATCTTTGGGTACACCTTCGTACTGTTGAAGAGGCAGAGTGGAGTACCAAGCCTTTTCATTAACAGACAACACACACACGCAAAAATATAATTATAAGAGTTGGAACATGCCATCTCTTGTTGCTGTCCATATGCCTTTTCTAGGTCAAAAAGTAGCAAAGGCTGTACGAATATAGACCAAGTTCACAAGGACATCAGTTTTGCTACAACACTTGCCAAAGCCAGATTGAGAAGGGAAGAGGTGGCGATAACATTCAAAGAACTAGACTGACATTGACTATACGTTCAAAGAGCTTGCAGAGTAAATTCGTTAGAGCAATTGGGTTGAAGTCTTTAGGGGCCGACCCTAGAGAACCCAGTTTCCTAATAGGAAGAACAACCATCTAAAGCCAGTCCTCAGACAGACGACGACGACTCCATACACCGTTATAAATATTCAGTAAATATTGAAACTTGCATGGAGGGAGATGGCGAAGCATTTCATACTTCATATCATCCGAGCTTGTCGTCGTAGAACCACAGGAAGAGAAAAGTAAAGGATCGTTATAGGGAAGCTGAAGATGTATGCGAAAATCTATGGGACAAGTTTTAAGAAGGGGCTTACGAGTAAGGGAATGGAGGAGGAAGACGAGAACCTGAGCCAACAGTCTAAGTGTTAACACAGTTCGATCGCGACCGACACTGGATCCGCCACAACAGAACCACGGAGGTGAAGGACTGGCGAGACATCTGGAAGAATTTGAGTGCTTTCTTACAGACTTTCAGATTTGGGGTAGAGGAGTGTCAGTGGTAATGATGCAGACAAAGGATTTCCAACTCATGTGTAGCTGTAAGGATGGCACTATAGAGCTCTGCACTCCTACCGAAAAAAAGAGATTCAGGCTTCCGTTTCTTCCAGTCTGCACGTGTACAGCAGATAGCCCGAACAGCCTACCAGGAAACTCACTTCCGCATGCCCAGGGAGGTAGAGCGACGAACAGAGCAGAGGCAGTGTCGAAAACTATATCATGAAAAATGAAGAGGGCTCGAGGGAGAGGCAGATCAGAGGTCGGAAAGAGTAGCACGTATGGTGAAGAGTTTTCAGTCAGTCCTGGAAACTGCCACAAAGGAAAGAAGGCGAGGGTGAAAAAGTGACAAGAATGGGGAAATGGTCACTTACGGAGGTCACTTAAGAACCCACCACGTGAAATTTAGAGAAGATGAGCACAGAAAAAAATCAAGACGGGAGAGGGTGCAAGTGCAATAGTCAACACGAGTGGGTTCACCATAATTCAGGAGAGACAAGAAGAGAGGACAAATGGTTCAAGGCAGTGGCCCCAGGTGTTTGTCAGAACAAAATCCCAGAGGGTATGTCGACAGTTAAAACAAAATCACACAAAAGTAGCACTAGCTCCGATAAGCAGTCCAAGTGTTTATGATCAGAAGAAGAAAGCAGAACATTTGGGCGATGAGTGGAAAAGACCGTACACCATTTATTCACAAAGACATGTCCCACAGATCAATGAATGTGCAATTGAAGTAGTAGGACGAAGGGAACAATCATGAGAGATCAAGAGAGCGGTAGAGTTATGGGCCCCAGCAAGAGCTGGAGGGAGGCGGGTTGGAAGAGAGGAATAACCACGGAAGTCACCAAGACAAACGGCAAGCATCGGCTCCTGGAGACAACATAAAGCAATGAAAACTCCATGATCAGAAGTTGGAGTTCATGAAATTTGCGATAAAACCCACGAATATTAGATAGCAGGACAGCACAAACAGATGAGAAAAAGGCATAGAAGTAATTATCAAAAGAAGGCACCAAACCAGGAAGGCTCTGTAGCACCATCAAATGTGCAGAATAATCAGATGGCGCTAAATATCACCAAGGATGCCAATACGAGAACAAAAACGAATAAGTCGAACGATATCAAATGTATCCGAGTCACCAAGAATTCTATTGAGGGACAGGCGACCGCGAGGGGCGGTCGGAAAGCAAGACACGATCGTCCTGGAAGTCAGGACATTCAAGAAGGACATGCATGACCTTAAGAGGGACAATGCAAGTAGGACAATAAGGAGCAGGGTGGCGCTCCAAGTGACCATGGGTTAAGCGAGTATGGCCAATACGCAACCTCGCCAGAGCCGTTTCCCATCGTCGGTTACGGTGGTAGGAGGACGGCCACGAGGAAAGAACATTTAAGAGTACGTAGTTTGTTACCAGTAACAGACGACCAAGAAGCCTGCCAACGGGTAAGGATGAAGTAATGGATAACCAGGTAAAACTCAGAATATGGCATACCTTTACGAGAAATGGGACAAGAGCGGACAGCTTCCTTGGCGGCAGCATCCGCACGCTCATTTAAAGAGATACCAATATGGTTTGGAACCCAACAAAACTCAACCGACTTAAATTTACTAAACAAGAAACGGCCAATGCTGGATCTCGACAACTACTGGATGAACCGGATTAAAGGACCCGAGAGCCATGAGGGCACTACGAGAGTCAACAACAACTACAAAGGAAGACTGACGACGAGAAAGCAGGAGACAGAGCAGAGAATAGCATAAAGCTCCGCTGTAAAGATGCTAGTCTCCGGGGGTAAGCGACACACAAGTGCGATCAGGAAAAACAAAATAGCCAACACCGTCCGCAGACTTAGACGCATCGGTGAAGACAAACGATGCGGAAGCGAGAAGAAAAGTGCTCAAGAAAAGGCGTTTTAGAACCGTAGGAGGGGTAAAAGCTTTAGTTATGCGGATCAAGGACGTACAAAACTGCGGAAAGGGGGGGGGGCTCCATGGGGTCAAAGAAGGAACAACACTAGGAGAAACATTAGAAACACGAACGGAAAGAGAATCCTGTCAGCGAGATAACCGGACAGAAAGAGGTGGTGAAGAGGAGCAGGAATCGCAGGAGGGCTAAAAGTTAAAGCACGACAGAGGCGAGAGGAAGGATGTTGTAAGGACCGCGCAAGATAGCGAAGACAGTAGCGATCACGGCGGTCCTGGAGAGACAGGAAGCCAATGTCAACATACAAGTTAAGGACGGGAGTCTAACGAAAGACACCAGAACCGAGGCGCAACCCAGTATGGTGCAAAGCATCAAGACGGCGAAGAGTAGAAGGAGAAGCAGACGGGTAAGCAGGGCAACCATAATCGAGCTTAGACAGGATGAGAGAGGAATGTAAAGCAAGGAGAGTGCGCCTATCTGCTCCACAAGAAGTATGGGACAATACCTGAAGGAGGGTAAGGGCCTTAGAGCACTCAACACGGAGGTAAGAGATATTGGGAGACCAAGACAAACTAGTGTCTAGGAATAACCCCAAAAGCTTCGCGGAATCTTTGTACGCAAGGGGATGACCATAAAGTGACAGAGGGACGAAGAACGACCCGTTTCCGAGTAAAAGACATGGCACAAGTCTTAAAAGTAGAGAACTTTAAGCCATGATCAGTGGCTCAAGACGACACGGCATCAATCGCAAGTTGAAGCCGGCGCTGAAGGAGGCGCGAATCATCACCCTGACACCAAAGGGTAAGATCGACAGAGCAGAGAAGACACTTTAAGGAAGAGGAAAGAATACCATTGAGGGCACCCAGAAAAAAAGCATAGTGCTTAGAACACTACCCTGGGGCACACCTTCGTATTGCTGAAAAGAGGCAGAGTGGTACCAAGGCGCACCCGAAAGGAACGACTAGAGAGGAAGCTGCGGAGAAAGAGGGAGATGACCACGAAGGCCAAATGAATGAAGCTGGGAAAGAATATGATATCGCCAAGTGGTGTTGTAAGCCTTTTCCACGTCAAAAAGGACGGCAACAAAGGAGGTTCTCGCAGCAAAAGCAGTACGAAGAGAGACTTCCAAGTTCACCAGGACATCTGTCGTGCTGCAGCACTTACGGAAATCAAATTGAGAAGAGGACAGGAGGTGATGGTGTTCCAGGAACCACATCAGACGAACGTTAACCATACGTTCAAAGAGTTTGCAGACAACTTGTGAGGGCAATAGGGCGAAAGTCCTTAGGGGAAACTCCCAGAGACCCTGGTTTCCGAACAGGTAGGACAACGTCGTCAGTCCCCGAGGACTGGCTCGATGCCGACTCCCAGATCCGATTATACAGACTCGGTAAATACCAAGACGTGCACGGAGGGAGATGGCGAAGCATCTCAATGAATACCATCTGAGCCCGCCGCCGTAGAACCGCAGAGGGCCAGGGCAGACTGAAGTTCAGAAAGAGAGGATCATTATAGGGAAGGTTGAGACGAGTGTGGAAATCTAAAGGATAAGATTAAAGAACAGGCTTACGAAGAAGTATTGAGGAAGATGAGAACCAGAGCCAACAGAAGAAAACGGAACCCAGTTCGGCCGCGACCTTCACTGGATCCGCCACAAGAGTTCCACGGAGGTGGAGGACCGGCGAGACATCTGGAACGAACTTTCCCGCAATCTTGCGGATCTTCTTCCAGATATGCGGTAGAGGAATATCGGACGTAATGGTGGAAACACAAGATTTCCAACTCTCACGTTTAGCTGTACGAACGGTCCTGCAGGCCACCGCACTTGCCTTCCGAAACAGAATAAGAGAATCAGCCGTCTGCCGGTGTTTTTTTCCAGGCTGCATGCTTACAGCGACAGCCCGAGCACAGTCCACATTCCACCAGGGTACACACTTCCGTGTGCCCCGGGAGGAAGAGCGAGGGATAGAGCTGAGGGCAGCAGTGAAGACAGTGCCATAAAAAAGGAGGAGGGCACGAGGAAGAGGCAGAGAGGAGAGGTCAGAGAGAGTAGCACGGAGGGTAAATAGGCACAAGTCAGCCTTGACAAACTGCCACCTAGGGAAGGAAAGGGGAGGGTGGAAAGAGATAAAGTTAACGAGGATGGGGAAATGATCACTTATGGAGGTCATCAAGAACCTGCCACGTGAAATCTAAGTAAAGGGACGACGAACAGAGAGAAAGATCAAGACAGGAAAGGGTGCGAGTTCGAGAGTCCACACGAGTGGGCTCACCAGAATTCAGAAGAGAAAGAAGAAGCGAGGATGAAAGATTCGAGAAGACGCCTCGGGTCTTTGTCAGAACATCACCCGAGAGGGAATGTCGACAGTTGAAATTACCCAAAAGGAGCACCGGCTCTGGCAAGGAGTCCAGGAGGTGCTCAAGATCAGGAAGAGAAAGAGGGACATTTGGAGGGAGAAACAGAACAGACTGTATACCTTTTACCCACAAAAACACGGGCAGCAGAACAATGGATACGTGATTGAAATAGTAGGGAGACGAAGGGAATATCAGAACGAATTAAGAGAGCAGTAGAGTTATGGGTCGGGGGCTGAAAGAACAGAATAACCACGAAAGTGACCAGGACGAGCACCAAGCATTGGTTCCTGGAGACGAACACAAAGTGGTGTAAACTGTAATTAGAAGTGGGAATTCATGGAAATTGGCATAAAATCCACGAATATTCCACTGAAGAAGACATTATCAAAGAGAAAGGACAGTAACAGAACAAGAAAGAAAGGTAAAGAAGAAAAGTTTATTAAAGAAACTCAGGGTCTGGATCAAGAGTAGGGTCGGCAAAAATCAGGGTTAAGGGGCATGGGCAAATTTAGTAAGGAGAAAGGGAAGGGAGCGAGAGAAACCAGAGGCGGACTGACGGGGTCCAAAGGAGGAGACAACTGAGAGGGGCAGGCAAGGACAGTTGGAGGAGGGGGGCAGAAATCTGAGTGCACCTCAGAAGGTCAGCAACAAAGGGAATCGGGGGCGGAAAAAAACACTATCAGAGACTGGGGGTTCGACCACTGAAATGGGAGGGGGATGTAGTGACGGAGGGAGGGGGTGAGGAAGAAAGCGAAACTACCTTACCCGCCGGAGAGGAAGAAGGAGAGGAGCCATTCTTACGTTTCAGACTCGAGACAGAGGAGTTCCAGTAACAACGTACCAGGCGACAGACTCAATGGTCTCGGCAGAAGAGGAACGAGAGCGAACACGAAGATTGCTGGGAGGATGATATCAACCTCGACAGACAGGTGACGTGGAGGGTCAAGAAACTGGGGGGAGGGTAGGTAAGAGTGGGGGGAGAGGGTGAAGGAGATATGGTGGACTGGGTAGGAAGGGAAACCCCAGATGGGGAACCGGGAGGGAGACTATCCAGGACAGGAGGCAAAGGAATAGGGGAGGAGGTGGTGGGTGTGGTCGGGTTTAAGGCCTGGAAACGGTTGCGAGATGGAGAAAGACGGGAAGGACGAGGAGAGGTAGAACGCAACACGAGCGTAGGAGACGCTCGCGAAAAGGGAGGGGGGAGACGAACTTTGCGTCTCACTTCAGGAAAAGACAGACGATCACGGTGCTTCAAGTTAAGAACGGCATCCTCGAGTTTGTAGTGCATACACGAGCGTGAGAAGGTAGGGTGGGCTTCACTGCAATTGAGGCAACGAGCCTGGGGAGAAGTGCACTCTGACTTGGAATGACTCGTCCCCACACAAGGGGCACAGATACACAGTACTGGTGCATTTGAGGACACCGTGCCCGAACTTCCAACACTTATTGCAAAGTCTTGGAGAGGGAATGTACTCCTGAACGGAGCACCTGGCACAAACAAAAATAATTGAGGGCGGAAGAGCCCTACTATCAAAGGTGATTTTTACAACTAAGGGGCTGACTACGACGACAACGAGGGGGTCAAGTAAACGTGTCCACCTGGAGGATAGAATGGCCTTGGGCATCGAGGATATGTTTAATATCCTCATGGCAATCATTGAGGTCCCGAACACGAGCTGCAACATGGCGTTTGAGGAGAACAGTGCAAACACTGGCATTTAATCGAGCGTTTTCAGAGACCCGAACAGGGGTCTCTCCGTTGCAGGACAAAGCAGCCAAGCGAGTAGTTTCATCCCGAGAAGGAGCAGCGACGACACTCGCACCGTAACTGGGAGAGTTAAAAGTAACAGAGGCATCTACTGAATGAACAAGGTGTTTATGGAGGGAGAAATAGTCATGAGTAGAATCTAGATGGTGGAGATCAAAGTATTTAGCCCATGTAGTGGAACGAAACAAGGCGTTGCAAGTACTATTACAGGAAGGGATCGTGCGAGTGCGGCCGTGGCGGGGACGGCGTTGAGAACCCCAGAGAGAGGGAAGGGGAAGGGGGTAGGGGGTAAAAGGTGCAGTAGTCACAGTGAGAAACGAAGCCGTGCCAGGGGACGAGGTGGTCACCACTGGGGGCTCGACCCTACTGCAGAGGGAGGGGAGCTGGGGGGGGGGGGAGTAGTCAGGTCGTCGGGGCCCAGTGCAGCGGGGGCTACAGGGCCTGGTCTTCCAACAGTCAGACTCGGGGGCTTGGTCGCCCACCCCACGAGCCTGAGAAGGAACAAGGGAAACATTATCAGCCATGAAAAATACGAAAAAAGCGTTCATTCACGAATGTGCCCCGCACACCCACCACGGAGCCACAATTAGAGGCAGGACCCCCAACATGAAGCTATCGCCGATCTTGCCGGCCGGCCCCCCCCCCCCCAAGGGGTGCGTCGTGACTATATGCCCCACAAACGCCACCTCAAGAACCCCGAGTCCGTCGAGAGCGGGTTCAGTAACAAAAGGAGGATTGACAAAAGGCTCCCCTCGCTCGCGACGTTGGGTACTACAGTTTTATGGGCGCAAGAGTATGCCTCCTCAAACACCCGGGCGTCAAAATAGAAGAAGTCCAAAGGAATAATCAAAACATGCAAAAGGTCGGCAGGAAACAAGCAGATAGGAGAGGGGGGAGAAAAACGAAACAGAAGGAAAAGGCGTCCAGCAAAATTCGTGAGAACAGCAGCAGGAGCACAAGGCTACAAAAGGACAAGGAACCGCCCTAAGGAGCATCACACTCCGACAGCCGCCCACCAAGCCCCTCCACAGCAGCAATGAGCTGGACAGGAAAGGGGGGGGGGGGAAGGAGCGAGGAATGGTTAGGAGGACAAGGGGATAGAGGGGGGGGGGGGTTAATGGTGGGGAGGACTGGGAGACTGGGAAAGCTTACTGTGGCTCAGCAACGCACATGCGTTCCCGAGCCACAGCAATGCGTGGCCGGGTACAGCTAGTATTTTATAAAACAAAGACTACCAACCTCCTTATTAAAAAAATCAGCCCAAAGCCGATTGAGAACCCTTTACAGCAGTCAAGCGTTATATACATGTACACTTGCCCCCATGAAGGACGCAACCTTCAATTTAAGTATATAGTTATGACGGCGGCCAAGTTGACGAGGCGTTTGACCTGTTATCTTCAATCTGGTGCCCCTAGGAATCACACAAGACAAGCCCATGACACCACCCTAACAAGATAAATGCTGAATAAACACTTGTACAAGACAAAACCCAAGATGTAAGAAGATTACAAATTCTTGAAGCAATCTACACAAGAATAGAACAACCTACCATTAATACCCAAGTCATGCAACTATTTACTCTACCCACCATGAGTGTAAGAACAAGACTGGAACGTAATGATGCCAATACAGAAGACCCTGCTCATCATAATAGGCCTATTACACCCAAATTAATCATTGGGTGTGCTGCATCCCCTATTATCCTCGACTCATCCATCGACCTTTTCCTTTATTCTACCCTTTTTCACCTGACCCCATACTGGTATAAATCTAACAGGATCTAATTTCTTATCACTTTAGAATGAACCATGTAGGTTCGAAGCGTCGAGAGATTTTAAATAACCTACACATCCTTCAGGTATTCAATGCTTTTCTTCACCTTTAAAACATGACTTTTGGCGAAATCTTCCAGCTGAATCCTGATGCAAGAGCTTTAATAAAAGGGATAGAAGGCTTATATCAGAAAATAGTAAATACAGAATATGCTGTCATTCAGTGCGACATTATATATATATATATATATATATATATATATATATATATATATATATATATATATATATATATATATATATATATATATATATATATATAATATATATATATATAATATATATATATATATATATATATATATCACACAAAGTTCTGTTAACCATTTAAAGGGTAAAGTCTAGCAACTTGCCTGAAGGATGCCGTAGATGAGAAGACCTCCGACTATGGTTTCGAAGACACCCATCACTAAACCAACCGCCATGGTTGTCGTCACTATAGCAGCAGTGCCATCAAAAGCAGATAACCAATTTCATGTAAACAAATTTGCTCAGCATGTAATTACCAAATTACTAGAAAATACAAAATCTAAATGGGATAGTTAAATATTTCATTAAATTTGAAAGAAAAAGCTCGTTCATTAGGTTTATGTAATTAGGCTTTAGTAATTAAACTTCACTAGAATACATATACACACCAAATGTTATGATATATTCTCTACAATGCCTGAAGGTCTCTCTCGAGACACATAACTTCTGCACAGCTTCTTGTATTCCTTTGTTACGAGTCTCAAGATCACTGCGTCCTATCAGCCAGACCCCGAACACCTATAATACAAGACCACATCGGCACTAGTAAAATAAACCTTTAAATAAGCCGCTTTATTCATAACGATATAAATGAGCATTTATGGTTTTACAGTTTATGCATGCACACTCACTACAGTAGTGGACTAGAGAAATTTTCTGAGTTGCAGTTTGCCTTCAAATACATCACAAGACTAGCAAGCAACAATTAAAGGAATCAAAGTAAATTAATGCATCCTTCGTTACTTATCCAAGAGTTATTGGTCTAATCACTTTAGCAAGTTCCAATATCAGAGCAGCAATAGCCGATAGGGTTTTAATTACCTTTGAATAAACAAAGGTGTAACAATGTTAAACAAAATATTATCAAAAGGATTAATACAAGGCCAAGCTAAACAAGATTAGTCCTTAATACTGTCAGACCCAGGCTCCTCGCCCCTGAACCATATGGCAAGGCACATACCCTTAGATGCCAGGACGCTGGTTCTATCAAACGATGGTTCGATGCAGTGATTCTACAATACATCACTGACAGGTCCTCGTGTATGGAACAAAAAGTTTAGCATGCCCCCTGCCGAGAGCCTTCATAAACTCAAACTTTAGCGAGTGGCGATTGGTACCATGCAAGAGATTTAGACACCCAAGTAGTCTTTTTAGAAGTCAACAAACGTCCGGACTGCAAAACTTAAATCTACACACATCGCTTTCTGGATTCCTGTCCAGAATACAAGTAATTATCAAAAGGCACCATACTGGGAAGTTTATGTAACACCATCAAATGTGCGGAATAATCAGAGGGCTCTAAATATCACCAAGGATGCCAATACGAGAACAGAAAAGCACAAGGCGAAAGATTTCAAAATTATCCGACTCGCCAAGAATCCTATCCAGGGGACAAGCGACCGCAAGGGACGGTCAGAAAGCAAAACATGCTCGTTCTGAAAGTAGAGACATTCAACAAGGATATGCACGACCGTAAGAGGGACAATGCAATTTGGATAAGGAGGAGCAGGGCGGCGCTCCATTAAGTGACCGTGAGTTAAGCGTGTATGGCCAATATGCAACCTCGCCAGAGCCGTTTCCCCATCACCGGTTACGGTGGTAGGAGGAATGCCACGAGAACAATACTCATGAGAGTACGCAGTTTGTTACCAGTAACAGAAGATCAACAATCCTGCCAACGGGTAAGGATGGAGGAATGAATAACTGGGTAAAAGTCTGAATAAGGAATACCTTTATGGGAGATGGGACAAGAGCAGACAGCTTCCCTAGCAGCACCATCAACACTCATTTGAAGAGACCAATATGGCTGGGAACCCAGCAAAACTAAAGTGACTTAAATTTACTGGAAATAAGACTGTTTAATCTATGATCACTAGATAGACTGGATTAATGGACCCAAGAGCCATGAGGGCACTACGAGTCAAAAACAAAGGAAGATGACAACGAGAAAGCGGGAGACAGAGCAGAGAGAATAGCATAAAGTTCTGCTGTGAAGATGTTAGTCTCTTGAGGTAGGCGACACAAGTGCGGTCAAGAAAAACCAATAGCCTACACCGTCCGTAGACTTAGACCCATTGGTGAAGATGGAAACGAAGCGGGAGTGCTAAGAAGTGCTCAAGGAAATGGCGTTTCAGAACCGTAGTAGAGGTAAAAAAATACTTTAGGCGATTCAGGTCAAGGATGTACAGAACTTCGGAAGAAGGACTCTCCACGGAAACAATGAAGGAACACGAGGAATATTTGAAATACGAACTGAAAGACAATTATGTAAAAAGAGATAACCGGACAGAAAGAGGGAGGTGGTGAAAAGGAACCACAGGAGGGGTAAAAGTTAAAGCACGACAAAGGCGAGGGGAAAGATGTTGCAAGGACCGCGCAAGATAGCAAAAACAGTAGCGATCACGGCGGTCTTTGAGAGATAGGAAGCCAGTGTCAACATACAAGCTGAGGGCGCGAGTCGAACGAACGGCACCAGAGCTGATGCTTTGCATTGCACCCAGTATGGTGCAAGGCATCAGGATGGCAAAGATTAGAAGGAGAATCGGAGAAGTAAGCAGGGCAACCATAATAAAGTTTAGACACGACTAGAGAAGAATGTAAAGCAAGGAGTACGCACCTATCCGCTCCCAAAGAAGTACGGGACAAAACCTTAAGGAGGGCAAGGGCCTTAGAGCATTCAACTGTGAGGCGAGAGAGATGGGGCGACCAAGACAAACGACTGTCAGAGTAACCCCAAAAGCTTAGTGGAATCTTTGTACACAAGGGGGATGACCATAAAGCAACAGAGGGACAAAAAAAAATAAAAATAAAAAGAGACATTCTGCCGAGTAAAAATCATAGCACAAGTCTTAGACGTAGAGGACCTGAAGCCATGATCTGTAGCCCAAGACAACATAGCATCAATCACAAGTTGAAGTCACCGTTGAAGGAGAGGCGAATCACCCCGACAGCAAAGGTTAAGATCGTCGACATGGAGAGCGGAGAAGCAAGAAGGAAGGGGAGAAAGAAGACTATTGAGGGCAACCAGAAAAAATAGTGGGTGCTCAGAACATTACCTTGGGGGTACACCCTCATTGCCGAAAAAGGGCAGGGCAGGGTGTGGTACCAAGCCTCACTAAAGGAACGACGAGACAGCTTCGAAGAAAGATTACCACGAAGGCCAAAAGAATGAATTTGGGACAGAATATGATGCCTCCAGGCGGTGTCTTAAACCTTTTCCAGGTCAAAAAGCACTGCAACAACAGATGTCTTCGCTGCAATAGCAGTACGAAGAGACCAAGTTCACCAGGACAAGTTGTGCTGCGGCACTTGCGGAAACCAAAGAGAATGGAAGAGGCGTTGAGAGCGTTCCAAGAACCACATCAGACGAACGTTAACCAAACGTTCAAAGAGCTTCCAGACAACTCTAATGTAAAAAGGTGGAAGTCTTTTCAGATATTCTGGGAGACCCTGGTTTCCGAACAGGGAGGACATCGGCATCGAGCCAGTCCTCCGGGACTGACGACGACTCCTAGACCCAAATTATACAGACTTAATAAATACCGAGATGTGCATGGAGGGAGATGGCAAAGCATATCAATGAATATCAGAGCCCGCCGCCAGAGAACCGCAGAGGACCAGGGCAGACTGTGTGCGCGAGTGTGTATTCATCTAGTTGTGATTGATGGGGATGGGGTTGAGCTCTGCTCTTTCGGCCCACCTCTCAATCAACTGTTTCTAGTACTTTCCCCTCCCACCCCCCCCCCCCCCAACACACACCCAAGGAAGTAGCCCGTGACAGCCAACTCCCAGGTACCTATTTACTGCTAGGTAACAGGGGCATGGGCTCTGCCTATCGTTTCTCGCCAGTGCCTGGGAACGAACACGGGACCACAGGATCACGTTTCCAGCGTGCTGTAAAAAAATTTAGAGCGCACGCGCGTTCGTTATAGGAATGTTCGAGATGGGTGCAGAAATCTAAAAGACAGATTAAAGAACAAGCTTATGGAGAAGGAAAGATTGAGGAAGACGAGAACCAGAGATAAAATTGGGAACAGTTCTATCGCGACCTGCAACGGGTCCGCCAAGACTACCACTTAGGCAAGGATCGGCGAGTCATTGGGAACGAACTTAACCGCAATCTTGTGGATACGCTTCCAAATCTGCAGGAGTTTCGGACGTAGTGGTGGAAACAAGACTTCCAACACTCACTCTTAGCTGTACAGATGGTACTACAGGCCACCGCACTCTTTCCGAAACAAAAGAGAATCGGCCGTCCACAACCTCTCTTCCAGAGCTGCATGATTATAGTGGACAGCCCAAGTACAATCCACATTGCACCAGGAAACGCATTTCAGCGTCCCCCCCCCGAGGAGAAAAGCGAGGAATAGAGCAGAGGGCAGCGTCCAAGATGGTGTCATGAAAAAGGAGGAGGGCTCGAGGGAGAGGCAGAATAGAAAGGTAGAAGAGACCACCACGGAGGGTAAATAAACTAGTCCGCCTTGGCAAACTGCCACCTAGGGAAGGAAAGGGTGAAAAGAGAAAAAGGTAATAAGCATGGGGAAATGGTCACTGCCATGGAAGTCATCAAGAACTCACCAATGTGAAATTCAAGTAAAGAGACGACGAGCAGAGAAAAAGATGAAGAAGAGAAGGGAGAGAATCAGTCTAAATGAGTGGGCTCACCTGAATTCAGAAGAGACAGGTAGAGGGTGAACGGTTCGAGAAGGCGACCACAGGCGTTTGTCAGAACATCACCCCAGAGGGCATGTTGACAATTAAAGTCACCCAGCATGAACACAGGCTCGAGTTTAAGGTGTTAAGGTGTTAAGGTGTTTAAGGACAAGTGTTTAAGAGTGGGAAGAGAAGCGGGACATTTGGGCGAAACAGAACAAACCATGCACAAAATTTACACACAAACACCACATGCAGAATATTGGAGAGGAGACAGAAAAGCAGGGGGGGGGGGGGGACGAAGGGAACATCAGAACAAATCAAGAAAGCTGAAGAGTTATGGGCCCCAGCAAAATAATGAAGAAACAAAGGTTAAATAGAAACTCGGCACATTAAAGAAGCGCAGGATCAGGGGTCCATGGGTAAACAGCAAGGATGGAAGGAAGGGAGCGGGAGGACAGACCAGGGGCGGACGAGTAGGGTCTGGAGTAGGGTCTGGAGGAGGAGGAGGTGGGGGGGGGAGGAGACCGAAGGTCATGGACAGCAAGAGGGGCAGAAACCAAAGAACTCCTCAGCGAGGGCAGTAACCTAGAGGGAAGCGAGGGCCAAAGATACCTTCATAGCAAGAACAGGGGGTACGACCACCGAAACGGGAGGGGATGGAACGACAGTCAGAGGGAGGTGGGCGAGGAAGAAAGTGAAGCCTTCTTACCCGCCGGGGAGGAGGAGAGCCAGGCTTGCGCTTCAGACTCGCGAAAGACTGGCATCCCAGCAATAATGTACTGGGCAACAGACTAGCGTCTCGACAAACACTGACCGCTGGGAGAGTGATGGACATCAGCCCGCACAGACAGGCGGCATGGAGAGTTAAGAGATAGAGGATAAGGATGGGGACGAGGAAGAAGATACAGGAGACGTAAAAAACGTAACACCAGACAGAACTATGAGGGGGGATCCTTCGGGTCAGAACTTTGAGGAAGAGGAGGTGGCACGTGTGCGGTTGCCCAAGGCCTGGAAACGGTTGTGACACTGAGGAAGGGGGGGGGGGGGAGGACGAGGAAAGGAAGAGCACACCACGCAAGAATAAGAGACGCCAGCGGCATAGGAGACTGCGAACTTTGCGCCTCACCTCAGAAAAAGACAAAACTTCCCAGTGCGTCAAGACGAGGACTGCAGCCTCAAGTTTGTAGGGTACACATGCGTGGGAGAAAGGTAGGGTGGGTCTCACCGCAATTCAGTCAGTGAGCCCGGGGAGAAGTGCATTCTGGGACAGCCCGGGGACAGACAGTACTGGAGCATCGGAGGGCACCATGCCCAAACCTCCAGCACTTATTACAGAGCCGAGGACATGTACTGCTGGACGGAGCACTTGGCACCGGCAAGAATGACAGAGGGTGGAAGGGTCCTATCATCAAAGGCAATCTTCACACCCGAAGGGGCTCACGGCAACGATCACGAGGGGAAAGAGTAAACTCTTCTACCTGGAGGAAAGAATGTACCTGGGCTACGAGAGTATGCCGAACATCTTCGTGGTAGTCTTATATTTTTAACAGGTTACAACATGAGGTGGAGGAGAATAGTGCCAACATTGGCATTCAACCGATAGTTATTCGAGACCCGAACAGGGTATCTCGCCAAGGCATGATAAAGCGGCTAAGCGGATGGCTGCAACCTGAGAAGGAGCAGCTACGACAAGTATACTGGGAAAGGTGGGGTTTAAAGTAACCAAGGCATCTATAGATTCAACAAGGTGCAGATGGAGGGAGAAATCGTCAAGTGTAGTAGAATCCAAAGGGAGGAGATCAGCGCATTTGGCCAATGAAGAGGGAACAAAGGCGGCTTTGTTCGCCTTAATACGGGAAGGGATCGGGCGAGTGCGGCAGAGGCGAGGACGCCGTTGAGAACCCCCTCCTCTCCCCTAAGAGGGGGCTTAAAAGGCGCAGTCACAAATGAGAGATCGAGCCATGCCAGGGGACACGATGGTCACCACTGGGGGCTTGTGGCACAACCCAAGACCAGACAAAGGAGGGGAGTAATAAGGAGGAGTAAAGGAGCAAGGTCGGGGCCCAATACAGCAGGAGCTATAGAGCCCGGTGTTACAACACCGGGCAACTTGGGGGCTTGGTCGCCCATCCCACGAGCCCGAGAAGGTACAAGAGGAACAGTATGCGACAAGTACGAGGGGAAAAAAAACGAATGTACCCCCACACCCTCCACAGAGCCACAATTAGAGGATAGTACACCCAACAAGAAACACGTTGCTGCCCCCCCCCCCCCCCCCAGGGCTGCGTCGCGTGTATACGCCTACAACCGCCACCTTAAGAACCGTCACTGCGTAGAGATCAGAGTTCAGTGACGAAAGAAGGATTGACAATAGAAGCGTCCCCTCGCTCGAGACATTGGGTACGTACGACATTGACAGTACTACGGTAGAGAGTATGCCTCTTCAAACACCCGGGCATCAAAGCAAAAGAATGTTAAGAATCAAAACTGGCAAAAAGTTGATAGGAAATGAAAAAAAAGAGAAGAGGGGTGGGAAGAAACTAAAGGAAACTAAAAAATATCCAGCAATTTTAGAAGACAGCAGCAGGAACACAATGATCCAAAAAGGACAGACTCATGGGGCATCATACACCGGCAGCCGCTCACTACGCCCCTCCACCACGACGACAAGCTGGAGAGGGAGGGGAGGAATCTGAAAATTTGGCACTATCCCCCACTCGTCTTTGCCTCTATGCAGCATCTTTACAAGGTATGATTAAATTCCACCTTTACTAGATTTTAGGCGTATCTTTCAGAAACTTTCAATACACTTATTCTGGCAAATCCATATTTGGGTAACGTTATTTTAATTTTTTAGAAGATTGAAAAGGTCCGAGGGTGATGAGGCAGGAGGGGAGGTAATGTGTAAAGTGATTAAGATGCAAATTGCAGTGCGTTTTAAGGGGGGATTGGAAGATTTGAAGGGCGTTGTGGGAACATTGGCGCGAGACTGGAGAGATGAGAGTAACACCCAGAAACCGAGGGGTTTTGCCGAGTATTTTAAAACTTAAGTATGCTACAGCGAGTACAGTCATTCATCACTGCAAAGCATCGAGTACTTCTATAGGAAACTATAGAGTACTCAAATCATTAATTCAATATTTAAAAAAGTGCTATGTTTAAGGAAACTACAGATTTGTTACGCACGTTGTGGACAAAAGGGAAGATGAAACTTCAGGTTCATATTACTATTGGTTATGGAGAAGGGTGGTCTTTACACGCGCAGTGTGCTCTAACGGTGAACAGTGTTGCTGGTAAACAAGGCTTTGGGATGCCGACAGCATGCCTTAGCCAAGTGATGATAGAGGTTCTTACCAATAGGAGGATTGCAATGACTAGACTCCCCATTTTTACGTTTGACGAGAGAATCTGGTTCCTTCCCACATCCTTTAGTCTGTAGATTAAGGATATAGACATTACCATTTCAGTAGTATCAATAGTAAAGATAATTTATAATTAACATTATCAAAGTTAATGATTAATGTATGACAATGTCAAAATAAATATGTTAAAATATACGAATAAATCAAATTTACAAACGCTGCATTATCATTGGCATTAAATACATACTTCCTTTGTCTTTAAAGCCGTTGATAAGAATTTCAAGTAGTCCAAGTTAGTTTAACTTGCATCCTTCAGCTTCTCCAACTGCTCTCTAAACTAGCTAATGACTCACCAATGAGAAACACCAACGTTGAAAGACAAAATCCAAAACTGCTGGCCGGAGGAGCGTGCGTCTCGCTCTGCGTTGGTCAGTGAAGTGGAAGTTTAAGCTCCATTGGACCCTTAAGTCACCTGGGCTCCCGGCCTCCACCAATCAGTGACGTCCGTTCCTTGTGACGTTCCAACATATGGCGAAGCTTTCCTTTCGGAACAACCAGGCTGTGCTCGTCAAAGCTGTGGACGACCTCAAGGACGTTTTCATCAATATTTATAATCCGTACCTCATCAGTAGTCAAGTGCTCGTTAATTTTCCCACCAAATCCTCTGTTTATAAATAGAAACACTACACGTGACTCACAACTGATGACACATGTACTTTTCCTAGCCCGTCCTCCAAAGACCCAAAGTCCATTCCATGCACCCTAAACCCCCAGTTTATGAATAAAACAACCCATCCTCGACTCAAGTCCATTACATCCAGCGGTCAACCCCACAGACGCATTCATAAATTTTAACATGCTGTTCATTCAAAACGGGAATTTTCTCAAGTCTAAATTAATATTATAATATATTAGCATATTGTGCATAAATAGGCATAGGTTAGGTTAGGTCAGGTGTTTAGGTTCTGCTGGCGATTATTTGTATTTGTAGTACGTGGGTGAAGCATTTACAGCGTTGTGGTTCGAACAAAATTCGTCAGTGAAGCACTTGTTCCGGAAATGTTCGAACGTCAGCAGTTGTGAGTCATGTGTAAACCGCTTTTCATTCATAAACAGGGGTTTGGCGGGTGCATGGAATCACTTTTGGATCTTTGTTTGGAGGACGGGCTGGAATAAAAACAGTTTACACACGCAACCCGTCCTCGACTCAAGTACATTACATCCAGCGGTCGACCCACAGACGCATTCATAAACTTTTACATCCTGTTCAGTCAAAATGGGAAATTTTTCAAATATAAATTAATATTATAATATATTAGCATATTGTGCATATATAGGCATAGGTTAGGTTAGGTGTTTAGGTTGTCTTGGCGATTATTTGTATTAGTAGTACCTGGGTGAAGCATTTACAGCGTTGTGGTTTGAACAAAATTTGTCAGTAAGCAGCCCGTCCTCCAAACAAAGATCCAAAAGTGATTCCATGCACCCGCCAAACCCCCTGTTTATGAATGAAAAGCGGTTTACACACGACTCACAACTGCTGACGTTCGAACATATCCGGAACAAGTGCTTCACTGACGAATTTTGTTCGAATCACAACGCTATAAATGCTCAGCCCGTCCTCCAAACAAAGATCCAAAAGTGATTCCATGCACCCGCCAAACCCCCTGTTTATGAATGAAAAGCGGTTTACACACGACTCACAACTGCTGACGTTCGAACATATCCGGAACAAGTGCTTCACTGACGAATTTTGTTCGAACCACAACGCTGTAAATGCTTCACCCACGTACTATAAATACAAATAATCGCCAGCAGAACCTAAACACCTGACCTAACCTAACCTATGCCTATTTATACACAATATGCTATTAAATTATAATATTAATTTATTCTTGAGAAAATTCTCGTTTTGAATGCACAGCATGTTAAAATTTATGAATGCGTCTGTGGGGTTGACCGCTGAATGTAATGGACTTGAGTCGAGGATGGGTTGAAATGCTTCACCCACGTACTACAAATACAAATAATCGCCAACAGAACCTAAACACCTAACCTAACCTAACCTATGCCTATATATACACAATATGCCAATATATTATAATATTAATTTATACTTGAGAAAATTCCCGTTTTGAATGAACAGCATGTAAAAATTTATGAATGCGTCTGTGGGGTTGACCGCTGAATGTAATGGACTTGAGTCGAGGACGGGTTGCAGTAAGGCACATGTTCCGAAAATGTTCGAACGAAATCAGCTGTGTGTAAACCGTTTTCATTCATAAACAGGGGGTTTGGCGGGTGCATGGAATCACTTTTGGGTCTTTGTTTGGAGGACGGGCTAACACATGACTCAACTGATGACGTTCGGACACTTCTCGAACAAGTGCATATAGCTGACGACTTTTATTCGAACCACAACTCTGTAGACGCTTCACCCACGTAATACAAATACAAATAATCGGCAACAGAACCTAAACACCTAACCTAACTAGCCAGTGCCTAAATATGCACAAAATGCGAACATAAAATAATATTATTTTATAATTGAGAAAAGTTTTGTTTTGAATGAACATAATGTTAAAATTGATGAATGCGTTTTTTGGTCAACCTCTAGATATAATGGACTTGGTCTGAGGACGGGTTGACAAATACAAATAATCGACAAAGAACCTAAAGACCTAACCAATGCCTAAATATGCACATTATGCTAATATATATAACAATATAATATATATTTGAGAAAATTCCTATATTGAATCTCCTCCCTTTGGATTCTACTACACTTGACGATTTCTCCCTCCATCGGCACCTTGTTGAATCTATAGATGCCTTGGTTACTTTAAACCCCACCTTTCCCAGTATACTTGTTGTAGCTGCTCCTTCTCAGGTTGCAGCCATCCGCTTAGCCGCTTTATCATGCCTTGGCGAGATCCCCTGTTCGGGTCTCGAATAACGATCGGTTGAATGCCAATGTTGGCACTATTCTCCTCCCACCTCATGTTGTAACCTGTTAGAAATCTACAAGACTACCACGAAGATGTTCGGCATACTCTCGAAGCCCAGATCCATTCTTTCCTCCAGGTAGAAGAGTTTACTCTTTCCCCTCGTGATCGTCGCCGTCAGCTCCTTCGGGTTGTGAAGATTGCCTTTGATGATGGACCCTTCCACCCTCTGTCATTCTTGCCGGTGCCAAGTGCTCCGTCCAGCAGTACATGTCCTCGGCTCTGTAATAAGTGCTGGAGGTTTGGGCATGGTGCCCTCCGATGCTCCAGTACTGTCTGTCCCCGGCTGTCCCAGAATGCACTTCTCCCCGGGCTCACTGACTGAATTGCGGTGAGACCCACCCTACCTTTCTCCCACGCATGTGTACCCTACAAACTTTAGGCTGCAGTCCTCGTCTTGAAGCACCGGGAAGTTTTGTCTTTTCCTGAGGTGAGGCGCAAAGTTCGCCGTCTCCTATGCCGCTGGCGTCTCTTATTCTTGCGTGTTGTGCTCTTCCTCTCCTCGTCCTCCCCCCCCCCCCCCACCTTCCTCAGTGTCACACTGTTTCCAGGCCTTAGACACACGCACATGCACACGCGCGCGCGCCGCCTCCTCCTCTCTTCCTCAAAGTTCTGACCCGAAGGATTCCCCCTCATAGTTCTGTCTGGTGTTCCGTCTGTCATGTCTCCTGTGTCTTCTTCCTCGTCTCCCTCCTTCCCATCCTTATCCTCTATCTCTTAACTCTCCATGCCGCCTGTCTGTACGGGGTGATGTCCATCACTCTCCCAGCGGTCATCGTGTTTGTTCTGTCGAGACACTAGTCTGTTGCCCAGTACATTATTGCTGGGATGCCTGTCTTTCGCGAGTCGGAAGCGAAAGCCTGGCTCCCCTCCTCCCCGGCGGGTAAGAAGGCTTCACTTTCTTCCTCGCCCACCTCCCTCTGACTGTCATTCCATCCCCTCCCGTTTCGGTGGTCGTACCCCTGTTCTTGCTATGAAGGTATCTTTGGCCCTCGCTTCCTTCTAGGTTACTGCCCTTGCTGAGGAATTCTTTGGTTTCTGCCCCTCTTGCTGTCCTTGACCTTCGGTCTCCTCCCCCTCCTCATCCTCCTCCTCCAGACCCTACTCCAGACCCTACTTGTCCGCCCCTGGTCTGTCCTCCCGCTCCTTTCCTTCCATCCTTACTGTTTACCCATGGCTCCCTAACTTCGCTGACCCTGATTCTGATCCTGTGCTTTTTTAATGTGCCGAGTTTCTATTTAACCTTTGTTTCTTTATTTTGCTGGGGCCCATAACTCTTCAGCTTTCTTGATTCGTTCTGATGTTCCCTTCGTCCCCCCCCCCCCTGCTTTTCTGTCGCCTCTCCAATGTTCTGCATGTGGTGTTTGTGCGTAAATTTTGTGCACGGTTTGTTCTGTTTCGCCCAAATGTCCCGCTTCTCTTCCCACTCTTAAACACCTTCTGGACTCCTTGCTCGAGCCTGTGCTCATGCTGGGTGATTTTAAATTGCCAACATGCCCTCTGGGGTGATGTTCTGACAAACACCCGTGGTCGCCTTCTCGAACCGTTCACCCTCTTACCTGTCTCTTCTGAATTCAGGTGAGCCCACTCATTTAGACTGATTCTCTCCCTTCCCTGTCTTCATCTTTTTCTCTGCTCGTCGTCTCTTTACTTGAATTTCACATTGGTGGGTTCTTGATGACTTCCATGGCAGTGACCATTTCCCCATGCTTATTACCTTTTTCTCTTTTCACCCTCTCCTTCCCTAGGTGGCAGTTTGCCGAGGCGGACTGGAGTTTATTTACCCTCCGTGCTGGTCTCTTCGACCTTTCTATTCTGCCTCTCCCTCGTGCCCTCCTCCTTTTTCATGACACCATCTTCGACGCTGCCCTCTGCTCTATTCCTCGCTTTTCCTATCCGGGGGGGGGGGGGGGAACGCTGAAATGCGTTCCCTGGTGCAATGTGGATTGTACTTGGGCTGTCCACTATAATCGAGCAGCTCTGGAAGAGGTTGTGGACGGCCGATTCTCTTTTGTTTCGGAAAGAGTGCGGTGGCCTGTAGTACCATCCGTACAGCTAAGCGTGAGTGTTGGAAGTCTTGTTTCCACCACTACGTCCGAAACTCCTGCTGCAGATTTGGAAGCGTATCCACAAGTTTGCGGGTAAGTTCGTTCCCAATGTCTCGCCGGTCCTTACCTAAGTGGTACTCTTAGCGGACCCGTTGCAGGTCGCGATAGAACTCGGTTCCCAATTTTTATCTCTGGTTCTCATCTTCCTCAATCTTTCCTTCTTCGTAAGCTTGTTCTTTAATCTTGTCTTTTTGATTTCTGCACCCATCTCGAACTTTCCTAAAACGAACGCGCGCGCGCACTCACACACTCACATTCTTTTTTTTTTTTTTTTTTTTTTTACACCACGCTGGAAACGTGATCCTGTGGTCCCGTGTTCGTTCCCAGGCACTGGCGAGAAACGATGGGCAGAGCCCATGCCCCTGTTACCTAGCAGTAAATAGGTACCTGGGAGTTAGTTGGCTGTCACGGGCTACTTCCTTGGGTGTGTGTTGGGGGGGGGGGAAGTAGTAGAAACAGTTGATTGAGAGGTGGGCCGAAAGAGCAGAGCTCAACCCCCTCAAGCACAACTAGATGAATACACACTCTCACACAGTCTCCCCTGGTCCTCTGCGGTTCTCTGGCAGTGGGCTCTGATGACATTCATTGATATGCTTCGCCATCTCCCTCCGTGCACATCTCGGTATTTATTAATTAAGTCTGTATAATTGGGGTCTAGGAGTCGTCGTCAATCCCGGAGGACTGGCTCGATGCCGATGTCCTCCCTGTTCGGAAACCAGGGTCTCCCAGAATATCCGAAAAGACTTCCACCCTTTTACCTTAGAGTTGTCTGGAAGCTCTTTAAACGTATGGTTAACGTTCGTCTGATGTGGTTCTTAGAACGATCTCAGCGCCTCTTCCATTCTCTTTGGTTTCCGCAAGTGCCGCAGCACAACTTGTCCTGGTGAACTTGGTCTCTTCGTACTGCTATTGCAGCGAAGAATCTGTTGTTGCAGTCCTTTTTGACCTGGAAAAGGTTTAAGACACCGCCTGGAGGTATCATATTCTGTCCCAAATTCATTCTTTTGGCCTTCGTGGTAATCTTTCTCCGAAGCTCTCTCGTCGTTCCTTTGGTGAGGCTTGGTACCACACCCTGCCCTTTTTCGGCAATGAGGGTGTACCCCCAAGGTAGTGTTCTGAGCATCCACTATTTTTTCTGGTTGCCCTCAATGGTCTTCTTTCTCCATTTCCTTCTAGCTTCTCCGCTCTCCATTTCGACGATCTTAACCTTTGCTGTCGTGGTGATTCGCCTCTCCTTCAACGGCGACTTCAATTTGTGATTGATGCTATGTTGTCTTGGTCTACAGATCATGGCTTCAGGTCCTCTACGTTTAAGACTTGTGCTATGATTTTTGCTCGGCAGCATGTCTTTTTTTGTCCCTCTGTTGCTTTATGGTCATCCCACTTGTACGAAAAGAGGAGCTGGCATGCACAGAGCTCCTGAACTCGTCCAATGAGGTGGTAGAGGTACTTGGAATCCAGGTAGAAAATATTAATCTACTTATTATTTTAATAAACAAACCGCCAGATGCAACAGTTGAGGAATTCACTGAACAGATCCACAAAATAGAGAATATCCTTGATAACTTAGCAAACCCAATACCAGATATTATCTTCCTTGGAGACTTCAGTCTACTCAGTTTAAAATGGAGAATAGTAAACACTAACAATATAGCAGGAAATCAACCTGGAAATAACCAACCACAGGTCAGAGAACTACTGAGATTCTGTGACAAATTCTCGCTCAGTCAGCAGATTACAGAACCAACTAGGAACGAAAACACGCTGGACCTGATATTCACGAACAATGAGGAGCTAGTCAGAGACATTACTGTCTCAGACACTACGTACTCGGACCACAAGCTCATTGAAGTGCAAACTAACATTAACAACGGTAGTAGGCCCAAGAGAAACAACAAGCGAGAAGGGTTATGCAATAAATTCAATTTTAATAATAAAAGGATAGACTGGGAGAAAATAAACAGGGAACTTACAAACATTCAATGGGAAAATGTTCTAAGAAATAAAAATCCTACACAAGGAATAGAATGATTTCTGAAGCATATGAAGTCTGTGTGAAGCATGTTCCTTTGAGGAAAGCCAGAAAGAGGTCCAATGTAGAAAGAGAACGCAGACGACATTACAATAGAAGGAAGAAATTAACGGAAATGCTTAAGCAGACACGACTCTCCATACAAAGAAGAAATAATTTAAACAGGGAGATTGAAGAAATCGAACAGAGACTGAAGCATTCCTATCAGACTGAAGAAAGGCAACTAGGACACAAAGCAATTCAAGAAATAAAGAAAAACCCAAAATATTTCTTCACATATGCTAAATCAAAAGCGAAAACCACTGCCAGTATTGGACCTATTCGTACCAGTGAAGGTTCATACACTGAGGATGACAAAGAAATTAGTGAAATCCTAAAAAAGCAGTATGACGACATGTTTAGCACTCCGATACACAGCATGAAAGTGGAAGATTCGGACAATTTCTTTATGAATGATGTCCAAACACCTGTAAATATAACTGATATCAACACGAGCGTAGCAGATTTTGAAAGAGAAATTGGCAATATGCCCATGTACTCAGCTCCGGGTCCAGACTCATGAATTCAATATTTATAAAGAAATGCAAAGTGCTAGTAGCACAGGCACTCAGTATAGTGTGGAGGAAGAGCTTGGACATGGGAGAGATACCAGATGCGCTCAAAGCAGCAGACATAGCCCCTCTACACAAGGGAGGTAGCAAAGCATTGGCAAAGAATTATAGACAAGTTGCACTAACGTCCCACATAATAAAAGTATTTGAGAGAGTGATCAGGAGTCAGGTCACTAGATTCATGGAAACCAATGACCTCCACAATCCAGGCCAACATGGATTTAGAGCCGGAAGATCATGCCTTTCACAGCTACTTGACCATTATGACAATATTACTGAGGCATTAGAAGAAAAACAGAATGCAGATGTTGTATACACAAATTTTGCAAAGGCATTCGACAAATGTGACCATGAAGTGATTGCACACAAAATGAGGTCAATGGGTATAACTGGTAAAGTTGGACGCTGGATACTCAAATTCCTGTCAAACAGAACACAAAGAGTAACAGTTAATCAAGTAAAATCGAGTCTAAGCGCAGTTAAAAGCTCTGTACCTCAAGATACAGTCCTTGCACCACTGCTGTTCCTTATTCTCATATCAGATATAGACAAAAACACAAGTCACAGCTTCGTGTCATCCTTTGCAGATGATACAAAAATCAGCATGAAAATTACCTCTGCTGAAGACATTGAAAAACTACAAACAAACATTAACAAAGTTTTCGATTGGGCAACAGAAAATAACATGATGTTTAACGGTAATAAATTCCAGGTACTCAGATACGGCAAAAATGAGGATCTGAAACATAATACAGGGTACAAAACACAAGCGAATCTGCCCAAAGAAGGAAAACAGCATGTCAAGGATATGGGAATAATGATATCCGACGACCTAACGTTTAGGGAGCATAACCAAGCAAGTATTGCGTCAGCCAGAAAAATGATAGGATGGATTACGAGAACCTTCAAGTCCAGAGATCCCATCACAATGGTTGTACTCTTCAAATCACTTGTGTTGTCCCGTCTTGAGTACTGCTCAGTACTCACTTCCCCTTTCAGAGCAGGAGAGATTGCTGAAATAGAGGGAATACAGAGATCATATACGGCAAGCATAGACGAGATAAAGCACCTAAATTATTGGGATCGTCTCAAAGCTCTCCAAATGTACTCACTAGAAAGGAGATGAGAGAGATACCAAATAATATACACATGGAAAATACTGGAGGGCCAGGTCCCAAATCTGCACAGTAAAATAACAACGTACTGGAGTGAACGATATGGAAGAAAATGCAGAATAGAACCAGTGAAGAGCAGAGGTGCCATGGGCACAATCAGAGAACACTGTATAAACATCAAAGGTCCACGGTTGTTCAACGTCCTACCAGCGAGCATCAGACATATTGCCGGATCAGCTGTGGACATCTTCAAGAGAAAACTAGATTGTTTTCTTCAAGGATTTGATTTGATTGTTGCCGCCGAAGGCGGCTAGTTTATTGTGCACCCCATACTCATCCTGTGAGCGGTAGCGCAAAAGCATTACAGAGGGCACAAAAGGTCTTTATCAGACCTCATCTTAGATTATTACATTAACACTTACATCTATCTTTCACACCTTATAGTTACAATGTCAGCTAGTTACAGAGTGAGTGCTATTTCAAGAGCTACATATTTACAGTAAGTCATCATGCATTAATGGTAGGTCGTATCGCTAATACATAATAGTTTGACCAATGGGGACATTACAGAGTCATAGGGGAGCTTCTGTTTCGTGTTAGTCTTCAAAAATACACTACTTATTTCTGAATCTCATATGTCGTTCATCTACTGGAAGCGAAATGTGGATACAGTGCAAGTATTTCAGGTAATTTTCCCATGGTAATAAGATAGGTTGCCATATCATACAGAGTGAGCTTAGATCTATCTCTAACTGGCTCAATTTTACTACAATCCAAGATATAGTGTTCTAGTGTGTGTCCCTGTCTTTGTCCACACACTTTACACTTTACTTCATCTAGATCCCTATACAAGCCGAACTGCCAGAGATACTTGTAGCCAAGTCTTATACTTCAAGGAGTGCCGGACCAACCGGGCTGTGGTGGGTATGTGGGCCTGCGGGCGCTGCAAGCAACAGCCTGGTGGACCAAACTCTCACAACTCAAGCCTGGCCTCGGGCCGGTCTTGGGAAGTAGAAGAACTCCCAGAACCCCATCAACCAGGTATCA
The DNA here is from genome assembly GCA_020271785.1 of Procambarus virginalis. Classification (NCBI taxonomy): domain Eukaryota; kingdom Metazoa; phylum Arthropoda; class Malacostraca; order Decapoda; family Cambaridae; genus Procambarus; species Procambarus virginalis. Next base: position 83,977 of record WNGS01159308.1, read on the forward strand.
ACCAACCAGGCTTCCTGTCCACCAACACAACGAATTATTATTATTCTTTGGGGTTTGTTGCTTCCCCAATTACCTTAATTTACATGAATTATGACTTTACAGATACCGAAGCATTGTCATTGGGCAAATAAACAATGTTCCAAGAAGCTAAATTTATGTGCTAATTAGAAGAAGACTTAGTTACAGTAATCTTATATATACAGACAATTGCTCAGTTCTAAAACATTCCGAGTTACAGTGTGGATGGTGACATTGTAGACATTTCTTAAGTAATTTTTATATACCAACAGGTTTTAAGTAACAGCCAAGTATTGCACATTATTTGATCTATGAAAAAAAAAAAAAAAATTAAAAAATTCTAATGTTTATTCAGGTAAAGTATACATACAAGGTATGATACAAACATTGATGGATTTATGGATAGAGCTAGTACATACAATGCCTAAAGCCACTATTACGCAAAGCGTTTCGGGCAGGAAAACACTAAGACTGAAACTTAATACTAAATAAGATTAAAGTATAAATTGTGTTGAGAAAATATAAAATAAAAAAGGGGGGAACATGGCAGAAAAATAGCAAATATACAATTTGGTCGACAAACAGCATTGTATAAAAGAGCAGACATGGGTTGACATTATAGGGGTAAGGTAGGTTTCATAGAGTTAATTAGGTAGTGTTTAGTTTTTATCTTAAACTGGTTGGGAGAGGTAGAGTCTTTAACATGATTGGGAAGGTCATTCCACATTCTGGGTCCCTTGATTTGTAGAGCATTTCTAGTTTTATGAAGTCGTACGTACGACTTCATACTTTTGGAACATCAAATAGGTATTTGTTTCTGGTGTAGTGCTCATGGGTTCTGTTACAACCTTCTAGGAAGCTTTTAAGGTCAGGATTGACATTACAGTTCAGCGTTTTATATAAATAAATTACACATAAGAGGATGTGCTACTTAATATCTAACATATTCAGAGATTTGAGTAGGGGTACCGAGTGATGTCTGGGGCCAAAGTTAGATATTGTCCTAATAGCAGCTTTGTGTTGAGAAATTAGAGGACATAAATGATTTTGGGTTACCTTGATGTTATCTTGAGATGATTTCAGGGCTTTTTAGTGTCCCCGCGGCCCGGTCCTCGACCAGGCCTCCACCCCCAGGAAGCAGCCTGTGACAGCTGACTAACACCCAGGTACCTATTTTACTGCTAGGTAACAGGGGCATAGGGTGAAAGAAACTCTGCCCAATGTTTCTCGCCGGCGCCTGGGATCGAACCCAGGACCACAGGATCACAAGTCCAGCGCGCTGTCCGCTCGGTGGGTAGTAGAACCCAAAGCACAAATACCATAGTTGAGATAAGGATAGATGAGAGAGTTTTTTTTTGTTTTATTATTTTCTACCACAGACGTGGCCACACATTTACAATGCTAACCAGCATATATACATTTTCTTCTGTCCTCCATGGACAGGGTTAGAGATCAGTTAAACATATAGTTCAGGGATTTATTGAACCATCAACCACAGAAGGTGATTCGGTACTTTTAAAATGCTAAGCTAACCTACATACGGAAATACATAGATAGATAGATACACAGATTTACGTATGCCTTACATAAAGTGTTTGAAGTGTCATTAATGTGCATTTACAAAGGTGAAATGCAATTCTGATCAGCTTCCATAAGTACTTTATACACATACATATACATACACACACATATATACGTACATATACATATATACATGCATATATTCACACACATGCATTCACATACATTTGTCTCTTTTACTCTGACAGGGTGAGATAGCTGACAGAGAAACTAGTGTGCAATTAAGCACTTAATCACTGAAGATGATTAAGGTGCTTTTACAAGCTCAGGTTATATAGTTATATCACATACATACATTGTATAATTGATACATTACATGGTCAATCTTGGGTACAAGTCCAATATATCATCAAGTGTTCCAGTACTCATATAGTAATTACACAGTTCAGCATACCTTAGCCCAGGGGGGCGAAAGTCAGCCAATATGGGACATTCTACAATATAATGTTCAAGAGAGTGCATGTTTTCTCTTTCACAAAGTTGACACATTGTGTACTCGACATTTGGGTTTTGAGAAAGCTGCCAGATACGTCTATATCCCAGGCGTATTCTGGCCACTATAACATCACATTGCCGGGTTCTTGTTCTATTAGTCCCATATGTGAATGTCTCCTCACGATATCTATCATAATATTTAATGCTACAACTTTCAGGTCTTTGTGAATTTGTTAGGTCGGTGAGATCTTCATTAGATATTTGTTTAAGTATTCTCTTTGTCACTGCTAATGAAACACCCATATCAATTTCTACCACTGGTTTTCTACAGGCTGTCTTTGCAAGCATATCAACAGTGTCATGCCTTGAGATGCCAACATGTGATGGTATCCATAGGAATTTAATTTCAAATCTGTTTTCTTTAGCAGCTAAAACATTCATTCGAATATCACTGACTATTTTCTGGGTGTCACTACTATGTGCGTTCAATGCCAGGAGTGCACTCTGCGAGTCACAGTATATAAGTCCACTGCCTTTGTCTTTTAAAAATTCAGTGGCAAGGTATATGCCTGCAAGTTCGGTTTGAGTTGTACTTGCCCAGTCATTGACGCGCTTCATTGCTGTATGTACGAGAGAAGATTGTTCAAATATATTACATGCACATCCGGTACATCGTCCACCTTCTTCTACAGAGCCGTCGGTATAGCACTGATACACATCGTTACCCATACTCTGAGTACTTTCAGTGATGCTTTTCAGTGTTAACTGTTTTAATAAAGTAGAGTGCACACTATCTTTCTTGGGCGCATTTACAAAATCAACTGATAGATCCCAGTTATCCCATGGAGTAATTGGTTGATTAATCATTAATTGAGTTGGGTACATATTTAATATTTTGATGGAGTTGGCTACCTTGTAGAACCAAAATACATAATCAGATTTCGTTCTTCTTCTATAAACCTCAGGTGAGTGCAGCATATTAGAGAGTTTAGCTTGAAACTTCATGTGTTGCCTAGATCTACTCATTGCCTTCACGCCGAAAACTGTGCTAATAGACAAAATTCTCTCACTTATGGTAGGTAATTTTAACTCTGCTCTCATGTTAACTATTCTCGTGGACTTTGGAGCTCCAAGGAAGAGACGCATAGCTTCATTTTGCAAGGTTTCAAGAGATTTCAGCTCTTTTTCAGTATACAGTGTGAGATGTAGAGCATTGTAATCAATCACAGAGCGTATAAATGCCCATCCTTTCCAAGCCCTTTGGACATCAAAGCGAAAGCGATACATAAAACATTCTAGCAAGTCTCACGTTAATTCCATGATTGACACCAACAAGGACCCGCAAGGGCTTTAATCTCTCCCACAGTCTCCTCTTGAGAGAAGAAAGGTACCCAGGGTCGTTAATGGGGACACCAAGGTATCTGTAAGACTCGCAGTTCTCAAGTGCTCGCCCATCTATATGATAATTGGCTGGTGGAATACCACATGAAATGAGGGCACGAGTTTTCTGTACAGAGATAAGGAGGCCACATTCCTCAGCTCTAGTAGCAAAAGCATCGAGCAGAACTTGCATTCTAAGCTCGGAGGCAGCCTGTAAACACATATCATCAGCATAACAAATGACAGTGTCTTCATTATTAGTTGGAAGATCTTTAATAAGTTTATGCATCAGAACGTTGAACAACAGGGGGCTGAGGACCCCTCCTTGTGGAGTTCCCAGTTCAAAGTGTTTGCTCTCTGTGCCTTTAACACCATTAAACAAAACATATGCTGTTCGATTAGACAAATAGCCCTTTATCCATTTCAGTAATTTTCCTTGTATTCTCAGCTCGGCAAGCTGTTCCAGTATGATTTCTCTGTTTGCTGTATCAAAAGCTGCTGCTAGGTCGATGAAGACTGTTTGAGGGGAAGCTTCAACATGTGCGAAGTATTCAGCAAAACAGTGTTGTGTACTGAGCCCAGGCATAAATCCAAACAGTTGAGGTGACAGGTGCCCCTGTATATGATACATGAGTCGGTTAAGGACGATGCGTTCAAGCACTTTACAGACACACGATGTTAGAGATATGGGTCTATAATTATCTGAGTGTGGTTTGGGGATGGGAACAATGACACTCTGTGTCCAAGCATCAGGTAATACTCCTTCACGTAAACTCATTCTGTACAACACTAATAGTGGATTACCTGGTACTTGTGAGACTAATCTCAGTAAACAGTAAGTAGTACCGTCCTCTCCAGGAGCAGTTGATTTGCCCATCTTTAGTGCATGATTTAATTCCCATTCAGTTACATCATTAAGGTCCGACACGTCGATAGCTGTACAGGCAAGATTGATGGTTCGTTGTCTGTTGGGGCGTGTGTCATCAAGTTTATGCTGTATGTTAATTGGAAGTGAGTCGTAGCTCGATGTTAGTGCCCACTGATCAAGGAGAATGTTTGCTTGTTTTAGTGGGCTGTGGTGCAGTGGTTTGGTTGGGTTGCTTCTTTTTTTATTTTTTATTTTTTTATTTTTAATTTTACAAGCAAGCATGCTTATAAATACAATAAAAACAAAACAAAACCACAGATATAACAAGAAAACATACACGTGCAAAAAAAAAACATAAAGGACATACGTACAGAAACACAAGACAAAACGCCGGCCGGAAGGGCCGACCACAAAACAACAAAATTTACAAAAAACAAAAGTCAACAATAAATACAAAAACAAAATTTCAATAATGAAGACAAAACACTTCGGAATACAACACAGAAGTGATTCTAAAACAGTAAAAAAAAAAACAGAACAAGGCTACCATCACCGTAAACACACACGGAGAAGAACCAACATGAACAAAAAACAATAAAAAGAATAATAACAAAATTAAAAAGACAGGAATATAAAAGGAAAACATACACAGGAACAAAACCATACACGCCACAAGCCGGAAGGGCACTCAGCACTACACAAACAAGCGCACAAACAACACTATTTAACCAAATAAACCACAAAACATAATAAAGGAAACATACCAACCACTACCAGACACACTCACACAGGAACCGGACACATACGCACACTGCACACACCTCACATAATATAAACCCACAACCACAAACCGGAGCACGCAGGGACCGGTAAACAAACCCTCCCCACCCATTCACACACCCGACCCACCCCACACAACCACGCACACTAATGTCAATAACCCACAACTCACAATACATAAAGGAATCATGGGTCAAGCAAAGCCAACTCCTCGGGTGAAAGATACTTTTCAGGGAACGACTTCCAAGGATACTTTAGTTTATAGCCCTCCCAAATCATATACTCCTGGTCGGTGGGGCGATGACCCCCCATCCGTCGCGGACCCGGCATAAATTCTGGAATCTCCAGATCAGGCGGAAACGGGTACTCCCGAAGTTCAAAGGCGCAAGTCGCATAACGAGGCCGGGAAGCACAAGCCCCGCCCTCTGACGTAGCAGACGACATCAATGAAGCGTACGAGGGCTGCCGAGACGGCCTCGTCTCCGGACGCACAGGAGCAGGGGACAAGCGACGAGAAGGCAATGCCTCCACCGAGACCGCAGGAGACACTGAAGAGATGGCCGCAGAAGGAAGAGGCGGCGAAACCGTAGTCGAGGAACCGGGGACCGAGGCAGGAGTCACAGAATCACCAGAGCAAGCAGTCTTTTTCAACAGCAGCACAAGGCCACCCCGCTCACCACGGACCTCAGCAGGGGGCACCACCTCCCACGAAGAACCGGAGCCATCCGAGGCAGGCGATGCACCCGAAGCAGGAACCGCAGCCACGAGATTGGAAGTGGAGGCCGAAAGACCGTCACAGGCATCCTCTGGCAAATGCACCTCCGCCGCCACCGTAGTACGCAATGCAGCCGTAGTCACCCCGCCGTCGCCTGCAGACTCACAAGCGTCGAATTCGCCAACGTCCTCCCATGCAGACGACGAACGCCTGGAACGCTTAGACATGGGCCGCACATCATCAGACCCGGAGGCCGACTCAGACACGCTCAATACAAGCCGGGCGAACCGACGCACGCCGCAGTACTGCAGCATCCTCAACCACATGGGGCACCAGGCCAGACACAGGAGGAAGCGCCAGACCCACCCCATCACCCAGCACAGCCGGAACAGACGTCGAGGGTGCAGGGACAGGGTCAGATGCAGCAGAGGAAGACGGGGGATTCGAGCACAATGTAGGCTGAAGAATCCCAGAGACACCGGGCGGAGCATGACGAGCACTAGGAGATGACACAACCTCCGGAGGAGAAGCCACCACCACAGGGGGCGCATCAGGCGACACAGGGGGCATGTCCGCGGCCGGAGAGTCGTCCATAGCCACAGAAACCTCCTCCACAGGAAGCGGTGGAAAATCCTCCTCACTGAAGAGGTTCACGGGTGCAGCGGCCGGCGCCGAACATTCAGCAGCCTGATGGCCCAACAGGCCACAACGATAACACGTCCGAAGCTGGCGGGCGTAAAACGCACGAACTGTGTACCCCATCAGACGTACAGAGGACGGAATATCCTCCCGGAGCCTCATGCCCAGGGTGCGAATGTTCGTCCTCACACCCTTAAGTGGGCTCGAAGATACCACATTCACCCGCACACTAATCACAGCGCCAAAACGGCCGAAGTACCGCCGGAGCAGACCCTCCGGAAACTCCAATGGAGCCCCATGCACGTTGACGTAGGTGAGGGCACCACTCCGATCAGAGATGGAAACAGTGCCCGCACCATCCGGCAGAGGTAGTGTCCGCCCCTCGTATCGACGGAGAAATTCGCGGTATGCCAACTCCGCCGTGAACTTAATTATCACTCGACGTGCCGTCACCAGCTCGACACCGTAAATGTCCATCACAGGTATATTGAGCTGCTCACAAACCCGCGCGATCTCCGGGTACCCAGCCCGGCCGGAAAATTCGAAGCCCACAGACTGAGCCCGCAATACAGGTGGGAGGGGGACTCCCATCGTGAACGCCACGTCAACACAGGCAGGCAGACACACCTGCCCCCAACCGGCCAATTATGTAAACACTCCAACAGCCGGAGCGCCGAGCTCACACGTCCGTCCCCTACCTAAGCTAGGGCCAGCACTAATAGTGGATTACCTGGTACTTGTGAGACTAATCTCAGTAAACTGTAAGTAATACCGTCCTCTCCAGGAGCAGTTGATTTGCCCATCTTTAGTGCATGATTTAATTCCCATTCAGTTACATCATTAAGGTCCGACACGTCGATAGCTGTACAGGCAAGATTGATGGTTCGTTGTCTGTTGGGGCGTGTGTCATCAAGTTTATGCTGTATGTTAATTGGAAGTGAGTCGTAGCTCGATGTTAGTGCCCACTGATCAAGGAGAATGTTTGCTTGTTTTAGTGGGCTGTGGTGCAGTGGTTTGGTTGGGTTGCTTCTAGAGATTTTTCGTATCTTTTCCCAAACTTCAACAAGTGTTGTTTGCTCATTTATACTTTGTAGGAACTCTTCCCAATGTTTATTACATATGACGTTGCTCATGTCTCTCACCTCTCTATTTGCAACTAGAAATGCATGCAAGTCACCTTGTGCTTTGGTTCGTTTATAAGTATCTCCAAGTTGCTTTACTCGTTCATGTTCTTTAACAAATAGGGGGTCAAGGACCCACTTGGGTGGTGGCAGGTGTTGCCCACTTCTGCTAGGCTTACGACTTGTTCCCCAACACACCCATGTGTCGTAGTAGGTAGTAATCGTATCAACGAGATCTCTGGAGAAGGCTTCTACATTCGTTATTGTGTAATCTTGATACCAGTTTGACATACAAATAATAAAGTGGTTATGCAAACCATATGGAATATTCATTTTCCGTCTCTGATGTCTATTAGGTACATCACACTGTACCTCATAGGAAGCAGAGACTGCATAGTGATCACTAACCAAGTGATTTACCAACGAACATTCCATCCTATCTTGCACAAGGTTTCTACCCATTACATAATCAAGTCTGCCGCCCAATAAATGAGTTTGGGTATCCGTAGTATACACAGTTAATCTGTTGTCATAAACATATTTGATAAATTTGCATCCATTATCGTTGTTAGTACTGTCTCCCAGCGTAATATGTCTAGCATTAAAATTTCCATGTATATTGTCCCATGATTGTCTAGATCCGGGAACAATGCTACATTGAGTTTCTGGCTTCTGGCATATA
>WNGS01159308.1:93195-136274 GCA_020271785.1 Procambarus virginalis
GAAAGGTAGCTCAGCAACCCGCAACCAGTGACCCGACGGCATCACAGACTTCGGTGACCACGGCCCCCAAGTGCCCAACGGTCAACCTCCGAGGAGGGAGCGTGGTAGAAGGCACACCACAGGGGCACCAGCGCCACCGGGCACACCACCGGACGACCGCGTGGGAACCGAACCGAGCACATCTTTCCGTAAGGTCACCACCAGGCCACGCCCAGACCCACCATCCCCACCCACTCCGGCAGCGGAGGCACCACTCCCACCGCGGAGAGGCCCCCGGCGGAGAAGGAACATCAGGCACACCCGAGACACGGACACCAATGTCAGCAGGGCGTATGGACGTAAGCCACCACTAACTGCGGAGCCAGCAACGTACCCGGAACCACTCCATCCATACCCGAGGCCTCACAGTCACTAAAGTCCCCAACATCGGCCCAGGTAGACGACGAAGGCCAAGATCGTTTGCGGCAGCGGCCTGAGATCGTCAGAGCCGGAAGCCGACCAGAAACATGGGCACTACTAGCCGGACGAACTGACGTCCGCCGCAAAACGGCAGCAGCCCTCGACCACAGGGGGAACCGGACCACACACCACACAAGGGCAACAAAGCACCCCCAGCCCCCCAGCACCCAGACAGCCGGGATCCGAGGCGAGGATGCAGGGCCAGGCGCAGCAGCTGAAGACAGGTGAGCAGACGGTGATGAGGGCGCAGCAGAAAGGCCCACTGGAGCAGCAGGGACAGGAGCAGGAGTATCCACCGATGGCATCGCAACATCCTGAGGAGGGCCGACGACATCCAGGGGGAACGGCAGGCGACGCCGGGGTAGGTAGCCGCAACAACGAGCGGGGTCGGTCACTGCATCCCCGGAGTCCTCGTCCAGGGGAAGCGGAGGGAAATCTTCTCCCGGAATAGGTTGACAGGAGCAACCGGAGCCGCATCGCACCCGGCAGCCTGATGCCTCACCCGGCCACACCGGAAACAGGTCCGAGGCTGTCGGGCATAGTACACCCGGATGTAGCACCCAGGAGCCGGACCGAAGATGGAATATCGACCGCAGGCGCATCCCCAAGGTGCGAATGTTCGTCCGTCTCCCGGCATACCTCCCAGAGGATATCGTGTGACCCTCACACTGATGACCGCTCCAAACCGCTGAAAGTAACGCCGAAGAAGATCCTCGGGAAACTCCAGGGCGCCCATGCACACTGACATAAGTCAGCGACCACTCCGGTCGGATATGGAGACAGAGCCGGCACCACCGGCATCGACAACGAGCGTCCCTCGTAACGACTGAGGAAATCACGGTATACTTCCTCCGTCACAAGCTTGATGACAACTCGATGGGCAGTCACAAGCTCAATACCGTCAACGTCCATCACAGGGACATGAAGCAAGTCGCACAGAACCACGGCTATTTCGGATATCCAGCACGACCAGTGAACTCCAGGCCACGGAGTTCACGCGCTTGATAGATGGAAGGGGGACCACCCATGGTAAGCTCGCCACGTCAACACGCAGCCCGCAGCAACAACAGGGGGGGGGGGCAGAAACTCCCACACCCCCTCTGGTTGCGAAAACGGCAAAACACCTCAAACCACCAGAGGCCAGACGACACGTCTGTACCCCACAGGCAGCTCCAGGCGGACTCCAGATTCAAAACAAGTTAGTGTACTGTGAGGACTATAATAAACAGAAGCTCCCCTATGACTGTACTGTCCCCATTGGTCAACTATTATGTATTAGCGATAAGACCTACCATTAATTGTATGATGATACTAGAATATGTAGCTCTTGAATAGCACTTACTCTGTAACTAGCTGACATTGTAACTATAAGGTGGAATGATAGATGTAATTGTTATGTAATAATCTAAGATGAGGTCTGATAAAGACCTTTTGTGCCCTCTGTAATGCTTTTGCGCTACTGCTCACAGGATGAGTATGGGGTGCACATAAACTAGCCGCCTTCGGCGGCAACAATCAATCAATCAAGGGAGATACCCACTAGACTGGAATCACAATCATACAACAAACACACAGGTACTACACCACACAACAACCGTCCTACTACCAAAACTGGACGATTCACTTAAAAAACACACACCCTGGACCTGGTAGAGTGGGGGGAGAGAACTACCAAAACCCACCAGAAGTGACACGCAATGTGGGAAATCATTCATATTTGCAAACATACAAGGCTTGAAACCAAAATCAAGAAATAAAGTTAAGTTCATAAATGGCCTCCTAATAGAATCGAACTCAATATTTGGTGCATTTACAGAAACCCGCACAAAGACCACATGGATAGTGAAATCTGGATTCCGAATTATAATCTATATAGATGTGACAGAGAAATTAGGTCAAGTGGAGGAGTAGGTCTGTATATTAAAGAGGAGCTGGCATGCACAGAGCTCTTGAACTCGTCCAATGAGGTGGTAGAGGTACTTGGAATCAAGGTAGAAAATATTAATCTACTTATTATTTTAATATACAAACCGCCAGATGCAACAGTTGAGGAATTCACTGAACAGATCCACAAAATAGAGAATATCCTTGATAACCTAGCAAACCCAGTACCAGATATCATCTTCCTTGGAGACTTCAATCTACCCAGTTTAAAATGGAGAATAGTAAACAGTAACATCATAGCAGGAAGTCAATCTGGAACTAACCAACCACAGGTCAGAGAACTACTGAGATTCTGTGACAAATTCTCGCTCAGTCAGCAGATTACAGAACCAACTAGGAACGAAAACACGCTGGACCTGATATTCACGAACAATGAGGAGCTAATCAGAGACATTACTGTCTCAGACACTATACGTACTCGGACCACAAGCTCATTGAAGTGCAAACTAACATTAATAACGGTAGTAGGCCCAAGAGAAACAACAAGCGAGAAGGGCTATTCAATAAATTCAATTTGAATAATAAGAGGATAAACTGGGAGAAAATAAACAGGGAACTTACAAACATTCAATGGGAAAATGTTCTAAGAAATAAAAATCCTACACAGGAATAGAAAAACGGACGTCTGAAGCATATGAAGTCTGTCTGAAACATGTTCCTTTGAGGAAAGCCAGAATTAAGAGGTCCAATGTAGAAAGAGAACGCAGACGACATTGCAAAAGGAGGAAGAAATTAACGGAAATGCTTAAGCAGACACGACTCTCCATACAGAGGAGAAATAATTTAAACAGGGAGATTGAAGAAATCGAACAGAGACTGAAGCATTCCTATCAGACTGAAGAAAGGCAACTAGAACAGAAAGCAATTCAAGAAATAAAGAAAAACCCAAAATATTTCTTCACATATGCTGAATCAAAAGCGAAAACCACTGCCAGTATTGGACCTATTCGCATTAGTGAAGGTTCATACACTGAGGATAACAAAGAAATTAGTAAAATCCTAAAAAAGCAGTATGAGGACATGTTTAGCACTCCGAAACTCAGCATGAAAGTGGAAGATTCGGATAATTTCTTTATGAATGATACTCAAACACCTGTAAATATAACTGATTTCAACACGAGCGTGGCAGATTTTGAAAGAGAAATTGACAATATGCCCATGCACTCACCCCGGGTCCAGACTCATGGAATTCAATATTTATAAAGAAATGCAAAGTGCCAGTAGCACAGGCACTCAGTATAGTGTGGAGGAAGAGCTTAGACACAGGGAAGATACCAGATGCGCTCAAAGCAGCAGACATTGCCCCTCTACACAAGGGTGGTAGCAAAGCATTGGCAAAGAATTATAGACAAGTTGCACTAACGTCCCACATAATAAAAGTATTTGAAAGAGTGATCAGGAGTCAGGTCACTAGATTCATGGACACCAATGACCTTCATAATCCAGGCCAACATGGATTTAGAGCCGGAAGATCATGCCTCTCACAGCTACTTGACCACTATGACAAAATCACTGAGGCATTAGAGGAAAAACATAATGCAGATGTCGTATACACAGATTTTGCAAAGGCATTCGACAAATGTGACCATGGAGTGATTGCACACAAAATGAGGTCAATGGGTATAACTGGTAAAGTAGGATGCTGGATACTCAATTTCCTGTCGAACAGAACACAAACAGTAACAGTCAATCAAGTAAAATCGAGTCCGAGCGCAGTTAAAAGCTCTGTACCTCAAGGTACAGTCCTTGCACCACTGCTGTTCCTTATTCTCATATCAGATATAGACAAAAACACAAGTCACAGCTTAGTGTCATCCTTTGTGGATGATACAAAAATCAGGATGAAAATTACCTCTGCTGAAGACATTGATAAACTACAAACAAACATTAACAAAGTTTTCGATTGGGCAGCAGAAAATAACATGATGTTTGACGGTGATAAATTCCAGGTACTCAGATACGGCAAAAATGAGGATCTTAAAACATAATACAGGGTACAAAACACAATCGAATCTGCCCAAAGAAGGAAAACAGCATGTCAAGGATTTGGGAATAATGATGTCCGACGACCTAACGTTTAGGGAGCATAACCAAGCAAGTATTGCGTCAGCCAGAAAAATGATAGGATGGATTAGGAGAACCTTCAAGTCCAGAGATTCCATCACATTGGTTGTATACTCTTCAAATCACTTGTGTTGTCCCGTCTGGAGTATACTGCTCCGTACTCACTTCCCCCTTTAGAGCAGGAGAGATTGTTGAAATTGAGGGAATACAGAGAACATATACGGCACGCATAGACGAGATAAAGCACCTCAATTATTGGGATCGTCTCAAAGCTCTACAAATGTACTCACTAGAAAGGAGACGAGAGAGATACCAAATAATATACACATAGAAAATACTGGTGGGACAGGTCCCAAATCTGCACAGTAAAATAACAACGTACTGGAGTGAACGACATGGAAGAAAATGCAGAATAGAACCAGTGAAGAGCAGAGGTGCCATGGGCACAATCAAAGAACACTGTATGAATATCAGAGGTCCACGGTTGTTCAACGTCCTACCAGCGAGCATCAGAAATATTACAGGAACAATCGTGGACATCTTCAAGAGGAAACTAGATTGTTTCCTTCAAGGAGTGCCGGACCAACCGGGCTGTGGTGGGTATGTGGGCATGCGGGCCGCTCCAAGCAACAGCCTGGTGGATCAAACTCTCACAATTCAAGTCTGGCCCCGGGCCGGGCTTGGGGAGTAGAAGAACTCCCAGAATCCCATCAACCAGGTATCATCCAGGTATCACACAACTCTACAACATACCTAAATACTCAGCTATTCACAACTGATGTCCTATACAAAGAGGTGGTGGTGCTTCTCTTTACTACCACCAAGAACTGACTTGCTTAAAAGTTTTTAAATCTAGAGACCCTTATGGAGAGTATATATTTGCCTGTTTCAGTCAAGGGTAGCGATGCTGTCAAGACTGTGGGAGCAGTCTACAGAATTCCTGACACTGATGTGACTGAATTTAACTCTAACCTTAGAAATCTAATACTAGAGAACAGACTGAACAAAAACCACTTAATTATTTCTGGTGACTTTAACGTTGACCTCTGTGAGCCTGATAGTTTCTGATAGTTTCCTGCTGCTAGTTTCCTCAACTGTATGAATTCCTGCTTCCTCATAGCCTTAATCACTAGACCTACTTGAATCACTGATAGTACTGGCACGGCTCTTGATCACATCTGCACCAACATAACCTCTCCGCTTACTTCAGGGATAATCATCGATAGCACTACAGACCATTACCACTCATTTCTCCTAACGAACATTAACAATCCACCTCTAGAGACAAGGGAGATTAGCTTTAGGCTGCACAATGAAACTGCTGTAGGCAATTTTATAGCTGCTGCTGCTAATGTCAACTGGGAGTCCGAGTTAGGTAACATAGGGGACATCAACCTAGCAATGCAATCTTTTCTTAAAAAAAAACTCAGCCTTTATAACACACCCACTGTCCTATGCTAACGAAATAAGTCACAACTAAAAGGCTTAACAATCTTTGGCTTACAAAGGAAATACTTAAATCCATTAATAAAAAACATGACCTTGAGAAGAAGTATAGGTAAGGAATCGTCTCCAAAAACTAACTTTAATTCACAAAAATACCTGCAGATCTTTAGCTCCTGCTATTGCATTGCTCTTCAACAAGTCACTTGAACTCCAAACCTTTCCAGATTTTCTAAAAAAAAAAGCATGGAGTAACCCCTGTCCACAAATGTGGTGATCTCACTGATGTTAACTCCAGACCTATGTCATTTCTACCAAACTTGTCAAAAATATTTGAAAAACTAATCTACAGGCAGCTTTACTCTAATCTAGCCAAACACAATATACTTAGCTCTTGTCAATATGGTTTCAGACCAAAAAAAAGCACTAACAATGCACTTATTAGTATGATTAACTTGATACATGCAGCTCTTGATATAAATGAGTTCCTGTTGAGTTATTTGTGGACCTGCATAAGGCTTTTGACACTGTCAACCACCAAAACCTTCTTCTTAAATTATATCATTATGGAGTCAGAAGTCTGTTACAACCCTTGAGATCTTAGTAAGGTTCTTTTCCTGCAGTGATCAAAGTATATGACAATCGGCCTTGCCAAATAGTGTCTAGGGTATGAATAAAATACTGCATAACGGGAAAACAATATAACTACGCTAAGGGTGACAAACATAACATATAAATTTTAAAATATAACAGCCAGAAATATTCTTTAGCAGGCAATAATATCAATGAAAATCCTCAGTAAACACAGACCATCGCTTAAAACACATGAATGAATAAATGGTGTAGCACAATTAGTCATACCAAGAGAATTAACTGAGTAATGAGCTAAATAAACAATATCCCCTGACTTAACTTGTACACATGTCTCCTCTCCATGCAGCAACCCGCGTCTGACTAAATCCTGGCTCACAGAGCAGGCGTCCTACCAACACATCAACTAAGCATCCACATGCACTCTTGTGAAACTCTACTAACAAAAGTATAGTACTAATAACCAAATCATTAGTAATCTAAAGAGTATATAATACTGGTACATTTCTCACTAGAATTTAATGGCAAACAATAATAAGAATTAATTAAGGTTGAAATATAAACGCTAGCTTGACAACCAGCCTAACTCTGAACACATCCAAATATGGTCATCCCCCCACACAAAAGAAACCACACTCCCTCCAACAGGAAAAAACTTGCTCAAGCCTCATAAAATAATAATGAAACTCAGGCACACTACAGCATGTTACAATATACATCATACAAGTAACGATTCATCGCGGCAGGGGATCGTATTCCAGGGACCTGCCCGAAACGCTACGCGTACTAGTGGCTGTACAAGAATGTAACAACTCTTGTATATATCTAAAAAAAAATACAAGTCTAAAATCATACAATGTCAATCGGATACACAACTGGATACTATACTAATTATAGAATAGAACAATAAGGTATTATAAGCATCATGATAATGTTAGTATCCATGCAAGATTCGTAACAAGGTCACTCCCTGCAATACCTTAAGTCTTACTTTACTGACAGGCTCCAGTATGTTTCTGTGAATAATTCAATTTCTCCCACACTACCCATCAACATTGAGGTTCCTCAGGGCAACATACGTGGCCCTCTCCTCTTTCTCATCTACATTAATGACCTTCCAAATGCCTCCCAACACCTCAAACCAATTCTATTTGCTGACGACACAACCTTCATTTCTCCAGTCCTGACCCCCTTGCTCTAAATGTCACAGTGAATACTGAGCTAAATAAAGTCCATCTTTGGCTAGCTGCCAACAAACTCACTCTCAACATTGACAAAGCTTTCTATATTTTGTTTGGCAATAAATCCTCAAATCAAATAAATCTCAGGATAAACAATACCCAAATTTGTAACAAAGTAGAAGGCAAATTTCTTGGCGTTCTCATTGACCACAAGCTGAATTTCCAGGGACAAATTCTAAATATATCAAAAAAGTTTCAAAAACTGTTGGCATTCTTTCTAAGCTCATATATTATGTACCTCGCCCTGCCCTGGTGACGCTCTATTACTCTCTCATATCACTCGCTGGCCAGGCCTTGGGTTGAGAGGACGTGCGCGCCTTCTCTCCCCTCGAGGGCTTAAGTCCCTCGTCCCCAGCCTTGTGCTGTGATCGCCGGGGCGGTATCGTCACAATACTATTGTGCTGCTGAGTGTTCCAACACTATTGCATAAGTCACTAGTATCAGAGGAACCCTAGAGTGAACTAGTGAGTGGCGCCTGAGGCTTGGAGGCAGGCCAGCCTGCCTCCCTTAGGGGAAGCCTACCAAACATTAGTGTTTGATGCATTGCTGGTGTTAATAACACAGCATCACCTGTACAGTGTACCTGGGACTCACTGTAAGACTCTCAAGCAAGAACCACAGGGCATCAACAGCTTCAGGCAACACTGCTTCAGGCAAGGAGAGTGGTGGGACCGTAACCTGACCCCCACGGGCCTCTGACCCTTGCGGTTAGAACACTGACCCAGCGGTCTGCCCTATCCCTCCCCAGGCGGGAGGTTGACAGCCGCCAACACTTCAATGATGCCAGCTTTGTACAGAGCACCTGTATATTCCTAGTTATAAGACTTATCTTCCCCACTTTCTCTTATTCTTCTCGCTTCGCCATTTCAACAGGTCAAGTGGAACGGTCCAGTGGCCCATGCGGTTACCTGTAAAATCTGGGGGGCCACTTGACTTGGGCATCTGTTCACCCTTCTAGCAGGGTTAGGCTGTCTTAGGGGACATTCTGTCCACACATAGGAGAATAAGTCACTGAGGGCTACTCTCAGACCCACAGAGTGCTCTACCCCTCAGGTTTATGACTGTTGGCGCTGATGACTGGTAGGGCATGCTGCTTGCTCTGCCATTTGTCATGTTATTCATCATCACATGGCCATAATTGGTATTAACCAGGTATCGGACGATATTATTTCAAATTAATGTCGCCTGAAGAAGCAGTAATGGAGGAGGTAGCTGCCGGGCCATCAGGGCTCTCCCCCACCATGACCAGTGACACTGTCACCCTGCCACCCAGTGATGGGTTTGTGACCGTGTTAAGTAAACGCCAGAGTAGGAAACAAAAGCTTGGTGAACAGCAGGGTGGACGACGGCCACTAGCACCAAGGACATTGTACACGCGCCTGGCCTTCCCTAAAGGCACGAGTGTAGCTGAGAAAATTGTTTGGAGCAAGGAACTGAGCAAGGCATACAAACCTGGCTCTATAGACCTGCGACGTCCACATGTCAACTCCCCATATGTGTACGTTTCAAGACAGAATAAGCATGTTGTGGGTGCTCTTCAGCAAGGAACAATAGGTGGTATAAAGTTCTCCCTTCAAGATGATCCATCACGAAACAAGAAGATGGATGAATACCTGGTCTACAGATACCATCACGAGTATCCACTAGATTGGGTCTATGTATTAGATGGGGTTCACAAAGCAAGAAGATTGTCCAAAAATTGTAAACCTTCCAATCAATTAGTCATAGTCTGGAAGAAGCCTGATCCGCCACCTAAAAAGTATTGGTTTGGTGGGATGTATGCGCCCCCCAGCACGTTCAGGGTGTGAGAGCCGAACCCTGTGGAGTGTTACGAGTGCTGTGGCAGTGGCCACATAGCTAAGCACTGCCAGTGCTCCACACCCAAATGTGCTCTCTGTTCCGGTCCTCACCCACTGAAGGACTGTCAGTATAAGAAGACCAGAGACCAAAGAAAGCAGGAACAGGAGCAACAGAATACTGTAACAGAAGCAGGGCAACAACCTGAAACTGTGACTCCAACTAAACCGCCGCTGAAGTGTTTCAGATGTGGTATGGAAGGAGTCACCATCTGGCACTCAGACTGTACCAAACGGCCAGCCTTCCTTGGCACAAGGAGGCAAGTGCCCGAGACACAAGTGCTTACTGATGCCGGCTCTAGTACTGTTGACCCACCCCATAATGGTGACAGTACCAGCAACGCCCCTGACAACACACAACAGCCTGGGGCAGCAGTTAATGGACAGTTGGCAGCCTTGCAAGCACAGGTAGCAGAACTGACTGAAATTATAGAGACGCTACGTCGGCCCCCTTCACAAGAGATACAGCAGCCTCCACACTGCTGTGTCACAGCCGTGGCCCGCGCCGGTAAAGGTACCTGCGGTGGTGGTGACGGCGGCGGCGGCGGCAGCAGAGAAGAGACCAACAACGGAGGCGGTGGCAGCGACGTCGTCAGTCAACTCAAGGATGACAGCAGTGTTAGTGACGCAGAAACATTAACTGGAAGAGGAAGTCGATCTGCATCTCCATATTTTAAAATGATTCATGACCTTAACGAATGCGCTCAAGCCAAGTACAAGAATGAAAAAGATAATATTCTGAGTGACAGTAATTATGCCATACGACTTACAGAGAACATTCACTCGCGGACCATCCCGAGTTGCACAGTGATCAAGAAACTGATGATGTCACCAGATGTTTCTGACGACACCAAACGCCAGGTTGGTGTGGCTCTTTACGTCGTAGAGTCACTTATTGACATTGTGTAAGTGGGACGAGGACAACAATGGGACCACCAGTCCCAGGGAGGAACAACACCAAGACGATGGCTGCTTTTGACACAAGAACCATTAGGTTTCTCAGTTGGAACATTCGTAGCATCAACAAAAGACTGAATGACCTAATTGCACATGTTACCAGTAACAACATAGATATAATTGTTATACAGGAGCCCTACACGTCCAACATGATAAACAAAACCCCACCAAAGATCAGAGGGTATGCATCCTATAATAACAGTAACGCCACAGGCCTATTAACATACATCAGGAGTGATTTACCGCACATTCTTGTGAGCACGTCACACAATGTACACACACAGTACCATCACTTTCATGTACAAACTGCAGCAGGCCACTTCTCATTCCTCAACGTATATGCCAGAAGCCAGAAACTCAATGTAGCATTGTTCCCGGATCTAGACAATCATGGGACAATATACATGGGAGATTTTAATGCTAGACATATTACGCTGGGAGACAGTACTAACAACGATAATGGATGCAAATTTATCAAATATGTTTATGACAACAGATTAACTGTGTATACTACGGATACCCAAACTCATTTATTGGGCGGCAGACTTGATTATGTAATGGGTAGAAACCTTGTGCAAGATAGGATGGAATGTTCGTTGGTAAATCACTTGGTTAGTGATCACTATGCAGTCTCTGCTTCCTATGAGGTACAGTGTGATGTACCTAATAGACATCAGAGACGGAAAATGATATTCCATATGGTTTGCATACCACTTTATTATTTGTATGTCAAACTGGTATCAAGATTACACAATNCTGTAACACCCATGACCCCCCCCCCTAGAGTTCTCAACCAGGGAAGTCTGCTCCAAGAGGTCAGCCCAGATGCCTCCGGTTTTCTTGTATGTTGATTAAAAATTCCTGGGTTAGTCTTATTCAGCACAGTTTCAAGTATGTAATATTTCATGATACTCTTGTCAAGAGGGTAAGGGAGTAGACTCCAGATCCTCATGTGTAAACATGCTTGGATTTCCCCCTTTTACCAGGTCAAGGGTCAGCCACACACGTAATTAATAAGTCCTCTCTTGAAACAGTTTATGGTTTATGTCAAACAAGTTTAATGATAAATTCTTGAGTGTTTGTACACGTGTGGCCGCCCTCTTATTTCGTGGTGTAGGTATCACAAAAAATCTTCCCCCCCCCCTTTTGTAATGGTGTATATAGGGGCCTGTAGAGCTAGGGGTGAGAGAGAGTACGGTGCTCCCGGATCGAGGCCGGTTCTGTGACGATCATCCACAGGCCGGGAGAGACAGTGTCCACCGGACGGAGAGACAGAGGTCTTGTTTAAGGTAATGTGTGTGATCTCTGTAATTTTGTTCCATGTCTAAATTTCTTAACTTGTTGCCAGTGTTAGAGTAGGAATTATCGTGGTGTTAGTATAATTTGGTATCTCAATAAACTCATGTTAAATTTCCCGTCTGTGTCAATTGTTGAATCCTCTTAGAATCTTTTGATATCGTGGCTGACAACCGTCTCATATTTAATGACAGTTATAGAAAGTACTCTCCAAGCCAAGCAATGTTTCTTGCCTCGTTGCTTGATTAGTCTCAGTGGTCAAAGGCAGGATGGTGGCAGCGTATTTAATCCTGTGTAGCATTTCCTTGTTGACAGTGTACCTTTGATCCGGTGTAACCATCATATGTCAGCTCATATTACAAGTGTTCAATAACAGTGTTACCAAGTGCAACTGATAGGAAGTGTTACTCAGGATAAGAAGTGTGTACATTTATTAGTTTAGTATTCATTATAGAAGGTCACAGTGGTGACTATTTCACCAAGTTTTACATTGGGTTATAGCCAATGTTACAATGGCAGCAGCAATGTTACAATGGTAGCAGCGGTGTTCCAATAAGTTGTGGGTGTGTTCACAATTTATTGGGGGTCCCGCGCGCCTGCTCGGGTTCGTTGCTGTTTGTATGTTTAGGCGGCTCGCGATTTCGTTGCTCGGAGCCATACGTATGTTAAGTGTTATGATTTAGTGTGTCATACGGGAAACTAGAGAAAGTTTGGGGTATGCACGTCGCTCTGAAATCTATGGACAGAAATTAGTTCTCGTTTCTCTGCATAGCTTTCAGGGGTGTACAACTCAGTTATATGTTGTACAGCAATCTGTTCGGCAGGTTGTCTGAGAAATTATCAGGGAAGGACGCTTACTGATAATTTCGGAGGTTACTACGAGGTGCCTCGAGTTCTAGGTTTTAACGGGAAGGTCGCAGACGGCGTACTGTCGCCTAGAGTGTGGCTGAGTTATCATCATAGAGGGGGTCATGTCATGTTTGCAGCGAGGCTGACCTCAAACATTCTAGTCGTGAATTGTGTCTTAGGGAGGACGGCGCTAGTGTTGGATGTCTGTCCCCAAGGGCGGGTCAGACGTAGCTACCGGTCGTGGCTCACCAAAGAACAATCGTAGGTTAATCACCACGAGAGAAGCCTTAAAATTAGTTCCGGTAGTCTTTACAAGGGTGCTTCGTCACCTAGAGTAGTCTTACAATTAGTTAAGGGAATTCTTAGTTAAGTATATTGTAGTTTATTTTCATTATTTTACTCAGATTCTTTTCGTAAGTGTAAGGAATTTCAGTGTCGATAAGGTTGTATGTGCACCTGACCGTCTCTTGGTGTGCACATATGTGTACATGTGTTTCTCACGCGACGATCTCAGGGAGTGTTTATACGAAGCTGTCAACACCCTTTCATCTTGGGCGCGCGGTCATAACCCTCGTCCACTCAGGAAGGGTACTGTCATATGTCACGCGTGTATATTGTGTTTACAGCGAGTGTGCGTATGTTGTGATTTACTGTTTAATGTTCATTCGTTACATAGAACATTGTGTTAAAATTTCAAGTTAATATGACGCTCGGTGACAAAGTTACAAATATTGTGTTATTTTGTGAACTATCTTTATTGGCAATTTGTTTGATTTTATATGTCCACTCAGATGTTATCAGAATGGAAGGGGTTCTCAATAGGGTTGCAATCCCCCTCTATTCCCTCTCAGTTCCCACCTCAAGTTCCCTACACCTCCCCCACCCACTTCCCAACCACCCTACCCGCCCATGTTCCCTCCACCCACCCTGCTCCTCTTCCTTCCACCGTCCCCACTCATGTTCCCTCCACCCACCCTGCTCCACTCCCTTCCACCGTCCCCACTATCCCCACTCAAGGTCACTCCACCCACACCTGGCCTTTTCAGCCCCTCCCCTCTCAGCATGTCCCCTTCCACCCGTCCAACCTCACACTCCTCCCACTCAGTTTCCACCCCTCCCGCCCCACCCCGAGTCGGTGTCACTCATCCACACGCCCTCCACTCTCCCTCCACTTGCGTCCTCCCCGCCCTGCGCCCAGTCCCTCAACCCCCCGCCAGCCCTCCCCGCCTCCCTCATACCTCCTGTCATATCCTCCCCCTCCCACATTCCCCTCCCCCACCCTGCTTCCCCCGCCCATCCCCCCAGTGTTGCTTCCCCGGGATTCGTTTGTACTTGTGGTAAGATTTCTTACACATTAAGTAGTATTAGTAAGGAGAAATGTTGGACCTGTCATGGAAAAGGTCATTTTAGGAAAGCGTGTACGAGTGTTCGACTTAAGGAAGTGCCGGCACCAGATTACTTTAAGGATGGTCGGCCTACTTTTGAAGTCAAAGTTGAGGGTGAGAGTTTGATTGCTTTCATGGACACAGGTAGCCAAGCAACGCTCATTAAGAGTTCAGCCTTCAGCAAATTCAAACAAGCACGGCTTAAACGTTGTAGTAAACAGCTCACAGCAGTTAATGGAGGACAAATTGACATCTTGGGTCAGGCCACAATTAATTTTGAAATAGGTCATGATGGGTCGTACCCTCACACTTGTACAGTGGTTCAGAATCTTGCTTATCCGGGTGATATCTTGATTGGTATGGATTTCTTACACAGGTTCTCATATTCTCTGTCTGCTGAGATAGGGGGGAGACATTGCCGGTTGAAATTAGGTACTGTATCTTATCCGGTGACATTGACTGACCATCCACCGGTTGTAGCTTCCATCCAGCGGAAGCAGAAACATCATGCCAATTATGCAAAGTTTTTATTTCAGTCTCTTCCAGACAATAATAAGAAGTCGTGTATTTTACATGCTTTTGACAAGCAAACTTGCCCACCACGGTCATTTAGATTCCTTAGGGTGGCCGTGGGTCGTCATATCCAGCCTGGCTCTACCCTTCTGGTGGCTGGCAGGTTTGATAAACTATTAATTCCCCACCACTTAATTGTTGTCCTGGACAAAGGTGCCCTCATACCTGTAGTCAATCTCTCACACAAGACCTACCGCTTCAGAGTGGGTGATCGGGTGTCTCATGGTATTATCTTAGAGGAGACATCGATCTTTCAATCAGACCCATCAGAAACACTTACAAACACTGTGCAATGTGGCGCTCTTAATGTTAAAGACACTGGTAAGACTTCTAAGCACAGCACAACGGTGCTCACGCCACCTTGCGATACCAACAATTTGAATAAATTAATATCAGCTCTAGATTTACAGCACATTCCACAGTTAGATAGAAAACGGGTGCGGGAAGTTCTGCGGATGTTCCCCAAATTATTTGCAACGGACGACGATCAAATTGGGTTGTTAGACAGAATTGAGCACACCATTCCAACAGGTGATCACGAGCCCGTGTATACGAGACAGTGGAGGCTCCCGGAACAGGCTAAGAAAACTATCAGAGAGGAGTGTCAGAAGATGTTAAGACAGGGAGTTATAGAACCAAGTACTTCACCATGGTTGTCTCCGGTGGTGCTGGTGCGCAAACCGGATGGTAGTTACCGGTTTTGTGTCGACTATCGGAAAGTTAATGAAATTACAAAGGGAGACGTGTACCCCTTACCTCGGATTCAGGAGATTATAGATCAGTTCGCGGCAGCCAAGTATTTCTCGACTCTGGATGCTAAGTCAGCATATTGGGCCATTCCGGTTGCAGTTAGGGACCGTGAGAAAACAGCGTTCTCTGATGGGGTTCACCAGTTTCAGTTTAAGCGCATGCCTTTTGGGCTCAAGACAGCCCCTTCTTCATTTCAGAGGGCTATTAACTTCATCCTCAGTCCTGTGTTAGGTAGACATTCATTAGCATACCTGGATGACGTGGTTATTTACTCCAGGTCGTTTGATGAACACCTTCGGGACTTGACTGAGACACTTTCATTGTTAGACAAGGCAGGGTTCAAATTAAATATTAACAAGTGCACCCTGGCATCTCAGAAATTCAAGTTTCTGGGGTTCCAGGTGAGCACAGATGGCATCCGCCCTGACCCAGACTCATGCCGCGCCATTGCTGAGATGCCCAGGCCTAGGTCAGCAAGGGATGTGCGCCGGTTTCTGGGAGCAGCCGGATACTTCCGCCGCCATATTGAGGGGTTTGCAAGTATACAGCGCCTTTAACTGACCTTGTAAAGAAGAATGCTAAATTTATGTGGACATTAGAACATGATGAGGCTTATACTAAACTCAAAAGTCAATTAATTACCGCCCCAGTATTAGCTGTGCCTGACTTTGATAAGGAGTGGGAGGTGCATACAGACGCTAGTGGTGTTGCCATAGGAGGGTGCTTAATGCAGCGTGATTCAGAGAACCATCCTCACCCTGTGGCGTATTTCAGTAGAAAAGTGAAGGGACCTGAGGTTAGATACTCAGCAACAGACAAGGAAGCACTTGCTGTGGTTGAAAGTGTTCGTTATTTTGAGCCTTACCTATTCCAACGTCATTTTGTTATTTTCACAGATCACAGAGCTCTCACTTATATATTTAAAAAGAAAACAAAGTGTCCCCGGATGTCTCGTTGGTCTCATGAGCTGTCAGCTCACTCGTTTCAGATCCTGTATAAGCCTGGTCCATCTCACGTTGTGCCAGACACCTTGAGTAGGAACATCGCGTCAGTTAACGTAAATGTCAACATTGAAACTATTGCAAGTGATAAAATGAGAGAATTTCAAATGGGAGAACAGCGATGGAAGGAAATAATTGAATATTTGGAGGGTGGTAAATACCCTATGAAGAAAGGTAACTTTCCCCTGCAACATTTTGACCTGCAGAAGGGTGTCCTATACTATGTTAACGACATGAAAGATCGTGCGGTTTATCAGTTAGTCATCCCCGACGCGTTAAGATCATCGGCCGTGAAACTCGCGCATGCATCTAAGATCGCTGGTCACCCTGGGGTCTTTAAGACCTATATGAGAGCAAAAACTTTATTCTATTTTCCTGGGATGTTATCTTATATAACTAAGTTTGTTAAATCTTGTGCCAACTGCCAACGACGAAAAGGTACCCCTAAGGTACAAGCGCCACTACAAGAGTTCCCTGAAATTTTTGAGCCTTTAGATCGTGTGGGAGCAGATTTGATTGATTTACATAGTAGTCATTCGGGTAATCGCTACGTGTTGGTTCTAGTGGACCATCTGTCCCGGTTCACTACCTTGGTTGCTCTTCCTCGTAAGGACGCGCAGACTGTTGCAGACGCTTTCTTAAGTAAATTTGTCACTGTGTTTGGACCACCTAAAGTATTAGTATCTGACAGAGGTCAAGAGTTCGTTGGTAACACTTTTAAAGAAGTTTGTAAAATTTTAGAAACTACAACAGCCCTCACGACTGCTTACCATCCGCAAGCAAACGGTATGACTGAAAGAACCAATCGTACAATCAAGGATATGCTAGCAATTCTTGCAGAGAAAGATGCTGCCACCTGGGATGAACAACTCCCCTATGTTCAACTAGCCTTGAACACTGCCATTCATCAGTCAATTAACACTCAACCACTGCTGCTTTTCACGGGGCGCTCATGTAATTTCCCATCAGGTCTGCTTAACAGACACGAGATTGTGTACGGTGAGGATTATCCTTCAGAAATCCTCTCTAAAATGCGAAATGCTTGGAGGATTGCCGCTGAGGCTTCTAAGACTGCGAGGAGCCGGTATGCGCACTATTATGATAAGAAGGTTCAACCGTTGACACTTAGAGAGGGAAGCTTGGTTATGAGGTTAAATGAAAAGGCACCTGCCAATCAAAGTAGGAAGCTAGCACCTAGATGGCGTGGACCATACAGAGTAATTAAGAAGCTTGGACCAGTTAATTTTCTGATCAGGGGAATTTTTGATGACCAGGGTGACACAACTATTCATGTCAACAAATTAAAGTGTTACGTTGCCAGGGAGGAACTGGAACTGCCTTCAGCGATTCCCATTCCTGACCCTTCTGAGTTGACTGACCCAGCTGGGATTGCCCAGGAAGGAGAGGAGGACCTTCTGTCAACTCTCATTGGTACCCAGGGTCAGCCTTGTCACCCTATGTTAACGAGGTCACGGGCGAGGCAGGGAGAGTTTTAGTAAGTTGTCTTGCCCCTTAGCAGTTTTTATCAGAGTTCTTAAACTGGCAATTGTTTTGAGATTTTGTCATGGAATGTATTCAGAGTTCATGCCTTACCTACTCTTGGGCTGTACCCTGTCACCAAAGCCCAGGGGAGAGTCCTTGTTTCCGCCAGTCGGAGTGTTAATCTGTCTTCCCCAGGTCTGCTTGTCCACACCGCTCTGTCCCCGGTACCTGCTACTCGTGAACCAACATTGAGGCCAGAGGGGTCACCCCTCTGGTACAGTGGAGAGGGGGTTACGTTACACCCCACCCCCTCCCAACAATCCCAGTAACCCCACCACACGGTTACCTGGGAGGGTGATAGTTACACCATTCACCCAGCCGACACCTCTCACCACACGAGGTTGTCCAAGCCAGAGTTCAAGCCAGCAGAGCACAGCTGTCCAGATGTCAACGTACCATGGTGGGCTCCAGTCTTGCAGTTCATCATCAGAAGCACCCACCTGCCTGCTGCGACACACCGTGCAGGCACACCGGAAGTGGAGGCGCGAGGTCAACAAGCGGGTATGCCGGCAGCAGTCACCTATCAGTTCCCCTCGTCCTTGGGGATGCCACATCACTGACTCCACCAAGATGCGCAACGAGGCGGTCACATTCCAACAGCACCTCCCTACTGAGTGTGTTTGACTCGCCAATAGGGTGCACGTTTCGCACCATCGGCCCAAGGTCAGGCACATTAGGGCATGCGCGATAAGGCGTACCGGCTCAGTAGAATGTGACACAAGCAACGCCTGTACAGTGATGGGCCCCAGGAGCTGAAGTCGGGATCCACCTGGCCTGCCGCCACGCCACCCACGCCTCAAAACCTGCACCTGCTTACTTCTGTTGCAAGACTTCGTTGACGTCACACTCTCTGCCCTGCTGTCACGACTCCTGCTCTGTAGCTGCTGTCACTCATCATCGACCTTCAGCTTCAAGCAACTGGATGTGAGATGTGCTTCCATACATCTCTCCCAACACCGTTCACCTGTGACCGGCCACGTCCCCGGCCGCGGTCACTCGCCGCTGCTCTTCACGCCACCACCTTCGAGCAGTTGGGCAGCTGGACGAGGAGTCTGTCACCAGTAGACTCGCTCCGTCACCAGACGTACCCCAGAGCTGTTGCAAGAAGATCTCAGGGTATATGCAGGCATCATCGACGGGCAGACGCTGGACCTTCAACATCAGATCTCCAACATCAGATCTCCAACATCAGATCTCCAACATCAGATCTCCAACATCAGATCTCCAACATCAGATCTCCAACATCAGGTCTCCAACATCAGGTCTCCAACATCAGGCCACCACGCGAGAGTATAATGGATGCGCAATAGAAACGCGTATATCAACATGAACATTGATGTGTCAAGATTTACGAATGATGGTTCAGAGAAATGACTCTATTATTAACGGTGTCAAATAGTTTTGTCGAATCAGTTGGAAAAGTGTTACATTTATGTGGATGTAAAAGAAACTAGACCTAGAAAAGTGGTCCTAGACAGTGATCTTAGCTGGATGACTTGGGTCTCTAGCACTAACTTTATCGTGAAATTTATTATTATTTTATTTCATGTATGTGTCTATGTGATAAGTCTGTCCTGGTGATGAGTGTCCAGGTTCCCTGTTTGGTACCAGTGTATGGGTACATATGTTTTTTTTTAATATTTGCATGCCTTTTTTTTCAATAAAATGTTGTAATGTTAAGAAATGTTTCTGTTGTGGTAAGAGGTAGTCTTACTTTCAGTGTGTGCAGGGTGCATGGAGATTGACCCTGGCACTGTTGTCTTGTGCGGTATTGGATTGGCCGACAAGTGTTCTGTAACGTACGGTTCTGTTGCAGAGTTTTGATGTCAGTTGTTTTTGTAACCATGTTTTATAACTTGTATAACTCATAGGTTTGGCTGTGGGTCATGAGGTACCCAGCAGAGGTTTAGGGTATAATGTTACCTGTTATTTTTTAATTACTTCATTTTTTATGTTAGAATAGGAATGTTACATATATTTTCATGTTGTTGATCATTTTATTTGTGTATGTTTTGTTCTTCAGATCTTCTGAGGAAGGCTTGCTAGCCTGCCTAGTGTGCAGGCAGGATGTGTCATTGGATCATAGTATTCCTTATTTGTCATGTATTACTTGTATTTTTAACGTTATATGATTTTTAGTTCTAAGTTTCCTGTTCCATTTGGGATATTTTTTTTTATATTTTTTTATATATATCATGCTAGTTTTAAGGCGATCTTTGTTTGGGTCTTCCAGCCTTCAGGGGAAGCCTTGCTGGACTGCCTTGTGTGCAGTCGGGATTTGTCTTTTTTATATACTTTTGTCATATTATGATCTTCGCAATTGTATCATGTGTGAGGGTGTCATTGCTGGTACTTTTGCCAGGATTTTTTTTTGTACTTTTGTTTCTTCCATTTTACATTTATGTATTGTTCTTACTGAAGTGTTACTGTATAATGTACTTTGCATCATGTTAATTTAGTTAGTTTACTTTTATCAAAATGTCACTGGCAATTTTTTTTTTTTTTCTCTTTTAGGGTTAAGTTGTGGTATTTGGGATGAGTTAGGATAAGACAAAATTGTGCTTAATTTCATACACACGATTTTGTCTTAACTCCGGGGAAAGGGAGCTGTAACACCCATGACCCCCCCCCCCCTAGAGTTCTCAACCAGGGAAGTCTGCTCCAAGAGGTCAGCCCAGATGACCTCCGGTTTTCTTGTATGTTGATTAAAAATTCCTGGGTTAGTCTTATTCAGCACAGTTTCAAGTATGTAATATTTCATGATACTCTTGTCAACAGGGTAAGGGAGTAGACTCCAGATCCTCATGTGTAAACATGCTTGGATTTCCCCCTTTTACCAGGTCAAGGTCAGCCACACACGTAATTAATAAGTCCTCTCTTGAAACAGTTTATGGTTTATGTCAAACAAGTTTAATGATAAATTCTTGAGTGTTTGTGCACGTGTGGCCGACCTCTTATTTCTTGGTGTAGGTATCACAATAAATCTTCCCCCCCCCCTTTTGTAATGGTGTATATAGGGGCCTGTAGAGCTAGGGGTGAGAGAGAGTACGGTGCTCCCGGATCGAGGCCGGTTCTGTGACGATCATCCACAGGCCGGGAGAGACAGTGTCCACCGGACGGAGAGACAGAGGGCTTGTTTAAGGTAATGTGTGTGATCTCTGTAATTTTGTTCCATGTCTAAATTTCTTAACTTGTTGCCAGTGTTAGAGTAGGAATTATCGTGGTGTTAGTATAATTTGGTATCTCAATAAACTCATGTTAAATTTCCCGTCTGTGTCAATTGTTGAATCCTCTTAGAATCTTTTGGTATCGTGGCTGACAACCGTCTCATATTTAATGACAGTTATAGAAGTACTCTCCAAGTCAAGCAATGTTTCTTGCCTCGTTGTTTGATTAGTCTCAGTGGTCAAGGCAGATGGTGGCAGCGTATTTAATCCTGTGTAGCATTTCCTTGTTTTAGTGTACCTTTGGATCCGGTGTAACCATCATATGTCAGCTTATTTTACAGGGTTAGTGTTCAATAACAGTGTTACCAAGTGCAACTGATAGGAAGTGTTACTCAGGATAAGAAGTGTGTACATTTATTAGTTTAGTATTCATTATAGAAGGTCACAGTGGTGACTATTTCACCCGGTTTTACATTGGGTTATCGTACCCAATGTTACAATGTTGGCAGTAGTCATAGCCAATGTTACAAAGAAATCAGGACTCCACCTGCCAAAGTTTATTGGGGAATACAAACCTGGAAATGCTTATGGAAATGTCAAGACACACAAGCCTGGAAACCCACTTCGGCCAATCATCAGCCAGATACCCACACCCACGTACAGACTGGTGAAGTGACTCAATGGCTTGCTGACTCCTTATGTCCCTTGTGCATTCAGCCAGAAGTCTGCAAAGGGATTTGTTGACTTACTGCGGGGAACACGGGCCACAGGGATAAGAGCCTCATTGGACGTACACTCACTGTTTACCAACGTACCTGTGGATGAAAGAATCGAGATGATAGCGGACAGAGTGTATCGTGATCCGGCCTGTACTCCTCTTGACATAACAGAAAACATTCTAAGGAAACTGCTCCAAGCTTATACTAAAGAGGCACCCTTCTTGAGCCAGGATGGACACATGTATAAGCAAGTAGATGGGGTCGCCATGGGTTTCCCCTAGGTGTCCTGTTTGCGAACTTCTACATGGGTACCATCGAGCAAAAGGTCTTAGTCGACATGAACTTGAAACCGGCCATATTCTGCAGGTATGTTGACGACATTTTTACACAGGTACCTGATGTTAGAAATCAGCAGGAGCTGAAGGAGGCATTTGAGCAGAATTCTGTGTTGCGTTTCACTTACGAGATGGAGAAGGATGGGAAGCTGCCCTTTCTAGATGTAACAGTCATGGAAAGGAGCGGAGGTTTCCACACTAAGAAAACAAACATAGGAATGTGCCTAAATGCCAACAGTGACTGCCCAGACAGGTACAAGAGAAGTGTTGTTAACGCTTATGTCGACCGTGCTCTCAGCCACAGCTCATGAATGAAATTGAAATTGAAATAAGTTTATTGATGTAAAATACACACAAAGGGATGAGGTAGCTCAAGCTATTCTCACCCCGTTCAGTACATATACACACATCACAAACCATAAACATATTACCAAACATTCTGAGAGATAACATATACATTTCCTCCTTTACAAGTAGTATGGTATCAGACGTACACACAAATACTGTTATGACCTAGGTACACTGTATAGACAATTTGCAAGAGACATGCAGATAAGTCAACAAAATATTACAGTCTTGGTGCAAAATTCTTATATCTCTCAAGAATATCATCAACCTTTCCGTTGTGACACATCCAGGCTATTTGTTCAGGAACAGTCCTTATCTCAGTG
Source organism: Procambarus virginalis (assembly GCA_020271785.1). Lineage (NCBI taxonomy): Eukaryota > Metazoa > Arthropoda > Malacostraca > Decapoda > Cambaridae > Procambarus > Procambarus virginalis. Next base: position 116,039 of record WNGS01159308.1, read on the forward strand.
TTTCTATATACATTAATCAACGGACAATCAAGAACATAATGGGCAAGGGTGTGAGACCTTAACATACCACATAGTTTACACTTCGTGTCATTATCATGAACACCTATCCCATATTCCCAGTAATATTTGTACCCAAGCCTGAGCCGCATGTACACAGAGTCACTCCAAGCATTTCTCCTTTTACCATAAGTGACATGAGTGTTTTGACTCACATACATGTAGTGTTGCATGGTTTGACTTCTCTCATACATTATATCTCTCCTCTCCACTCCTGCCTGTGCCTGAATATTTCTGATTTTGCTTCTTAATTGTCTCATTGTGAATTCACATTCAATGTCAACTTGTGGTTTTGATGTAGCACGTTTGGCCAAGTCATCCGCCACCTCGTTGAGCACTATTCCAACATGAGATGGAATCCACATGAATTTCACACTATGACCTTTCAGCTGTATCTCAGTTATTCTTCTCTTACAATCCTCAACTATGGAGATGAAGACTGGGTTTCGACAGTTTAAGGACTCAAGTGCTCCTCGGCTATCGACAAATACAAAAACATTTTTGTCGTCATGACGTACTTCCTCCAAACACGCCAGGATGGCCTGCAGTTCAGCTTGTGTGGATGATATATAATTACTAAGCCGGAGTTCAATTATCCTGTCCACAGTCCCAAACTCCGTATATTCTCTTATTAGGACACCACACCCTGCCCTGCCATCCTCCGCCACCGACCCGTCGCAATATACATGTAAACTGTTGCCTCTTGGTAACCGCGATATCATGCTTCCATACAAGCACCGTAATTGTCCCGGTTCATGATGTAACTTCTTCACCTTGAGGGGTACAATTTCGACGTCTATTTTCTGTACTTTCCAGGGAGCAGACATATTACACTGTCGAGAGGGTTTACAGCAGTCAAGTACATCGTATTCCCTGAGGTCATGAGCTAATTCCCTCGTGTAGCGTGTCTCCCTCAGTTTCCTGGAAGTGTGTACGTCACTCAGGCAGGTCTGAACGCTCTCAAACAGCTTATCCCCTCCTTTTCTCCGCATGAAACGAATAGATACTCTAGTGTTAATGTCACGGACTCTATCACACACACTCTGTAAATTTAATTCCATTCTCATTATTTCAATCATTGCATTTCTTTGACATCCAAGAATAATCCTCATAGCCTCGTTCTGTATCAGCTCTATTTTTTTAAGTCTGCCTTGGCCTGTGTAAGACAAAACGGGTGCTGCGTAGTCTATCAGGGACCGAACAGTGCTTATGTATAACATCCGCAAGATAGGTACCCCAACACCTTTACCAGAAAAAGCCAGTGCTTTTAGAGGATGCAGACGGGCTTTACATAAGGTGCTGATATGATTTATTTCAGCATTTTTACTCTCACATGTGTATCCAACATACATGCCCAGATACTTGTACTTCTGAACACGGCTCAGTTCCACACCATTTAGAGTAAGTGTTATATTTCTTCGTTTCCTATACTCATATTTGGTTTTATCTGCATTTATAACTAAGCCTAACTTGTGACAGGTTGTACCAAGTATGTTAAGAGCAGTTTGAATTTTGTTCCCAGAAGTGCCTTGTATAAGAATGTCATCAGCATATATGATCGTCGTGACCCCTGGAGGATACATCTCTGATGCTAATCTGTTCATTAATACATTGAATAAGGTGGGACTTAATACTCCCCCTTGTGGGGTACCTAACTGAAACATCCGTTCCTCAGACATGTATCCCTGGTAATACACCTGACCTTTTCTGCCTTGTAGATAATCCCTTATCCAGTGTAGCAATCTCCCTGTTATTCCCAGATTGGCTAATTCGTATAAGATTACTTCCCCATTGGCTTTATCAAATGCTCCTTGTAGATCAACAAAAACTCTACAATTGTCATCCACATTAGACAAACACTTTAAGAGACAATCTGCAGTACTTTTGCCTTTGATAAAACCAAAGAGATTACTGGACATGTTATCACCTACAAGGTAGAGTAGCCTATTTAACAAAATCCTTTCCATCATTTTACAAAAGCAGGATATTAAGGAGACAGGTCTGTAGCCTCCGTTTGACTTAGGGATAGGAATGATGACAGCCTCTTTCCATTTTCTTGGTAACTTTCCCTCTCTATAACTCATATTAAACAAATCAAGTAAGGGACTAGGTTTCATACCGGCTAAATGATTAAGAATGTCATACGTTACTCCATCTTTTCCCGGAGCAGTAGAGCTGCCACTTTTTATAGCATCCAGTAGCTCATCGTGAGTTATCTCAGTGCATGCTATAGATCTTGTATTTAAGGCACATAAAGTTACTCCATTTCTAATATTTTCCCATGACTCAATGGTGACTCTCGTGTCTGCAGGTAAGGACTCCATACCAGCAGCACTAGCCCATTTATCTACTAACTCATTAGCAACCTTCCCTGGATCTGAGTGAGCAATGAATTTGGGCTTACAACCCCTGATTTTATTTACTGCTCTCCATATGTCTTTAAGGTTCTTAGTATTACCAATGGACTGAGCAAAGTCTTGCCAGTATCTGTCCCGCGCCTCCTTCCTCACCTGACTGCATTCCCTAGCCACTTCCAACATTGTATTTTTCTCTTCATCCCTCATTCCATTTTTTAACCATTCTTTATGTGCACTCCGTAGCATTCTCTCCCACCCCTTAACTTGCTGATCATTGGAATATTTAAATTTCTTAGGTCCATGCGTCTTGCTTCCCCTGCCCCCGTTATTTTCCTCTGTACTAATTTCTCTATGTTCTCGACCATGTCCTCGTAAAAACTATCAACGCAGAGCGGCGTGTATTGATGATACCAATCTCCCATATTTTGAATAAAATAATTTTTCATATCTTTATTAATATTTAGCCTTTTCCTTTGAAAGTGGACTTGTTTTTTCCCCAGTGGTAATTCAACGTTCAAGGCAAAGTGGTCACTAAGTAGTTCCCGAACAACCCGAGCCTCCCCCATAATCCCCTGAGAGTTTAAAAGGCAGGCATAGTCAAGCCGTCCTCCCCTGATGTGAGTTGGTTCATTGTTTCCCAAGAGACAGGTATCTGGATGATCTTGTAGAAACTGTAACCACTTGACCCCATTAGCATTAATACTACCCACTGTCCCAAGGCTTGTGTGCCGAGCATTAGGGTCCCCAATGACCAGTGAAGGATTAGTATAAATGCAGTCAGGTAGATAGATAGCGTCGAAGCAGTTCCTGGATACATACAAATTAACTACAATAAATTCCCCTTCCCTTAATGATAATTTAACACAGACACTCTCTATACCTTGCGTTTTTGACGGCGGTTCTACTAACTCTGCTGGTATGGAGTTCTTAACATAAATCGACGTGCCTCTGATGTTATTTGCGGCGAAGAGGTGAAACCCTTTATAGCCATTTAATTTCAATAAGCCTTCATTCCTATCCCCTGTCTCCTGGAGAGCTACAACATCAATATCATTTCCCATCACATAACAATGAACATCTGTAACCCTGTTTCTTAAACCATTAACATTCCATGACAACACTTTCAGTCTAGGGGGTTCCAAAATTAAACAATTCACTGTCTAAGTCATCCCCAATAAGTTCACTAAATGATAGCCATATATAACATATATAACATATAGTATAACATCTCCCACCTCCTCGCAAGTTCACCAGTAAAAGCGACATTGCGATTCTCAAGAGATTTTTTCAGTCCTGTGACATCCTTTATTGGCCCAAATGATTCCTTCATTTTATGTGTAATTATAAGGTTCTTCCTTTCACTACGACTACCATCATTCACACACACTTCACTTTCCTTCATTTCATCACTCAATATTTCATTATTGCCCTCAACCACTATATCCTGACTTTCCTTCACTGTTTTGTGATTTTCCTTGACCTCCTGAACGTTTAAATTCGCCTCGATGGACTGGATTCTCTGGCCAAGATTTCGGAGGAACTCACCAACTTTTCTTAGTTCAGCCCACACCTCCTTGACCATATCATTATGGCCCTTTTTCTGAGCCCCAGTAACCACTTCACTCACCGTTACACTGTCACCGCCGGAGTCCTGAGTGTTGGCGTGGCTGCTTGGTGCTTGAGCCTGACTAAGTAAAGGTGACTCCTTTACCCACGCATTCGTCCGGTTCACTGGCGCTGTTTGGGGCAGACTGTTTTGCTGTGCTCCCGGTGTCTGGGTAAGAGCTCTTGCTTGCTCTGTAACATTCACCGGCCGGGGAACATCCATACTCGGCCTCTTGCTACACACAGCCGAGCTGGCATTGTGAACACCTCCACAGTTGCAGCATCTGGGAACTATTTTCTCACCCAGATTAAGTCTGTTTCTACACACATTAGAGAGGTGACACTTTCTGCAGAATCGACATCGTGGATTATGTTGACAGCTCCAGGATTTGTGCCCCCATCTGCAGCATTTCAGGCATATTATGGGCTCTTCTACATACTTTGCTACATGCCTGTAGCCAGCCCCGGTGATGAACACTCTCTCGGGAACTTCACCTCTCACTAGACCCACCACCTGATTCCTAGCTTCACCTTTAATAAGGTGACGCTTGGCCCACACAAATCGTTGGTCGTCGAGGATGAATTCAGGGTCTAGAATCTGAGGGTATTTATATATAATTACCTTCGTCAGCTTCTCGTTCCCCTCCGGTATTTCCATCACAGCTCATGATGGAAACAATGATGAAGAACTCTGTTGTCGATGAAGAACTCTGTTGGGTAAGGCAGGTCCTAGTCAACAACGGTTTCTCCAATGGTTTCGTTGAAGACATCACAAGAAGGAAGGTGAAACGCCATGCAACCTCTAAAGAGACAACTAACAGAACACCTATACCCCCTATTAGTCTATTTTACAGGAACTTCTTTTCGACAGCTCATAAAACGGAGGAAAGGGTCCTGAAAGATATCGTTAATAGAAACGATATCCCTACAGACAAAAATCAGAAGATACAACTGACGATTTACTATAAAAACAAAAAAACGGCCAGCCTACTCATGAGAAACTCTCCAGACACAAAGCAGAACACTTTAAAAGAGACCAACGTCGTCTATTCCTTCAAATGCCCACTTGAGGACTGTAAGCCTCAAAGAAATCAGTATATAGGCAAGACAACAACAACTCTTTCCAGGCGATTAACGATGCATAAGCAAGAGGGCTCCATTAAGGAACATATAATTTCTTCCCACAACCAGACCATCACCAAAGAAATCTTAGCAAACAACACAGAAATCATCGATAGATACAGCGATAGCAGGTGGCTTGACGTCTGCGAGGCACTACACATCATGAAGTCAACACCAGCAATCAACAGCCAATTAATGCACAACTATATTCTACCCAGTTCAAGACTCCGCTCTAATATAGAAGCATCAAGAAATATGGGCTAATAGGCCCTCTGCAGTTACTTCCAGTCTTACCTTCAATTTACCCAATTAATACTCATTGTTTCGTGTACTGTCCTGTGTTGAAAGTTTTGTTCACCTCATCCAAAACTGTTGTAACATATCACCTCACCCAAATGCGTGTGTAAAATGAAAGCTGTTTAAGAACTGTTTAAGAACATAGTAAGAACTCTGTTTAGTGTTTGCAGGTTATAGTTGTGTGTGTGTAAACTAAAAGTCTTTGAAACTGTAACAAGTTATTACGAAACGCGTTCAAGTGTCACGTCAGACTAGAAATAAAAATGAATTTTGGAGAATTGATTTTTCAATTACAATCGACATTGAAAAGAAACATAAGAAATATTGAGAAAATTTGTGTTAGAATTATTAATCTTACTTTTTCGGTCATATTTAATAATATATGTCTACAGGAAAGACTGCTACCAAAATATACTAATATATATATATTTGTATTGTGACGATAATCTCTTATCAGAGATTTAGCCTGCTATTTCTGCGAATCACGCCTGTCCTCATCAATATACAAGATACGTTTTGTAGTGGCTAAACGTATATGATAGCCACACGTACCAGCAACTCCCTCCTTCCCCCCACTGCTGCACCTGGTCGACGCGCCGAACCCTTCAACGGCCTAACGAGCGACTTGCGACCATCCAGCTTCCTCATTGGCCGCCAACCAACACTCCACTCCGGCTCCCCGCCAATCACAAGACCTCACCAGTTATTGTTGGAGTCCCTTGCGTTTCTGCCAGCCAGAATATTGTGTGCTCGCAAGCTGTGAACTCCTAAGTGACTCACTCTGTGTGGTCAAATAGAGGTTCATAGTTAGTGCATATATTCCAGCATTCATATTTTACTTACTTTTGTATATCAATTCTCCTCCCCATTAACGTAATCTATTTTCATGTTTATATTGTTTATTATTTTTGCCAGTAAGCCAAGATTTTGCATTTATTTCAATTTGTGTTTTTATTGTTATTAAAATCCATATTTTTTATTATTGCTTTTAGTCTTTCCAACCTTACCACAGATTACCAAATCACGCAGTCATTCTTTTTTTTCTCTTTTTTTTCCTTTTCTTTTTTTTATATATTATATGTGGCCCAGCACTGACACCTGCTAGTTGGAAGACTGCCGACCACCATTTCCAACTCGTTACCGTCACATATAAATGGGGGCCTGTCCACGGAGCCACTATTAAATGGAGATCTGTCCACGGAGCCACTATTAAATGGAGATCTGTCCACGGAGCTTCACTCAGGTATTGGTAATTGTGGTAAGCGCACTTGGCTCTTATTTCCCTTGCTTCCATTATTCACATTAATCATTCTTTATTTTATATGGTGCTGTGTATATTGTACATTACGGGAATAGCATATGGTGAGAGTGAGACAACTTTGGATTACGTGGTGACTGTAGGCCGCAGTCATACTCTTAATTGGTCGTCTCCCCCTTCCGTGTTATCCTCCGTGTTTAACATCTTTGTCCCCCAATATTTCTCACTTTTTGACAGATTATCACATAGGTACCCTGGTACTGTGGTCTGTCTCCGGGTCAATAGCACCCAAGTCCTGCAATCCGACTCTAGGAGGAAAAAGAGGGCTTTAGATCCTCTAGCACGAACTATTATTGGCGAATTGGGACCTCGCCGATAGTTCTCGTCACCAGTTGACACTCGCACCCCTACTCGTCGGTCAGACTGATGGTATTTACTAAGGTAGGGAATTGGCGTTCTTTCTTTTGAGCACAAAAGTTCGCTAATTCTGTAAATACCATATTCAATTTCAGTGGGTACCATTGCTTATGTTCTATAGTGACTTGGCAAGGTATGACTACATTTTTTGGACTACCTCATTTATTTTGAAGCCATTTAGTGTTTCACTTGTATTTTAAAATTAGTTTTCACTAATTAGTAGGATTTTCTTGCCTTTATCCTCCCATAGTGAGTACCAGGTACAAGATTTCCTGCGACCTTATTCATTTACCATCTTGAATTTACTTTAATTATTAATAATTCCCCACAGGATAGGTATCAGTTGCCACGTTTCCTGTTTCTGACACTCGCCATATTCTCACTATATTCATCTCCTTTGTTTTGCTATATTTTCACCATGTTCCGCTTACAAGCTTTCAAAGCAGATCCAGAAAGTGAAATAGGGACCTTACGTCACGCTAAGAGGGTCGATTTGTTAACTCTTGCACATGAGTATCACTTAGAAGTTCCTGATGGAGCCAACAAATTTGCCATTAATAATATGATACTGGATCACCTTGCTGAGGAAGATATTATAGATTCTTCTACTCATGAACAGTACATTATTTCAGATAAAGATGACTTGAGAGCGATAAAGCTCAAATTGGAACTTGCCAAGATCGAGCTACAGCAACAACAAGAAGCAGCTGCAATCAGAGAGCGTGAAGCTGCAATCAGAGAGCGTGAAGCTGCAATCAGAGAGCGTGAAGCTGCCCTCAGAAAGGAAGAAACGCGTGAAGCTGCCCTCAGAAAGGAAGCTGCCATCCGGAAGGAAGAAAGTGAAAGGGAGGCCCTACTCCTCAAAGGACAGCAAGAACGTGAGTTGGCCTTATACAACAGCGACTCGAGATACAACGGAACACGACCAACGACAGGCAGAAGCAGCTCTAAACTGTCGTGACCGAGAACTCACGAGGGACGCTGCACACCAAGCTCAACTCCAACAAGCGGCAGCTAGTCTTCCTCCCAGTTTCAATATCTCCCATGCAAGTAAGTTAATGCCCCCGTTCCTCGAAACGGAGGTTGATGTGTTCTTTACCACTTTTGAGACCCTTGCTGTTCAACTTAATTGGCCTGACGACCAATGGGCTACCCTTCTCAGAGTACATTTAACAGGTAGAGCAGCAGTCACACTCAGCACTTTGGCTTCGGAAAACGACTACACCACCCTGAAACAAGCTGTGTTGGACGCCTACCTTCTCTCCACCGAAAGCTATCGACGAAAGTTTCGTGACTACGTCAAGGCAAGTACCACCACCTTCTTAGAATTTGCTAACACCAAACAAAGATATTTCATGAAATGGCTGGAGGCAGCACATGTCTCTACTTTTTCAGAACTTGTCAACCTCATACTGGTTGAAGAATTTTTGAGACGTGTACCTCCTCCTGTCCGCCTATACTTAGCAGACAAGGAAGAGACGGAATTAGTGAAGTGTGCGAAGTCAGCTGACACTTACAGCCTCATCCACCGGCTGACTCCAGATCCTACCAGCAAGAAGTCTTGGTACAGTTACGAGAAAGCGAGCCCAGATCAAGGTACCTCTCAACTGTACTGCAGGTATTGTCGATTATATGGACACACCATTGACAAATGTGGTAAGTCCCAATCTAAAGGTAACGTCGAACCCCCTAAGTCTAAAACTACTCACCCTAAGTCCGGTAAGCCTGTAATGAATGTTGGTGTTCATGCTAATGATCTCTCTCTCTTTACCAAGCATCTCTATCCAGGAACTATCTCTACCCACGGTTCAGATTCAGAGGGACGTTTCGGACTTAAGATCCTAAGGGACACAGCGGCTCTACAATCGATCGTTTTGAAATCGGCTGTGCCCAACGTCGCCTACACAGGAGAGACTGTGTTCATCACTGACCTTACTGCTACAACTCCTTATCCACTTGCCCGAGTTTACCTGGATTGTCCCTTCGTGACCGGTGAAGTCCAAGTCGCCGTCAGGGAAAAGCCTTTTCCCATGCCTGGAGTGCAACTTCTCCTGGGCAACGACTTGGCAGAAGACCAACAACCAAACAACCTGATCGTCAAGGACATATCCAAGGTAAGCAACTCTGTGGTGGATAACCCGATTTTTGAACATTTCCCAGTAAAGGTTCAAGAGAGTGATGAAGGTTCTCCTCCTGTTATGGTGACCACCCGTGCTCAAGCTGCACGTCCACAGCCAGCCGACTCTACTGCTACCGCTGTCCCTCAGGACCCTTCGAAACTACCCCCTAACCTGACCGCGGTGGAGTTCCGTAAGTTACAGAGAGATGATCTTACATTGACACCATTATTCTTTCAGGCTGAAACCCAATCCGACAGTGTTCCTGGGTTCTTTATGGAGAACGAAATACTCTATCGCAGGTATAGACCCAGTAAACTGAAGGACGAGGACGATTGGGCAAACGTTGAACAACTAGTGATTCCCACCAGCCTGCGGCCCACGATTCTACACCTGGCCCACGGCGCTTTGTCACACTATGGGTTCAACAAGACTTACCATGGAATTCGACAAGACTACTACTGGCCAGGTATGGTAAACGACGTCAAATCTCATGTCAAATTATGCCACGTGTGTCAGTTAGCCGGGAAACCGAACGTTTCCATTCCCAGAGCACCCCTGATACCCATCCAGGTGCCTGAGGAACCGTTCCACAAGCTCATTATCGACTGCGTTGGTCCTTTGCCTCGGACCAGTGCAGGCAACTCATATATCTTAACCATCCTGTGTCCTACCACCAGATTTCCGATAGCAGTTCCAGTAAAAAATATTACAGCTGCTACAGTGGTGAAGAATCTACTGAAAATCTTCACCCAGTATGGATTTCCGAGGGAGATTCAGAGCGACTGTGGTACCAACTTCACCAGTGATCTCTTCAAACGGACTCTGGAGGAGTTCAACATCAAACAGGTACTGTCCAGCCCCTATCATCCTGCTTCACAGGGTTCTCTCGAGCGTAGTCATCAAACCATCAAGGCACTCTTAAAAAAATTCTGTAATGAGACCTCAAAGGATTGGGATAGGCAAATTGATCTCATTTGTGTATTTTCAGAAGTCTTCCCAACGAGTCACTAGGAGTATCTCCTTATGAGATGCTCTACGGACGTAAGTGCCGTACACCTCTCAAGGCTTTCAAGGATTCTCTACGTGATGACACCTTCAGTGAGCATCAGAGTGTGCCCCAGTATCTCCAAAATCTCCGACACATTCTAGAGAGGGTCCATTCCTTTGCCAGCAACAATAATGTGGCACAGCTGGGTCTTCCGCGCCTATCGGGGTCTCGAGAACGTAGTTGAAGTTGTTCCGGCACTCCTTAACACGGTAGGGTCCTGAGAACCTGTTCTGTAAAGGAGAACCTGGGATAGGGAAATAGGCAAGCACTAAGTCTCCTGGTGTAAACTTCCTTACTTTACAGTGCCGGTCGTAACGAGTCTTCATCCTCTCCTGGGCTCTCTGTAGGTTGTTGCTGGCAAAGGAATGGACCCTCTCTAGAATGTGTCGGAGATTTTGGAGATACTGGGGCACACTCTGATGCTCACTGAAGGTGTCATCACGTAGAGAATCCTTGAAAGCCTTGAGAGGTGTACGGCACTTACGTCCGTAGAGCATCTCATAAGGAGATACTCCTAGTGACTCGTTGGGAAGACTTCTGAAAATACACATAATGAGATCAATTTGCCTATCCCAATCCTTTGAGGTCTCATTACAGAACTTTTTTAAGAGTGCCTTGATGGTTTGATGACTACGCTCGAGAGAACCCTGTGAAGCAGGATGATAGGGGCTGGACAGTACCTGTTTGATGTTGAACTCCTCCAGAGTCCGTTTGAAGAGATCACTGGTGAAGTTGGTACCACAGTCGCTCTGAATCTCCCTCGGAAATCCATACTGGGTGAAGATTTTCAGTAGATTCTTCACCACTGTAGCAGCTGTAATATTTTTTACTGGAACTGCTATCGGAAATCTGGTGGTAGGACACAGGATGGTTAAGATATATGAGTTGCCTGCACTGGTCCGAGGCAAAGGACCAACGCAGTCGATAATGAGCTTGTGGAACGGTTCCTCAGGCACCTGGATGGGTATCAGGGGTGCTCTGGGAATGGAAACGTTCGGTTTCCCGGCTAACTGACACACGTGGCATAATTTGACATGAGATTTGACGTCGTTTACCATACCTGGCCAGTAGTAGTCTTGTCGAATTCCATGGTAAGTCTTGTTGAACCCATAGTGTGACAAAGCGCCGTGGGCCAGGTGTAGAATCGTGGGCCGCAGGCTGGTGGGAATCACTAGTTGTTCAACATTTGCCCAATCGTCCTCGTCCTTCAGTTTACTGGGTCTATACCTGCGATAGAGTATTTCGTTCTCCATAAAGAACCCAGGAACACTGTCGGATTGGGTTTCAGCCTGAAAGAATAATGGTGTCAATGTAAGATCATCTCTCTGTAACTTACGGAACTCCACCGCGGTCAGGTTAGGGGGTAGTTTCGAAGGGTCCTGAGGGACAGCGGTAGCAGTAGAGTCGGCTGGCTGTGGACGTGCAGCTTGAGCACGGGTGGTCACCATAACAGGAGGAGAACCTTCATCACTCTCTTGAACCTTTACTGGGAAATGTTCAAAAATCGGGTTATCCACCACAGAGTTGCTTACCTTGGATATGTCCTTGACGATCAGGTTGTTTGGTTGTTGGTCTTCTGCCAAGTCGTTGCCCAGGAGAAGTTGCACTCCAGGCATGGGAAAAGGCTTTTCCCTGACGGCGACTTGGACTTCACCGGTCACGAAGGGACAATCCAGGTAAACTCGGGCAAGTGGATAAGGAGTTGTAGCAGTAAGGTCAGTGATGAACACAGTCTCTCCTGTGTAGGCGACGTTGGGCACAGCCGATTTCAAAACGATCGATTGTAGAGCCGCTGTGTCCCTTAGGATCTTAAGTCCGAAACGTCCCTCTGAATCTGAACCGTGGGTAGAGATAGTTCCTGGATAGAGATGCTTGGTAAAGAGAGAGAGATCATTAGCATGAACACCAACATTCATTACAGGCTTACCGGACTTAGGGTGAGTAGTTTTAGACTTAGGGGGTTCGACGTTACCTTTAGATTGGGACTTACCACATTTGTCAATGGTGTGTCCATATAATCGACAATACCTGCAGTACAGTTGAGAGGTACCTTGATCTGGGCTCGCTTTCTCGTAACTGTACCAAGACTTCTTGCTGGTAGGATCTGGAGTCAGCCGGTGGATGAGGCTGTAAGTGTCAGCTGACTTCGCACACTTCACTAATTCCGTCTCTTCCTTGTCTGCTAAGTATAGGCGGACAGGAGGAGGTACACGTCTCAAAATTCTTCAACCAGTATGAGGTTGACAAGTTCTGAAAAAGTAGAGACATGTGCTGCCTCCAGCCATTTCATGAAATATCTTTGTTTGGTGTTAGCAAATTCTAAGAAGGTGGTGGTACTTGCCTTGACGTAGTCACGAAACTTTCGTCGATAGCTTTCGGTGGAGAGAAGGTAGGCGTCCAACACAGCTTGTTTCAGGGTGGTGTAGTCGTTTTCCGAAGCCAAAGTGCTGAGTGTGACTGCTGCTCTACCTGTTAAATGTACTCTGAGAAGGGTAGCCCATTGGTCGTCAGGCCAATTAAGTTGAACAGCAAGGGTCTCAAAAGTGGTAAAGAACACATCAACCTCCGTTTCGAGGAACGGGGGCATTAACTTACTTGCATGGGAGATATTGAAACTGGGAGGAAGACTAGCTGCCGCTTGTTGGAGTTGAGCTTGGTGTGCAGCGTCCCTCGTGAGTTCTCGGTCACGACATTTAGATTGCTTCTGCCTGTCGTTGGTCGTGTTCCCGTTGTATCTCTAGTCGCTGTTGGTATAAGGCCAACTCACGTTCTTGCTGTCCTTTGAGGAGTAGGGCCTCCCTTTCACTTTCTTCCTTCCGATGGCAGCTTCTTCCTTTCTGAGGCAGCTTCACGCGTTTGTTCTTCCTTCTGAGGGCAGCTTCACGCTCTCTGATTGCAGCTTCACGCTCTCTGATTGCAGCTTCACGCTCTTCTGATTGCAGCTGCTTCTTGTTGTTGCTGTAGCTCGATCTTGGCAAGTTCCAATTTGAGCTTTATCGCTCTCAAGTCATCTTTATCTGAAATAATGTACTGTTCATGAGTAGAAGAATCTATAATATCTTCCTCAGCAAGGTGATCCAGTATCATATTATTAATGGCAAATTTGTTGGCTCCATCAGGAACTTCTAAGTGATACTCATGTGCAAGAGTTAACAAATCGACCCTCTTAGCGTGACGTAAGGTCCCTATTTCACTTTCTGGATTTGCTTTGAAAGCTTGTAAGCGGAACATGGTGAAAATATAGCAAAACAAAGGAGATGAATATAGTGAGAATATGGCGAGTGTCAGAAACAGGAAACGTGGCAACTGATACCTATCCTGTGGGGAATTATTAATAATTAAAGTAAATTCAAGATGGTAAATGAATAAGGTCGCAGGAAATCTTGTACCTGGTACTCACTATGGGAGGATAAAGGCAAGAAAATCCTACTAATTAGTGAAAACTAATTTTAAAATACAAGTGAAACACTAAATGGCTTCAAAATAAATGAGGTAGTCCAAAAAATGTAGTCATACCTTGCCAAGTCACTATAGAACATAAGCAATGGTACCCACTGAAATTGAATATGGTATTTACAGAATTAGCGAACTTTTGTGCTCAAAAGAAAGAACGCCAATTCCCTACCTTAGGTAAATACCATCAGTCTGACCGACGAGTAGGGGTGCGAGTGTCAACTGGTGACGAGAACTATCGGCGAGGTCCCAATTCGCCAATAATAGTTCGTGCTAGAGGATCTAAAGCCCTCTTTTTCCTCCTAGAGTCGGATTGCAGGACTTGGGTGCTATTGACCCGGAGACAGACCACAGTACCAGGGTACCTATGTGATAATCTGTCAAAAAGTGAGAAATATTGGGGGACAAAGATGTTAAACACGGAGGATAACACGGAAGGGGGAGACGACCAATTAAGAGTATGACTGCGGCCTACAGTCACCACGTAATCCAAAGTTGTCTCACTCTCACCATATGCTATTCCCGTAATGTACAATATACACAGCACCATATAAAATAAAGAATGATTAATGTGAATAATGGAAGCAAGGGAAATAAGAGCCAAGTGCGCTTACCACAATTACCAATACCTGAGTGAAGCTCCGTGGACAGATCTCCATTTAATAGTGGCTCCGTGGACAGGCCCCCATTTATAGTGGCTCCGTGGACAGGCCCCCATTTATATGTGACGGTAACGAGTTGGAAATGGTGGTCGGCAGTCTTCCAACTAGCAGGTGTCAGTGCTGGGCCACATATAATATATAAAAAAAAGAAAAGGAAAAAAAAAGAGAAAAAAAAGAATGACTGCGTGATTTGGTAATCTGTGGTAAGGTTGGAAAGACTAAAAGCAATAATAAAAAATATGGATTTTAATAACAATAAAAACACAAATTGAAATAAATGCAAAATCTTGGCTTACTGGCAAAAATAATAAACAATATAAACATGAAAATAGATTACGTTAATGGGGAGGAGAATTGATATACAAAAGTAAGTAAAATATGAATGCTGGAATATATGCACTAACTATGAACCTCTATTTGACCACACAGAGTGAGTCACTTAGGAGTTCACAGCTTGCGAGCACACAATATTCTGGCTGGCAGAAACGCAAGGGACTCCAACAATAACTGGTGAGGTCTTGCGATTGGCGGGGAGCCGGAGTGGAGTGTTGGTTGGCGGCCAATGAGGAAGCTGGATGGCCGCAGTCGCTCGTTAGGCCGTTGAAGGGTTCGGCGCGTCGACCAGGTGCAGCAGTGGGGGGGAAGGAGGGAGTTGCTGGTACGTGTGGCTAACATATACGTTTAGCCACTACAAAACGTATCTTGTAGATTGATGAGGACAGGCGTGATTCGCAGAAATAGCAGGCTAAATCTCTGATAAGAGATTATCGTCACAATATATATGTATATGTACGTATATGTGTGTGTGTATGTATATGTATGTGTATAAATTATATATGGAAGCTGATAAGAATTACATTTCACCTTTGTAAATGCACATTAATGACACTATGTAAAAGACACATCGAACACTTTATGTAGGGCATACGTAAATCTGTGTAGCTATGTATTTACGTATGTAGGTTAGCTTAGCATTTTAAAAGCACCGAATCACCTTCTGTGGTTGATTGTTCAATAAACCCTTGAACTATATGTTTAACACATCTCTAACCCTCTCCATGGAGGAAAGAAGAAAATGTATATATGCTGCTTAGCATTTTAAATGTATGGCCACGTCTGTGGTAGAAAAAAAAAAACTCTCCCAACCCAGCCTACTAACACCCAACCACCACCTGCTTCTTCCACTCCCCACAATGTCCGGAACTGGTGTGCATTCAGACGACTGGTGAGGACCAACAATGACGTAGAAAGGAGTGCACCCTGAGCAGCCGTGGAGTGAGGACGTGTCCCGGGCTCCGTGACTGCTGGGGTTGTTTGCCCATTTGGTCACCAGGTGGTGGGCGTCTCTGCCCTCACCAGTGTTGTTGCCTGCCTGGCTGCGAGCTGACGTGGCGGTTCTGCTGTGGGGGGCCTTCAACATCCTCCTGTTCTGCGTCAGAATTCCGTGGGACTGGAGTTCTCTTGTAAGGCTGGTTATCCAGCCGTTGAGCTAGTGATGTGTGACATGCTTCGTGTCCCATTGGAGGCCGTTTACGGAGTTGAACTTGTTACGGCCCACCGGGTGATTGTCAAGTTCGTGAGGGAGGAGGAGTATCGGGACTTCCTCCGTCGGTACGAAGGGCGTTCGTTGCCGTTGCCGGATGGCGCCGGCTCTGTAGCAGTCTCGGACCGCAGTGGTGCCCTGACTTATGTCAGTGTGCACGGTGCGCCCCTGGAGTTCCCTGAAGACCTTCTCCGGCGCTTCTTCGGGAGATATGGTGCTGTCATCAGTGTGCGGGTGAACACGCTTTCCTCGGGGAAGTATGCTGGGAAGCGGACGAACATCTGTACCTTAGGTATGCGCCTGCGGTCGGATATCCCATCTTCTGTCCGGCTGCTGGGTTACTACGTTCGGGTGTATAAATGCCCGGCAGCCCCGTACCTGTTTCCGATGTGGCCAGTTAGGGCATCAGGCTGCCGGGTGCTCTGAGGCCCCTGCTGCACCTGTCAATTTGTTCCGGGAAGAGGATTTCCCGCCGCTCCCTCAGGGCGTGGATTCCGGAGATGAGGAGGGGCAGGTCCCGTTCGCTGCTGATGCGGCCCCCCCTGCGTCACCCGACATGCCCCCAGTGGTTGCTGTCCCTCCTCCGGGTGTTGCAGTGGCTCCTGTCGCTGGTCAATTCGCTGTGCCAGTTGTTCCCGAGGGTTTTCCGGATGGTCTCTGCGAGTCATCTTCATCTGCCTCGTCTCCTGCTGATGCGCCTGGTCCTGCGCCCTCGCCTGGTGTTACGGCTGTGCTGAGTGCTGGGGGGGCTGAGGAGCATCCTGTTGTGTGCGGCCCGGTTCCCCCTGTGGTTGAAGCTGCTGCCGTACTGCGACGGGCGTCGGTTCGCACGGCTTGTGAAGCCCGTGGTTCTGGGTCAGCCTCCGGCTGTGAGGATGTGAGGCCGGTACCCAAGCGTTCCAGGCGTTCTTCTACTGCTTGGGCTGATGTGGAGGACTTCGACGCCGGTGGAGCTTCAGGCGGTTCCGGATGCTTCGTACTCTACGTTGCTGGTGGTTGCTGACGTTCATGTGCCTGCTGTTGATCATGGTTGTGCATATGATTTACCTCCTGTTCTTTCTCCTGCAGAAGGTTCTCCGCAGTGGAAGGTGGCTGCTCCTATGGACGTGGATGGTGAGGGTTCTGATGCGAGCTGAGGCCTCAAGCTGGTGCTGAAGAAGGATGCCAAGCGTGGGGGGTCCCAGCAGGTGCACCATCCAGCGGTTGACGCTGAGCCCTATGAGGCAGCCGAGGAGGCTCCCAGTGCGCTGCCCATTGCCCGGCCCCGTGGGAAGGAGCCCCTCCCTCTCGTCTTGGCCTCTGGTGTGGCGCATGATGCTCAGAATCCTTTGCGGTTTGACATTGTTGACCGCGTGCATCCTGTTCTGTGGTGCCCTTCTTCCATCTGGGTTCCGCGGGCTAGGGTTTTTGTTGTGGGTGTGCCAGAGTTGATGCCTGATCCCAGTGCGGTTAATGATCGCCCTGTTCCGGCTAATATCATGTTACTCTGGGAGGCGTATTGTGTTCGCTTCCCGGCGGCAGAGTGGCCGGACAAGTATGAGCATTTTGAGTAGTCTGTGTGCGTGCTGTGTGTTTGGTGTGTGATTGGATCTATGGGTTGCTTTGCAATGTGTTGTACCTATTGTGCGCCCTTCAGGCCGGTGTTGTTTGTTCTCATGACTGATGTTTTGTTGTATTTCTTGTATTCCGTTCCCCACCTGTCCGGTATTATTGTTTCTTTTTCCTGTGTTCCGTTGTGTTTATGTTCATTGTTGTGTTTTTGTTGTCGGCCCTTCAGGCCGGTATTTGGTGATTTGGAGTATTTAGTGTATTTGTTTTTCTTGTTTGTGATTTTGTATTTTTTTGTTATGTTCTGATTGTTTGTTCTTGGTTTATTGTTTTATTGTATTAATTTTATTGTATTTATTCGCATGTTCGCATGTAAAATTAAATATAAAAAAAATTATGTAGAAGGCTGGCACCAGAGTCTGAATCAAAGGGCAGTGAGGGACAACTTGTTTTTATATATTTTAATCTCTTTACTGTACCGTGAGGCGTCCCTTGTAACCTTGCAATACCATGCAACTGGTTTCTGAGCTAAAGCTCAAGTTCAGTCGCCGCAAGGGCAATAAAGAGAAACAGGAACATTTGTAGAAACTTTGGGACCGTTACGAAGTTCCTGAACTAGAATTAGGAAAAAACAGTCTGTTTACTGGTTGTTATTTTACTTAAGTTAGTTGTAAATGATAATGTAAAAATAGCCACTATTCACTGAGTATGGGGTGCATAATAAATTAGCCTCCTTCGAGGGCGCCTTGTTTCTAAACGTGTTAGTCTTAAATCCTTTAATCTCAAATCTTGCTACAATGTACCTCTTAATATATGTCATGTACTCTCGCAACCCAATGTACCTTCTTGTACATAAATAAATAGATTTCAACTGTAAGGGGGTATGGTTTGCACCTTGTTATTCTAATAATGGATAAATAATTCTAATAATGTTATTCTAATAATGGAAGCGCTAATTATATGAACACGTGCCATGTATTTATTCAGACGAGAACAACAGCAAACACAAACCAGCGCATATACGAACTGAATGGTTTGTTTGTACAAACTTCTCAGTGAACGAAGTTGTTTCTAGCCCGGTATCCGAAATTGCAGTAGACGACTTGACCAGTCCCCCTTCGGCCACCATTTTGTCAAGAGCAGAGCTGGTGAGTGTCCACATAGGCGCGTAAAACCTTGACACAAACTGCACCTATTATAAAGAAGAAGCACCTCCATTGACCGCCAAGTGCTCACATAAAGTCTAACCCTAAGAAACAACACTCAAGCGTTGCCTATAACCATCAACATTGACACAGGACCCCGACGTCATCCCGATATCGGGACTCGCGCAATCATTCCTTCACACAAACTGCACATATCATAAAGAAGATGAATAATCAACAGCGGATTCCACAGTGTGGGAAGGTATTCGGTCATGGAGAAATGAAGATTTACTTGTTAGTGCATTCAGATGACAAACCTCATAAATGTCCTGAGTGTGGGAAGAGATTCAGTCTACCTGGAAATCTGAAGACTCACATGTTAGTGCATTCAGGTGCTAAACCTCATGAGTGTCCAGAGTGTGGGAAGAGATTCAGTATACGTGGAAATATGAAGACTCACATGTTAGTGCATTCAGGTGCTAAACCTCATGAGTGTCCAGAGTGTAGGAAGAGATTCGGTCTACTTGGAAATATGAAGACTCACATGTTAATGCATTCAGGTGAGAAACCTTATGAATGTCCAGTGTGTGGTAAGAGATTCAGTCAACGTAGGCTTGTATTGAAACACAGGATGGTGCATGCTGTTGAAAGACCTTTTGAATGCGCTGAGTGTGGCAAAAAATTTAGAACACGTGGAGAAATAATATCGCACATGCTTGTGCATTCACGTGATCGACCTTATGAGTGTCCAGATTGTGGTAAGAGATTCAAGCGGCTTAGTTGTATGAAGAGGCACAAGATGATACATTCGGGTGATATGCTGTAAAGCCACCAATTATCTTCCGCACTTAGAGTGCGGAAGATAATTGAGAGAAATAATAACGGACATTTTACCAGTCTCCGTGGTGTAGTGGTAAGACAGTCACCTGGCGTTCCGCGAGCGCTTTGTCATGGGTTCATATCCTGGCCGGGGAGGATTTACTGGGTACAAATCCTTAATTGTAGCCACCGTTTAACTCAACAGTAAAATGGGTACTTGGTTGTAAAAACGATTCTTCGCTGCGGGTATCGTATTCCAGGGACCTACCCGAAACAAAACGCGTACTAGTGGCTATTCAAGAATGTAACAATTCTTGTATATATCTAAAGAGAGAACGTTGAGGAATAATGAGGCACATATTAATAAATTAATTTACCTTTAATCTGATATGCAGTTAGGAAATTGAGCTTCAGCATGAAAATATTGTGCTATCATTATATCAGTTGGATGTTCTAAAGTGGTTATTATGTCATGTTGTGTTTGAGAGATACTCTTCAACATGAAAGGTAAAGGTCTAAAGGCATTTTAATATTTTTTTTTTTTATGAGAGTTAGCTGCTCCTCATAGACCAAGCAAGAAAGAAGGTGTCTTTGTACAAAAACTCAAAATTTTTCAAGGGTAAAGAAATAATTGTTTATTTTAAGAAAGATAAAACAAAGTTTTAAATGTGTCTTTTCTTCATATTTGCATGAATAACGTTTTTTCTGTTTTGTACTCTGTAGAACCTTATTTAACATATAATCTCTATAGCTAAGTTAGACATTTTGTTGTAATTTTTCTAACA
>WNGS01159312.1:0-2500 GCA_020271785.1 Procambarus virginalis
GATACATACTGTGGGGGAGGGTGGTGGTGGGAGTGATACATACTGTGGGGGAGGGTGGTGGTGGGGGTGATACATACTGTGGGGGAGGGTGGTGGTGGGGGTGATACATACTGCGGGGGAGGGTGGTGGTGGGGGTGATACATGCTGTGGGGGAGGGTGGTGGTGGGGTGATACATGCTGTGGGGGAGGGTGGTGGAGGGAGTGATACATACTGTGGGGGAGGGTGGTGGTGGGGTGATACATACTGTGGGGGAGGGTGGTGGGGGTGATACATACTGTGGGGGAGGGTGGTGGTGGAGTGATACATACCGTGGGGGAGGGTGGTGGTGGAGTGATACATACCGTGGGGGAGGGTGGTGGTGGGAGTGATACATACTGTGGGGGAGGGTGGAGGTGATACATACCGTGGGGGAGGGTGGTGGTGGGGGAGGACAGGTCCAGACCAACGCGGGACACCTCCAGGTCACTAATGTGGGAGCGGACACTGACCTGACCTTCTCTCACGTGTCCTGCGGGACACATTAACAAACTAATACCATTAAAATAAAAAACATTACCAGTAATACCATAAACCCTTGCCAGCTACACCCTACACCTGCCAGGTACACCCTACACCTGCCAGGTACACCCTACACCTGCCAGGTACACCCTACACCTGCCAGGTACACCCTACACCTGCCAGGTACACCCTACACCTGCCAGGTACACCCTACACCTGCCAGGTACACTCTACACCTGCCAGGTACACCCTACACCTGCCAGGTACACCCTACACCTCCCAGGTACACCCTACACCTGCCAGGTACACCCTACACCTGCCAGGTACTCTCTACACCTGCCAGGTACACCCTACACCTGCCAGGTACACTCTACACCTGCCTGGTACACCCTACACCTGCCAGGTACACTCTACACCTGCCAGGTACACCCTACACCTGCCAGGTACACTCTACACCTGCCAGGTACACCCTACACCTTCCAGGTACACCCTACACCTGCCGGGTCCACCCTACACCTGCCAGGTACACCCTACACCTGCCAGGTACACCCTACACCTGCCAGGTACACCCTACACCTGCCAAGTACACCCAACACCTGCCAAGTACACCCTACACCTGCCAAGTACACCCTACACCTGCCAGGTACACCCTACACCTGCCAGGTACACCCTACACGTGCCAGATACACCCTACACCTGCCAGGTACACTCTACACCTGCCAGGTACACCCTACACCTGCCAGGTACACCCTACACCTGCCAGGTACACCCTACACCTGCCATGTACACCCTACACCTGCCAGGTACACCCTACACATGCCAGGTACACCCTACACCTGCCAGGTACACTCTACACCTGCCAGGTACACTCTACACCTGCCAGGTACACTCTACACCTGCCAGGTACACCCTACACCTGCCAGGTACACCCTACACCTGCCAGGTACACCCTACACCTGCCAAGTACACCCTACACCTGCCAAGTACACCCAACACCTGCCAAGTACACCCTACACCTGCCAAGTACACCCTACACCTGCCAAGTACACCCTACACCTGCCATGTACACCCTACACCTGCCAGGTACACCCTACACCTGCCAAGTACACCCTACACCTGCCAAGTACACCCTACACCTGCCAGGTACACCCTGCACCTGCCAGGTACACCCTACACCTGCCAGGTACACCCTACACCTGCCAGGTACACCCTACACCTGCCAGGTACACCCTACACCTGCCAGGTACACCCTACACCTGCCAGGTACACCGTACACCTACCAGGTACACCGTACACCTGCCAGGTACACCCTACACCTGCCAGGTACACCCTACACATGCCAGGTACACCCTACCCCTGCCAGGTTCACCCTACCCCTGCCAGGTACACCCTACACCTGTCAGGTACACCCTACACCTGTCAGGTACACCCTACACCTGCCAGGTACACCGTACACCTGCCAGGTACACCGTACACCTGCCAGGTACACCGTACACCTGCCAGGTACACCGTACACCTGCCAGGTACACCGTACACTTGCCAGGTACACCCTACACCTGCCAGGTACACCCTACACCTGCCAGGTACACCCTACACCTGCCAGGTACACCCTACACCTGCCAGGTACACCCTACACCTGCCAGGTACACCCTACACCTGCCAGGTACACCCTACACCTGCCAAGTACACCCTACACCTGCCAGGTACACCTACACCTGCCAGGTACACCTACACCTGCCAGGTACACCCTACACCTGCCAGGTACACCCTACACCTGCCAGGTACACCCTACACCTGCCAGGTACACCTACACCTGCCAGGTACACCCTACACCTGCCAGTACACCNCAGCAGCACCAGCAGTAGCACCAGCAGCAGCACCAGCAGCAGCAGCACCAGCAGCAGCACCAGCAGTAGCACCAGCACCAGCAGCACCAGCAGTAGCACCAGCAGCAGCAGCAGCACCAGCAGTAGCACCAGCAGCAGCACCAGCACCAGCAGT
>WNGS01159312.1:7500-11434 GCA_020271785.1 Procambarus virginalis
CATGCCTCTCACAGCTACTTGACCATTACGACAAAATCACTGAGGCATTAGAAGAAAAACAATGCACATGTGGTATACACAGATTTCACAAAGGCATTCAACAAATGTGACCATGGAGTGATACCACACAAAATGAGGTCAATGGGAATAACTGGTAAAGTAGGACGCTGGATACTCAGTTTTCTGTCTAACAGAACACAAAGAGTAACAGTCAACCATATAAAATCGAGTGCAAGCGCAGTTAAAATCTTTGTACCTCAAGGTACAGTCCTTGCACCGCTGCTTTTCATTATTCTCATATCAGATATAGACTCAAATACAAGTCATAGCTTAGTATTATCCTTTGTAGATAACACAAAAATCAGCATGAAAATTACCTCTGCTGAAGACATTGAAAAACTACAGGCAGATATTAATAAAGTTTTCGACTGGGCAGCAGAAAATAACATGATGTTAACAGTGATAAATTTCAGGTACTCAGGTACGGCAAAAATGAGGATCTGAAACATAATACAGGGTACAAAACACAATCAAATCTTCCCATAGTAGAAAAACAGCATGTTAAGGATTTGGGAATAATGATGTCTGACGACCTAACGTTTAGGGAGCATAACCAAGCAAATATTGCGTCAGCCAGAAAAATGATCGGATGGATTACGAGAACTTTCAAATCCAGGGATCCCATCACAATGGTTGTACTCTTCAAGTCACTTGTGTTGTCCCGTCTTGAGTACTGCTCAGTACTCACTTCCCCCTTCAGAGCAGGAGAGATAGCTGAAATAGAGGGAATACAGAGAACATATACGGCACGCATAGACGAGATAAAGCACCTAAATTATTGGGATCGTCTCAAAGCTCTCCAAATATTCTCACTAGAAAGGAGACGAGAGAGATACCAAATAATATACACGTGGAAAATACTGGAGGGACAGGTCCCAAATCTGCACAGTAAAATAACAAGGTACTGGAGTGAACGATATGGAAGAAAATGCAGAATAGAACCAGTGAAGAGCAGAGGTGCCAGCGAGCATAAGAAATATTGCCGGAACAACCGTGGACATCTTCAAGAGAAAACTAGAGAGTTTTCTTCAAGAAGTTGCCGGACCAACCGGGCTACGTTGGGTATGTGGCCCGGTCCAAGCAACAGCCTAGTGGACCAAACTCTTACAAGTCAAGCCTGGCCTCGGGCCGGGCTTGAGGAGTAGAACAACTCCCAGAACTCCATCAAACAGGTATCAACAGGAGGAGCAGGGGGTAGAAGCCACAGACTCACCAATAGGAGAAGGAACAGTACCGGCAGCAGGGGCAGCAGGAGGAGCAGGAGCAGGACCAACAGGTTCACCAGCAGGGGCAGCAGCAGCAGGCAGCTCCTGCTCACCATAACAGTAGCAGTAGTAGTAAAGTAGCAGGTCCCACTTGGTCTGCTCTGAGAGTCTCTTCACCTCCACACTGCCACCTTGTGAAGGAAACACTTGTTACACTATGTATACCCATCCATGTATACCCCCAGCCATGTATATGTGGGGGTGATACATCCATGTATACCCATGCATGCAGGTATTCCCATGCATGTATACCCATCTACGTATCCCCATGCATGCAGGTATTCCCATGCATGTATACCCATTTATGTATCCCCATGCATGTATTCCTACCCCTGTATACCCGTCCATGTATACTCCATCGATGTATACTGATGCATGTATACCCATCGATGTATACTTATGCATGTACTGTATGTCTATCCGTGTATGCCCATCCATACATATCCATGTGAGCTGCTGTGTGTACACCTTTGGGGGTGATACATACTGTGGGGGTGATACATACTGTGGGGGTGATACATATGGTGTGGGTAATACATATTGTGGGGGTGATACATACTGTGGGGGTGATACATATGGAGGGAGTGATACATATGGTGGGGGGTGATACATATGGTGGGGGGTGATACATATGGTGGGGGTGATACATATGGTGAGGGTGATACATATGGTGGGGGTGATACATATGGTGGGGGATGATACATATGGTGGGGATGATACATATGGTGGGGGTGATACATATGGTGAGGGTGATACATATAGTGGGGGTGATACATATGGAGGGGTGATACATATGGTGTGGGTGATACATATGGATATGGGGTGATACATATGGTGGGGGTGATACATATGGTGGGGGTGATACATATGGTGGGGGTGATACATATGGTGTGGGTAATACATATGGTGGGGTGATACATATGGTGGGGGTGATACATACTGTGGGGGTGATACATATGGAGGGAGTGATACATATGGTGTGGGTAATACATATGGTGGGGGTGATACATATGGTGGGGGTGATACATATGATAGGGGTTATACATATGGTGTGGGTAATACATATGGTGGGGGTGATACATATGGTGGGGGTGATACATATGGTGGGGGTGATACATATGGTGTGGGTAATACATATGGTGGGGGTGATACATATGGTGGGGGTAATACATATGATAGGGGTTATACATATGGTGGGGGGGTGATACATATGATGGGGGTGATACATATGGTGTGGGTAATACATATGGTGGGGGGTGATACATACTGTTGGGTTATACATATGGAGGGAGTGATACATATGGTGGGGGTGATACATATGGTGGGGGTGATACATATGGTGGGGGTAATACATATGGTGGGGGTGATACATATGGTGGGGGTGATACATATGGTGGGGGTGATACATATGGATATGGGGTAATACATATGGTGGGGGTGATACATATGGTGGGGGTGATACATATGGTGGGGGTGATACATATGGTGGGGGTTATACATATGGTGGGGGTGATACATATGGTGGGGGTGATACATATGGTGGGGGTGATACATATGGTGGGGGTGATACATACTGTTGGGTTATACATATGGAGGGAGTGATACATATGGTGGGGGTGATACATATGGTGGGGGTGATACATATGGTGGGGGTGATACATACTGTGGGGGTGATACATATGGTGGGGGTGATACATATGGTGGGGGTGATACATATGGTGGGGGTGATACATACTGTGGGGGTGATACATATGGTGGGGGTGATACATATGAAGGGAGTGATACATATGGTGTGCGTAATACATATGGTGGGGTGATACATATGGTGGGGGGTGATACATACTGTGGGGGTGATACATACGGTGGGGTGATACATATGAGGGGGGTGATACATATGGTGGGGGTGATACATATGAGGGGGGTGATACATACTGTGGGGGTGATACATATGGTGGGGGTGATACATATGGTGGGGGTGATACATATGGTGGGGGTGATACATACTGTGGGGTGATACATATGGAGGGAGTGATACATATGGTGGGGGTGATACATATTGTGGGGTGATACATATGGTGGGGGTGATACATATGGTGGGGTGATACATATGGTGGGGGTGATACATACTGTGGGGGTGATACATATGGTGGGGGTGATACATATGGATATGGGGTGATACATATGGTGGGGGTGATACATATGGTGGGGGTGATACATATGGTGGGGGTGATACATATGGTGGGGGTGATACATATGGTAGGGGTGATACATATGGTGGGGGTGATACATATGGTGGGGGTGATACATATGGTAGGGGTGATACATATGGTGGGGGTGATACATATGGTGGGGGTGATACATATGGTGGGGGTGATACATATGGTGGGGTGATACATATGGTGGGGGTGATACATATGGTAGGGGTGATACATATGGTGGGGGTGATACATATGGTGGGGGTGATACATATGGTGGGGGTGATACATATGGTGGGGGTGATACATATGGTGGGGGTGATACATATGGTAGGGGTGATACATATGGTGGGGGTGATACATATGGTGGGGGTGATACATATGGAGGGAGTGATACATATGATGGGGGTGATA
>WNGS01159313.1:33604-46760 GCA_020271785.1 Procambarus virginalis
TTACCACATGAGAAAATGGTTCCTCCTGCACGATAATAAGCCTTAGAGGAGCTTTAGGTGGTGTCTGGTTTGTTTCCCAACAAGCTGACAAGCAATACATGAATTACAAAATATTGCCACATCGCTTCTTCAGCTTGGGCCAAAAAAATATTAAAAAATTTGGATGATAATATATTACCTTGATGTCCCCCCCAGGAGCAGCTGTCAAAACTCTCTATAGCAGGTCGACACACCAACCTGGTGGACTACCTCCCACTCATTTGACAAGGGAGTACTCTGGTCTCCATTTTTCTCATCAAAATCTGATCATTGTAGTACTACCCAGTTCTGCATCTACAATTTCCCCTTAGAGAGGGCTACTTCGTGACATTCTGCAAGACTGGGGTCGGCTTTCTGTAACTCACTCAAGGAGGCGTCCAGGATCAACAGTGTTCTCCTCCACCTCCTCACTACTCTCGGTAGGAGGCGATGGTAGGCTATCCGCCCGTGCCCTCGGCCACGTCATTGAGTCGGGCCATGAATGTGTCCACAAGGTCCACTTGGCTTTCACCACTCGGAAAGTTCCTCGTGTCCTCAGGATTTACCACCTTGGCAAGCACAGGGCTGCCCTTACATTTAAGTCCCATAGACCTGGTCACCGCGCACGCAGGGTACACAACAATATCCTCTGCGGCGGGTAGATCCAGGGAAACCTTAGGGGTAGGCAACATAATAGGCAGTCTGGAGTCCCTTACCTTATCCCCTGCTAAATCATTTCCCAATATTACATCAACATTAGGGAAAGGTAGGTACGAAGTGACTCCGACTGTACAAACACCCTTGTGGAAATCAGATTCCAGGTAACCTTACGGAGGGTGTACTGCTCGAGTATCGCTAGTAACACCCTCGACCAGTACTACCTCTCCAGTGTCGAAAGTGTTGGCACCTTGCAAGACACTCTCTAAAAATTAAAGTCTGGGTGGCACCGGTGTCTCGGAAGATCACCACGTTCTTCCAAGAAGAACCCTCAGACAAATTAGTCTCCTTTCGATAAGATGGGTAAGCAGATCCAACCACTGTGGGTTTGGAGGTCTTACTCCCTAACTGTTCAGAAGGCCTCAAACCCAGTGTCACAACAAGAGCATTGGTTCTTGTTTTCGGGTACAGTTCCCAACACGGCTAGTAGGGGGGTTTGCATGTTTACAGTGACCACAGACACGTCAGGGAGAAAGACATTACTAACAGGATTGCCCTTTGGTTTACCCTTAGGTGCCGTGGGCCTAGATATTTAACAGGGTAATTATGTCTGAAACAGAAGGTGCATTAGTTATAGGGTTAATGGGCTGGTCTGGACTGGCTGTGGGTATAAGTTTCGTTACTCTGTGGGATATAATTATTTCTATTGGCCTTTTGCCCGCCAACTGGTAGTTTTCTGCCATCTTGGCCAATCCACTATATGAATCTACCTCTGTCCTTCCTCTAATGTAATGTGCAACATTCTCTGGCATATTATCTATAAAATTCTCCCACAAAACTAAATTTTTAAGTGCCTCGTATGTTTTCGGCTTTAGCCGAGCGAATCCATTTGTCAAACAATCTAATTTGGTTCATTAGCAAATTCAGTGAGAGGATGGTTGTGAGTAGGCCTAAGTTGCGATAAGCTTGGCGTGTGAGTTTCAGGTATAATTTCATATGCCCTCAAAATACGTTCCCTGACTTTACTGTATTCAAAACACTCGTCGTCAGGCATGTTTATAAAGTATAACTGGCCTTACCCCTAAGTCTTCCCTGTAGGATTTTCCCCACTCTTCCTTTGGCCAGGTCATGGACATGGCCAATCTCTGAAAATGGTTGAAAAACCTTACAGGGTCCGACTCTGAAAATTCAGCAAGTTATGTTTTTTTATCAGAATGTCTGGGGTTTGAGTCCCCGGCAGTGGTGGTACAGCGTATATCTGCTCTAATTCTTGCCGGCCTCATTTTTGAGCCTTTGCTCTTCAACTTTAGCATTTTGTTTCTAAATAATTTAGCCTCTTGTTCTGCTACTCTAGCCTCTTGCTCTGTCAGTCTTAACTGGGCTAGTTGTAATTCTAACTCCATATTTCTACTAGCTACACTTTCAGCTGGACTGGGCTGGCAAAAAGTGTATCACAATAGTTCTTAGTCTATACAATGCTGTAAAATTTCATTCCCCAGGGTCCACTTTTTATCAGTGTCGTTTAACTCGAGGCCAAATTCCTTGCCTAACATACAAATTAGATTTGGTGAGCTTCTCAATCTCTACCCACTGAAGGGTCCTTTGCCAGTTCCTGCATTTTAGCCTCCATCACTAATTAATTAGCTCCTAGCAAAATAAAAAATAAAAAATAAAATTTGGAAAAAACAAAAATTTGCTCGGCCCCTATCACAAGGCCACACTCACCTCAATCGTGAAGGGATCCAGCTGGGGGTCCAGTCAGTGCAAGATGTATCCTTTGCTAGTTGAGCTGGGCCCTAGGCTAACACACAACTGTTTTGTGGAAAACAAGAATTTTTAGTTTTGGCACTCAAAATCTATTTTTTGCAATTAAAATGTTCCTCCCGGTCAGGCCAACCACTTGTTATAAATTTAACGAGCTGTTATGGGGGTATTGAGTATTATGGAGAAGGGCCAGCAGTTAGAATCAAGATGTAGCAGAGTTAGTGGCACAAATTGGCCCGACCCCCAAGGAACATAGGTTCCTGTTTATGCTTTATGGTTTTAAAGCCGATCTGTCGTCTGGGATACAATCATCTACGCCACTACAACAGGAGTAATGGATACACCTCATAAACTAACTTATTTATTAAACCCTCTTAACATCCCCCATATACATTAATGAACAATAACAATAACTACTTTACCACACTATCTTACTTTAAAAGCCTTGGTCCACAAATACAGGATACAAGGTTTTACAATTAGGACAAGCTACGGTAAAGTCTACTAGTGAAGAACTTGAAAACTTGAGGCAGCTTGGGGTAGTGAGCCCACGTGGTACCCTAACACAACACAACACTTAGGGATGCCCAAAACACTGGCTTATACTACACAATATCTACACCAATCTCCTACAAGCCTAGCCGTTAGCACGGTTACACATAAAGGTACTTAACTTTGTAGTTACATGAACTTAAGGTAAAGGAAAGGGAGAAGAGGAGGAGAATCAAGGCAGAGCCACAACAGGCAGGAGTAAAAGGGAAGGTGCTCCAGTGGATAAGGGAGTACTTAAGCAACAGGAAACAGCGAGTAACGGTGAGGGGGGAGACATCAGAGTGGCGAGATGTCACCAGCGGAGTCCCACAGGGCTCAGTACTTGGACCCATCCTGTTTCTAATATATGTGAACGATCTTCCGGAGGGTATAGACTCATTCCTCTCAATGTTTGCTGATGATGCAAAAATTATGAGAAGAATCAAGACGGATGAAGATAGACAGAGATTACAGGATGACCTGGATAAACTGGAGGAATGGTCTAGAAAATGGCTGCTAAAGTTCAACTCGGGAAAGTGTAAGGTGATGAAATTAGGAGAAGGGAGCAGGAGGCTGAACACAAGGTATCATTTGGGAGGGGAAATCCTGCAAGAGTCAAATAGAGAGAAAGATCTGGGGGTTGATATCACACCGAACCTGTCCCAGAAGCCCACATCAAAAGAATATCATCAGCGGCATATGCTAGACTGGCCAACATAAGAACTGCCTTTAGAAATTTGTGTAAGGAATCTTTCAGAACCCTGTATACCACTTATGTAAGACCAATCCTGGAGTATGCAGCTCCAGCCTGGAGTCCATACCTAGTTAAACACAAGACAAAGTTAGAGAAGATTCAGCGGTATGCCACCAGGCTCGTCCCGGAACTGAGAGGATTGAGCTACGAGGAAAGGCTAAAGGAGCTGAACCTCACATCCCTGGAAAACAGAAGAGTAAGGGGAGACATGATAACCACCTACAAAATTCTCAGGGGAATTGACAGGGCGGACAAAGACAAACTCTTCACCACGGGTGGGACACGAACAAGGGGACACAGGTGGAAACTTAGTACCCAGATGAGCCACAGAGACGTTAGAAAGAATTTTTTCAGTGTCAGAGTAGTTAATAAATGGAATGCACTAGGAAGTGATGTGGTGGAGGCTGACTCCATACACAGTTTCAAATGTTGATATGATAGAGCCCAATAGGCTCAGGAATCTGTACACCTGTTGATTGACAGTTGAGAGGCGGGACCAAAGAGCCAAAGCTCAACCCCCGCAAGCACAATTAGGTGAGTACAATTAGGTGAGTACAGGAAGGTGTTGACACCACGCCGTCTGAACAGAGAAGAAGGAGCCAGCGACCAGTCGCCGAGCTCCCGAGTTGTTGTTGTGGTTGTCGGGAAGAGCCTAATTGATCGTGCAGCTTATACACATTACAAATCTTCACTGATGTACAATACTGTTTACTTTACTCGTTCTAAGGATGGTTAATAATTACTTCACTGTTATACTTAATCCACAACAAGCTCAAGAGTCTGAATGCTCTGTGCGAACAAGATTCGTCTTATGTCTGGCAAGGAAGATATGAAGGCGCATCATCAAGCGCACCGAATAATGCAATGTAAACTATTTAGAGCTCAATTTGACCTCTGGTTTCCACTGAGGAACCCAGGGTCGTAACAGTTATCAACATGTGGAGCCAGAGAGAGATAGGAATATAAATTGTGGGAAGAAGAACGGTTTCGAGGTATTCCATATAGAGCTTGGCAAGAACAGAGGAAAAGAGGGAAATCCATAGCGACACCGAAAGTTTGAGACAAGTACTTTCCGTTGAATGAGAATGAGTTAGAGTCAACACAGAGTCTGATGAGTTCGAGCAAAACGTCAGTAGAAAGCATGAGATGAAGATGGCCCTCAGTCGCCTGTTGACTAAGGAAAGAGAGAACGTCATCAAGGGGAACATTAGTGAAAAGAGAGTCGACATCAAGACTAACTATCTTACAGGAGGGGTGCAGGTGCAGTCTTTCTATGAAGTCCTGAGAGTGAGGAAGGTGGGTAGGAGAAAAAGTGCCAAGGTAAGGAGTCGGAGTTTTGGTAACCCAGGTGGCAAGAGGAGAGCCTCTTGAAGAAATGATAGGGCGAAGAGGTGCATCAGGTTTATGGGTCTTAGAAAGACCATAGAAATATGGAAGAGAAGGGCAGATGACTCGGAAACGTTTATTAAGATCAAAGTCAGGAGGACAAAGACTAGAGAGCTGTCTTAATTTGCCGATGAAGGAAGTTTTAAGGCGATCCAAAGGGTTAGAAGTCAAAGGAGCATATATGCGGGTGTCAGAGAACAAGATATCAGCTTTCAGGAAGTAGTTCACACGGTCAAGGACAAACAACGGATTACCTTGTCAGAAGGCAATTCCGGAAGGCATATCCTTCCTTTCTTGTCGGAAGGAAGGATAGCAAATGAGGTTTTGGGTATCAGGGAGGCAAGGGCAAACTGAAAGCGACAAGGAAGGTGGTGATTTTTAGAAAACAAACTGTCACGAGCTGGGATAAGGGCCCCCCCTGACGGCACACAGATAAGAAAGAGTACTAGAATTAGAGTTAACAAACAGGAACTAATGAGGTCAATGCTACAGCGCGGGCCAGGGGAAGTAGCAAGAGAGACCAAATTCGAGAAGTTCTTGCAGGTGCTTAGAGAGAGGGGAAGATGAAAGGCTGGTAACACAGTGAGTGAGAGTTTTAGCTCAAGGACTGTTGGAACTCAGACGTTAAAGTTTGTTGTGTAGTGTGGAGAAGTAGTGGGAAGAGAAGAGGTGAGCAGTGTTGTGTAGTGTGGAGGAGAGGTAGGAGGAGGAGAGGCGAGCAGTGTTGTGTAGTGTGAAGGAGGAGAGGCGAGCAGTGTTGTGTAGTGTGGAGGAGGAAAGGAGAGCAGTGTGGAAGAGTGATGGATGGAGAGGCGAGCAGTGTCCAAAGCGATGGAAAATAGGATATTTCATAGATCACTGGGAAGAGAAGAAGACAGAAAGCGTTGGTGTTGACGTGCTGTTAGAAAAGCGTCGTCAACTTGCAAGGAGGTGGAGTGAATAAGTTCTTGAAGATGTTCAGGAACAGGAGAGGAGCCTGAAGTGTTAAATTGGAGAAAGTGAGATAAGGAACGAGGGAAAACCTAGTCCTCAAGACAGTCTTCAAGAAACCTATGCTGGTTCTTGAGACGTTTGGCGGTAACAAGGGAAGACCCCAAGGCGCAAAAAGGCTGCTTGAAGAAAAGTAGAGATCCTAAGAAATTAAACAGAGTAAGACGCCTAGGTGTGGCACCTATATGCAGACGATGAGCCAAAATCACTTGGATAACTGATAGCTGCACAACACATTTGGGTTGTATCGCCGGTGAATTAAGTCATTGACCAAGTGGGACCTTGACAAGCCTTACAGACTTCTCGTGTTCGTCAGTGTGAAAAACATTTATCATTTGACAATTTTCGATTTACTTTTGATAACATTCTCAGTTTCATTATATAATGGCTAATATTTTGCAATTCTCACTAGATTTAATTTGTCTAGATTTATATTGTAGTTAAAAGATTTGTTGTCAGAGCAATGTATTTTTTTTAAATACTGGCAAATGAAGATGCTGTATTCAACTGTCAGGCAATGATTATGTTTAAGTTCAATATGGTTTTCTAATTTCTTGGGACAGGAAGCTAGTTAGACTTCGCCAAACTAACACATTTCATAGCAATTTTGTTCACACACTGCTCCTGCTTCTAATGCTGCTGGTCTCTACTTTATTTCCTGTTCGTCTTGTCCTCTCCAATACTTTTGGAGAAACTGGCCGTATACTTAATGACAGATTTAAGGAACACAAAAGAAGTGTTAAGTCTGCAGACACAAACAGTGCTCTCTTCTGTCATGTTAGGGATTCTAATCATCCTATTGATTGGTTTTCCTCCAAAATAATCTTTCCTGCCTCTACTCTACACAGACGCCGTCTTGTCGAATCGGCTCTGATATACAACGTAACCAACATGAACTTGAGTCCTGGCTTTATTGCTGTTAACTCTTCCCTATCACAGTAATTACTCAAATGATCTAAACTTCTAACAAACGTGACCTAACATAAGCTTACCCTTCCATTATTCTTTCTTTCTTTCTTTCTTTTTCTTTCCTTTGTTTTCTCTTTCGATGCATTTCTTATTCCTATTATTAACCCCCTTTATTACACCTTTCCTTTCGTACCTTGTTCCTTGCTTTTTCTGCCTCTAATATTTCCTTCTCCTCACCTCTCTCTTGCCTATTTATTGTCTTCGCCTCCTTGCCTCATCCTTGCCTGGTTACGGGCTATTCATGCCCGTGCCACCTCTTGGGTGGCTTAATCTTTATCAATCAATCAATCTTGCCTCATCACAATCGACTTGAGAATGGTCCAGGACGGACGGCAACGTCGTCGTCGCTTCACTTTCTAGTGTGTGGTTTGGTCAACATATTTCAGCCACGTTATTATAAGACCTCGTCTGTAGCCTGTTAGACTTATCGAAGTTCCCCTAGGCCATCGAGAGACCTATTGCACCCATAGGCCACCGAGAGACCTATTGTACCCCTAGGCCATCGAGAGACCTATTGCACCCATAGGCCATCGAGAGACCTATTGCACCCATAGACCATCGAGAGACCTATTGTACCCCTAGACCATCGAGAGAACTATTGTACCCCTAGGCCATCGAGAGACCTATTGCACCCATAGGCCATCGAGAGACCTATTGCACCCATAGGCCATCGAGAGACCTATTGCACCCATAGGCCATCGAGAGACCTATTGTACCCATAGGCCATCGAGAGACCTATTGTACCCCTAGATCATCGAGAGACCTATTGTACCCCTAGGCCATCGAGAGACCTATTGCACCCATAGGCCATCGAGAGACCTATTGCACCCCTAGACCATCGAGAGACCTATTGTACCCCTAGACCATCGAGAGACCTATTGTACCCCTAGGCCATCGAGAGACCTATTGCACCCCTAGGCCATCGAGAGACCTATTGCACCCCTAGGCCATTGAGAGACCTATTGAACCCCTAGGCCATCGAGAGACCTATTGAACCCCTAGGCCATCGAGAGACCTATTGCACCCCTAGGCCATCGAGAGACCTATTGCACCCCTAGGCCATCGAGAGACCTATTGCACCCCTAGGCCATCGAGAGACCTATTGCACCCCTAGGCCATCGAGAGACCTATTGACCCCTAGGCCATCGAGAGACCTATTGCACCCCTAGGCCATCGAGAGACCTATTGCACCCCTAGGACCTCGAGAGACCTATTGACCCCTAGGACCTCGAGAGACCTATTGACCCCTAGGCCATCGAGAGACCTATTGCACCCCAAGGCCATCGAGAGACCTATTGCACCCTAGGCCATCGACAGGCCTATTGCACCCTAGGCCATCGAGAGACCTATTGCACCCCTAGGACCTCGAGAGACCTATTGACCCCTAGGCCATCGAGAGACCTATTGCACCCCAAGGCCTCGAGAGACCTATTGCACCCCTAGGCCATCGAATGACCTATTGCATTCATAGGCTATCGACTGGCCGATTGCACTCGTAGGACATCGACAGGCCTATTGCACCCCTAGGATATCGACAGACCTATTGCACTCCTAGGTAATCGAGAGACCAATTGCATCCTAGGCCATCGAGAGACTTATTGCACCCTTAGGTTATCGACAGACCAAGTGCACCCTAGATCATCGACAGACCTATTGCACTCCTAGGTAATCGAGAGACCTATTGCACTCTTAGGCCATCGACATACCTATTGCACCCTAGGCCATCGAGAGACCTATTGCACCATAGGCCATAGAGAGACCTATTGCACTCATAGGCCATCGACATACCTATTGCACTCTTAGGCCATCGACAGACTTTTTACACTCCGAGGCCATCGACATACCTATTGCACTCCTAGGCCACCGAGTGACCTATTGCACTCCTAGGCCATCAACAGGTCTATTGCACCCGTAGGCCATCGAGAGACCTATTGCACTCTAAGGCCATGGAGAGACCTATTGCACCCCTAGGCCATCGACAGACTTATTATACCCTAGGGAATGGAGAGACCTATTGCACCTCTCGGCCATCGAGAGACCTAATACACCCTAGGCCATCAAGAGACCTATTGCATCCCTAGGCCACCGAGAGACCTAGTTACCCCTAGGCCATCGAGGGACCTATTGCATCCCAAGGAAATCGAGAGACCTATTGCACCCTTAGGCTATCGACAGACCTATTGCACCCTTGGCCATCGACAGACTTAATGCACTCCGAGGCCATCGAGAGACCTATTGCACTCCTAGGCCTTCGAGTGACCTATTGCACGCCTAGGCTATCGAGAGACCTATTGCACTTCTAGGCCTTCGAGCGACCTATTGCACTCGTAGGCTATCGAGAGACCTATTGCACTCCTAGGCCATCGAGTGACCTATTGAACCCTAGGCCATGGAGAGACCTATTGCACTCCTAGGTAATCGAGAGACCAATTGCATCCTAGGCCATCGAGAGACCTATTGCAACCCTAGGATATCGACAGCCCTATTGCACCCTAGGCCATCGACAGACCTATTGAACTCCTAGGTAATCGAGAGACCAATTACACCCTAGGCCATCGAGCGACTTATTGCACTCCTTGGCCTTGACAGACCTTTTGCCCCCTAGGCCATCGACAGACCAATTGCACTCCAAGGTCATAGAGAGACCTATTGCACTCCTAGTGAATCAAGAAACCTATTGCACCCTAGGCCATCGAGAGACCTATTGCACTCCTAGGCCATCGAGAGGCGTATTGCACCCTAGGCTATAATGAGACCTATTGCCCTCCTAGGCCACCGACAGCCTATTGCTCTCCTAGGTAATCGAGAGAGCCATTGCACCCTAGGCCATCGAGAGACCTATTGCACTCCTAGGCCATCGGCAGACCTATTGCACCCTAGGCCATCGAGAGACCTATTGCACTCCTAGGCCATCAACAGACCTATTGCACACAACGGAATCGACAGACCTATTGCACTCCTAGGCCATCGAGAGACCTATTGCACTCCTAGGCCATCGACAGACCTATTGCACTCCTAGGCCATCGACAGACCTATTGCACTCCTAGGCCATCGACAGACCTATTGCACCCCTAGGCCATCGACAGACCTATTGCACTCCTAGGCCATCGAGAGACCTATTGCACTCCTAGGCCATCGACAGACCTATTGCACTCCTAGGCCATCGACAGACCTATTGCACTCCTAGGCCATCGACAGACCTATTGCACTCCTAGGCCATCGACAGACCTATTGCACTCATAGGCCTTCCACAGACCTATTGCACCCTAGGCCATCGACCGACGTGTTGTACTCCTAGGCCATCCATAGACTTATTGCACCCTAGGCCTTCCATAGACTTATTGCACCCTAGGCCATCGACAGACCTATTGCACTCTTATGCCATCGACAGACCTATTGCACTCCAAGGCCAACGACAGACCGTTTGCACCCCTAGGCCATCGAGAGACCTATTGCCGGATGCCTTCCACAGGAGTTGACATCCCAGGTAAATTTTACTGTTAAGTGAACAATGGCATCAGGTGTGAGGAAAATTTTGTATTGAAAACTATATATCTGTTTATTTTCTTGATGATTTAAATAATAATATAAACCCCACCGCATATTTACACAAAGTGCTCTTTATATGTACACATAAGGGATACATACATGTAGAAATCTGTAGGAGCTTTGAAGGAGGATTCGAACCCACATATTTGGTATTCCAAATTTAGTTTTTCTCATTCATACATCACGCTAATGTGAGTTCTTTGTAATTTGAATGTGACGCACGAGTGTGAACGCCATTACCATAGGCCAGAGTGTGGTCGGGTCGACTGTAAACACCCCGGTTGGGCTCCAGTTGGGACCCAGAACCTGCCAGTGAATTCAGCAGAGTTTCGGGTTGGTCGACATTTATATAATGTGGCAGAGTCGTTTAAGGCAGGTGTGTGCGAACCACCAGAATGCGAGAGTCAATGCACTCAATTGTCACAAAATTATTTATAAGATTTAAACAATACATATTGTTTGATTATCTTATCCGAAAACGGGCTGTAAAGTCAATGAATGGATATGCTCTCAGCCCTGAGAGGATATTCATTATTGAAAATTAATATTAAGTTGTATATAGTCAACTGTTTTAATGCATTTTCCATCTTTCACTACAGATATTGAAATGGATTCAGAGTTTACATGGAATTGAAGATATTAGAAAACATTGTTATTCAAAACTTTAGGCACCTTTGTGATTCTGAACTAAATCTCCTTCAAATTTCAAGTTCAGGTCCTAAAAAAAGCAAAGTCAGTGCTTAAACAAGATAATGAATATCAAGATATAAATGGAAAAAGTCAGATTTGTTGTGCATCAAGTCTTTAGGCAGAAGCAACTCCGCATTTCATCACAAAGAATGGAAGAAGTTACTTGTGAACTTCAGTGCCTCTCAGTTTTGCCCGCCTTCTGGAAGCTGACTGAGAAATATGCTGGATGTCGAAATGTGGCATTAATGAATATATACAGAGAATTATCAGGGCTGCTGAGTACGACAGTTAAGTTTGACAAAAAAGAGAAAGTAAAGCAAGAAACCTCTTGAAAGAGAGTCAAAAATTCGTTGGTGGACTTGGAATCAGCAATGAAGAGAGAGTGGAGATACTCAGTGCAATGGGCTTCAAGCAAGGCCATTGGTACAAGTTTCCGAATGGTCATATATATTTGCATATCTGAAGTGGAGAGCTATGGTAGGAGAGTAAATGTCCTGAAGTGATGCAACCATTGGCGGTGAAAGGCATCTATATTAAGGTGACAATGCCATTGCTTCAGAAATGGATGGTGCCCTTACAGTGCATGGTCAGAACAAAATAAAATGCAAATTATGATGTTGCTGACTTTGTCTAGTTTCTAGGATGAGTTATATAAATTTGTACTTTTTATATAAAATGATTTGCTTTGAGGTATATTTATTTATGATTTGGTGTTGTTTTCAGATAATGTAGCTAAACAGTTGTGAATGTTGTGTGGTAATGAGAGTGATAATGGCTATGGTAGATTTAAAATACAATACCTGCGTTTTTACTATGTGTCGGTCTCTCTGTGTTAATTCTTTTCTAAGTGTATAACAAAAATATAGTATGGAAACCTGCACTGTCACTCTATTTCCTTCTGTTTCAAAGGGTTATCAGGCAACAGTACAATATATTAACAGGTAATTTTTATTCCAAAGGTTTGACAGATGTATGGCCTGCACTGCTAATCGGCATAACATAAAAGGTATTTTATTCCACACACAGCTTGTTTAACAATATGGGTCACCCATTTTCCTTGATGCACCGGACTAGTTACAGGTGATTCAGTGATTCTGTTTAGTAAGGTTCTTTTGGGCACCGATTGCAGCCCAAGGGTTATTAATGTTACTAAATGATTAACTCAGCATCCAAACAAACAAACATGATATCAAGTGTATGTTGATTTTTTTATCATATAAAATATTTACTATATGAAAGTTACAAAAGTAATATATGAAGAGAGAATATTGTAGGAAATTTGGCTCTTGTGAAACCAACACCAATTTATACTCACCCTGCCCACTCACATTTGTGTTTATACTCAACCCCACCCAGTCACATATATGTTTTATACTCAATCCCACCCACTCAACATATGTGTTTATACTTTGCTTGAAACAGTGGAGTGACCATTATGTCGCTAGATACCTACAAGTCTACTTAATTAATTACATACCTATTTCTAAACCAGATTTACATAATTCATATCAATATCTGAATGATTCTTTTACTGTATGTAAAATATTGCACAGATCCCATCTGCAGACTCTAACACCCCAATATCCGCCATTATATAATAACCACTGTCATCAACAACTCTACACCTCATTGTGAAACAGTGGCATCTCAATGCTGTGGTACTCTAAGCTTTCCTCGACATGGACCAGAAAATAAGCGACTAACTTCTGAGTACCTACTTACTGCTAGGTGAACAGCAAATTAGGTGAAAGGAAATGTGCCCAATCATTTCTGTCTCGCCCGGAATTCGAACCTGGAATTCTCGATTATGCGTCGAAAGCGAACCCGACTGAACAAGCGGGACCCTCC
>WNGS01159313.1:47760-94562 GCA_020271785.1 Procambarus virginalis
GATCTTTCTCTGATTCGGAATATAATGTGTATATTAGGGGCAATTATATATATATATATATATATATATATATTATAATATATATATATATATATATATATATATATATATATATATATATATATATATATATATATATATATATATATATATATATATATATATATATATATATATATATATGTTATTAAATATGACCGAAAAAGTAAGATTAATA
This sequence comes from Procambarus virginalis, assembly GCA_020271785.1. Lineage (NCBI taxonomy): Eukaryota > Metazoa > Arthropoda > Malacostraca > Decapoda > Cambaridae > Procambarus > Procambarus virginalis. The sequence continues at coordinate 47,978 of WNGS01159313.1, forward strand.
ATTCTAACACGAATTTTCTCAATTTTCCTTATGTTTGTTTTTACTGATGACGGTAAATTAAAAATCAATTCTCCAAAATTCATTCTTTATTTCTTAGTCTGACGCGACACTTGAGCGCGTTTCGTAAAACTTATTACATTTTCAAAGACTTTAGTTACACACACACAGAACAACTATAACTGAACAGAGTTTAAATACCTGCATTTGGGTGAGGTGACATGTTACAATGGTTTGGGGTGAGGTGAGAACAAACACAGAACACGAAACAATGGGTATAAGGGAAGAATAGATCTGTAACTGCAGAAGGCCTATTGGCCCGTATTTCTTGATGTTTCTATATTGGAGCGGAGTCTTGAAGTGGGTAGAATATAGTAGTGCGTTAATTGGCTGTTGATTGCTGGTGTTGACTTCTTGATGTGTAGTGCCTCGCAGATGTCAAGCCGCCTGTTGTCGCTGTATCTATCAATGATTTCTGTGTTGTTTGTTAAGATTTCTCTGGTGATGGTTTGGTTGTGGGAAGAGATTATATGTTCCTTGATAGAGCCCTGTTGCTTATGCATCGTTAATCGCCTGGAAAGAGATGTTGTTGTCTTGCCTATATATTGAGTTCTTTGGGCTTACAGTCCCCAAGTGGGCATTTGAAGGCATAGACGACATTGGTCTCTTTCAAAGCGTTCTGCTTTGTGTCTGGAGAGTTTCTCATGAGTAGGTTGGCAGTTTTCTTGGTTTTATAGTAAATCGTCAATTGTATCTTCTGATTTTTGTCTGTAGGGATAACGTTTCTATTAACAATATCTTTCAGGACCCTTTCCTCCGTTTTATGAGCTGTGGAGAAGAAGTTCCTGTAAAATAGTCTAATAGGGGGTATAGGTGTTGTGTTAGTTGTATCTTCAGAGGTTGCATGGCGTTTCACTTTCCTTCTTATGATGTCTTCAATGAAACCATTGGAGAAGCCGTTGTTGACTAGGACCTGCCTTACTCTACAGAGTTCTTCGTCGACTTGCTTCCATTCTGAGCTGTGGCTGAGAGCACGGTCGACATAAGCGTTAACAACACTCCTCTTGTACCTATCTGGGCAGTCACTGTTGGCATTTAGGCACATTCCTATGTTTGTTTCCTTAGTGTAGACTGTAGTGTGGAAACCTCCGCTCCTTTCCATGACTGTTACATCTAGAAAGGGCAGCTTCCCATCCTTCTCCATCTCGTAAGTGAAACGTAACACAGAATTCTGCTCAAACGCTTCTTTCAGCTCCTGCAGATGTCTGACATCAGGTACCTGTGTAAAAATGTCGTCAACATACCTGCAGTATATGGCCGGTTTCAAGTTCAAGTCGACTAAGACTTTTTCCTCAATAGTACCCATGTAGAAGTTTGCAAACAGGACGCCTAGGGGAGAACCCATAGCGACCCCATCTACTTGCTTATACATGTGCCCATCCGGGCTCAAGAAGGGTGCCTCCTTAGTACAAGCTTGGAGTAGTTTCCTCAGGATATTTTCTGGCATGTCAAGGGGAGTACATGCCGGGTCTCGATACACTCGGTCCATTATCATCCCGATTGTTTCATCCACAGGTACGTTGGTGAACAGTGATTCTACGTCCAACGATGCTCTTATCCCTGTAGCCCGTGTTCCCCGCAGTAAGTCAACAAATTCCTTCGGGGATTTCAGGCTGAAGTTGCACGGGACATAAGGAGTCAGTAAGCCGTTGAGTCGTTTCGCCAGTCTGTACGTGGGTGTGGGTATCTGGCTGATAATTGGCCGAAGTGGGTTTCCAGGCTTATGCGTCTTGACGTTTCCATACGCATATCCAGGTTTATATTCTCCAATAATCTTTGGCGGTGGAGTCCGGATTTCTTGGCATTCACAGTTTCAATCAACTTGTTGACCTTTGTTTTCATTCGGCTGTAGTGTCCTTCGTTACCCTTTGGAATTTAGTTTGGTCGAGAGTATGTGGTATCATTTTCGCCAGATATTCTCTTCCTTAAGGATAAGAGCATCGTTGGACGTAGAATCACTGTTCACCAACGTACCTGTGGATGAAACAATCGGGATGATAATGGACCGAGTGTATCGAGACCCGGCATGTACTCCCCTTGACATGCCAGAAATATCCTGAGGAAACTACTCCAAGCTTGTACTAAGGAGGCACCCTTCTTGAGCCCGGATGGGCACATGTATAAGCAAGTAGATGGGGTCGCTATGGTTCTCCCCTAGGCGTCCTGTTTGCAAACTTCTACATGGGTACTATTGAGGAAAAAGTCTTAGTCGACTTGAACTTGAAACCGGCCATATACTGCAGGTATGTTGACGACATTTTTACACAGGTACCTGATGTCAGACATCTGCAGGAGCTGAAAGAAGCGTTTGAGCAGAATTCTGTGTTACGTTTCACTTACGAGATGGAGAAGGATGGGAAGCTGCCCTTTCTAGATGTAACAGTCATGGAAAGGAGCGGAGGTTTCCACACTACAGTCTACACTAAGGAAACAAACATAGGAATGTGCCTAAATGCCAACAGTGACTGCCCAGATAGGTACAAGAGGAGTGTGTTAACGCTTATGTCGACCGTGCTCTCAGCCACAGCTCAGAATGGAAGCAAGTCGACGAAGAACTCTGTAGAGTAAGGCAGGTCCTAGTCAACAACGGCTTCTCCAATGGTTTCATTGAAGACATCATAAGAAGGAAAGTGAAACGCCATGCAACCTCTGAAGATACAACTAACACAACACCTATACCCCCTATTAGACTATTTTACAGGAACTTCTTCTCCACAGCTCATAAAACGGAGGAAAGGGTCCTGAAAGATATTGTTAATAGAAACGTTATCCCTACAGACAAAAATCAGAAGATACAATTGACGATTTACTATAAAACCAAGAAAACTGCCAACCTACTCATGAGAACTCTCCAGACACAAAGCAGAACGCTTTGAAAGAGACCAATGTCGTCTATGCCTTCAAATGCCCACTTGGGGACTGTAAGCCCCAAAGAACTCAATATATAGGCAAGACAACAACATCTCTTTCCAGGCGATTAACGATGCATAAGCAACAGGGCTCTATCAAGGAACATATAATCTCTTCCCACAACCAAACCATCACCAGAGAAATCTTAACAAACAACACAGAAATCATTGATAGATACAGCGACAACAGGCGGCTTGACATCTGCGAGGCACTACACATCAAGAAGTCAACACCAGCAATCAACAGCCAATTAACGCACTACTATATTCTACCCACTTCAAGACTCCGCTCCAATATAGAAACATCAAGAAATACGGGCCAATAGGCCTTCTGCAGTTACAGATCTATTCTTCCCTTATACCCATTGTTTCGTGTTCTGTGTTTGTTCTCACCTCACCCCAAACCATTGTAACATGTCACCTCACCCAAATGCAGGTATTTAAACTCTGTTCAGTTATAGTTGTTCTGTGTGTGTGTAACTAAAGTCTTTGAAAATGTAATAAGTTTTACGAAACGCGCTCAAGTGTCGCGTCAGACTAAGAAATAAAGAATGAATTTTGGAGAATTGATTTTTAATTTACCGTCATCAGTAAAAACAAACATAAGGAAAATTGAGAAAATTCGTGTTAGAATTATTAATCTTACTTTTTCGGTCATATTTAATAACATATGTCTACAGGAAAGACTGCTACCAAAATATCTAATACTATATTATAATATATATATNATTTTGACTCTCTTTCAAGAGGTTCTTGCTTACTTTCTCTTTTTTTGTCAAACTTAACTGTCGTACTCAGCAGCCCTGATAATTCTCTGTATATATTCATTAAGGCCACATTTCGACACCCAGCATATTTCTCAGTCAGCTTCCAGAGGCGGGGCAAAACTGAGAGGCGCTGAAGTTCACAAGTAACTTCTTCCATTCTTTGTGATGAAATGCGGAGTTGCTGCCTAAAGACTTGATGCACAACAAATCTGACTTTTTCCATTATATATCTTGAATATTCATTATCTTGTTTAAGCACTGACTTTGCTTTTTTTAGGACCTGAACTTGAAATTGAAGGAGATTTAGTTCAGAATCACAAAGGTGCCTAAAGTTTTGAATAACAGATGTTTCTAATATCTTCAATTCCATGGTAACTCTGAATCCATTTCAATATCTGTAGTGAAAGATGGAAAATATGCATTAAAACAGTTGACTATATACAACTTAATATTAATTTTCAATATGAATAATCCTCTCAGGGCTGAGAGGGATTATTCATTCATTAACTTTACAGCCCGTTTTCGTGATAAGATAATCAAACAATATGTATTGTTTAATCTTAAATAAAATAATTTTGTGACAATTGAGTGCATTGAACTCGCATTCTGGTGGTTCGCAGACACCTGCCTTAACCGACTCTGCCACGATTATTTTTATGTCGACCAACCCGAAACTCTGCTGAATTCTGGGCAGGTTCTGGGCCCCAACTGGAGCCCAACCAGGGTTTTACAGTCGACCCGACCACACTCTGGCCTATGGTAATGGCGTTCACACTCGTGCGTTACATTCAAATTACAAAGAAATCACATTAGCGTGATGTATGAATGAGAAAACCAAATTTGGAATACCAAGTATGTGGGTTCGAAGCCTCCTTCAAAGCTCCTACAGATTTTCTACATGTATGTATCCCTTATGTGTACACATAAAGAGCACTTTGTGTAAATATGCGGTGGGGTTTATATTATTATTTAAATCATCAAGAAAATAAACAGATATATAGTTTTCAATACAAAATTTTCCTCACACCTGATGCCATTGTTTACTTAACAGTAAAATTTACCTGGGATGTCAACTCCTGTGGAAGGCATTCGGCAATAGGTCTCTCGATGGCCTAGGGGTGCAAACGGTCTGTCGTTGGCCTAGGGGTGCAAACGGTCTGTCGTTGGCCTAGGGGTGCAAACGGTCTGTCGATGGCCTAGGGGTGCAAACGGTCTGTCGTTGGCCTAGGGTGCAAACGGTCTGTCGTTGGCCTAGGGGTGCAAACGGTCTGTCGTTGGCCTAGGGGTGCAAACGGTCTGTCGTTGGCCTAGAGGTGCAAACGGTCTGTCGTTGGCCTAGGGGTGCAAACGGTCTGTCGTTGGCCTAGGGGTGCAAACGGTCTGTCGTTGGCCTAGGGGTGCAAACGGTCTGTCGTTGGCCTAGGGGTGCAATAGGTCTGTCGATGGCATAAGAGTGCAATAGGTCTGTCGATGGCCTAGGAGTACAACACGTCGGTCGATGGCCTAGGGTGCAATAGGTCTGTGGAAGGCCTAGGAGAGCAATAGGTCTGTTGATGGCCTAGGAGTGCAATAGGTCTGTCGATTCCGTAGGGTGCAATAGGTCTGTCGATTCCGTAGGGTGTAATAGGTCTGTCGATGGCCTAGGAGTGCAATAGGTCTCTCGATGGCCAAGGGCGCATAAGGTCTGTCGATGGCCTAGGAGTGCAATAGGTCTCCCGATGGCCTAGGGTGCAATAGGTCTCTCAATGGCCTAGGGTGCAATAGGTATCTCGATAGCCTAGGAGTGCAATAGGTCTCTCGATGGCCTACGGGTGCAATAGACCTGTTGATGGCCTAGGAGTGCAATAGGTCACTCGGTGGCCTAGGAGTGCAAAAGGTATGTCGATGGCCTCGGAGTGCAAAAAGTCTGTCGATGGCCTAAGAGTGCAATAGGTATGTCGATGGCCTATGAGTGCAATAGGTCTCTCTATGGCCTATGGTGCAATAGGTCTCTCGATGGCCTAGGGTGCAATAGGTATGTCGATGGCCTAGGGGTGCAATAGGTCTCTCGATGGCCTAGGGGTCAATAGGTCTCTCGAGGTCCTAGGGGTCAATAGGTCTCTCGAGGTCCTAGGGGTGCAATAGGTCTCTCGATGGCCTAGGGGTGCAATAGGTCTCTCGATGGCCTTGAGGTGCAATAGGTCTCTCGATGGCCTAGGGGTCAATAGGTCTCTCGAGGTCCAAGGGGTCAATAGGTCTCTCGAGGTCCTAGGGGTGCAATAGGTCTTTCGATGGCCTAGGGGTGCAATAGGTCTCTCGATGGCCTAGGGGTTCAATAGGTCTCTTGATGGCCTATGGGTGCAATAGGTCTCTCGATGGCCTAGGGGTGCAATAGGTCTCTCGATGGCCTAGGGGTTCAATAGGTCTCTCGATGGCCTAGGGTGCAATAGGTATGTCGATGGCCTAAGAGTGCAATAGGTCTCTCGATTACCTAGGAGTGCAATAGGTCTGTCGATGATCTAGGATGCACTTGGTCTGTCGATAACCTAAAGGTGCAATTGGTCTCTCGATTACCTAGGAGTGCAATAGGTCTGTCGATATCCTAGGGGTGCAATAGGCCTGTCGATGTCCTACGAGTGCAATCGGCCTGTCGATAGCCTATGAATGCAATAGGTCATTCGATGGCCTAGGGGTGCAATAGGTCTCTCGAGGGCCTTGGGGTGCAATAGGTCTCTCGATGGCCTAGGGTGCAATAGGCCTGTCGATGGCCTAGGAGTGCAATAGGTCTCTCGATGGCCTAGGGTGCAATAGGCCTGTCGAGGGCCTTGGGGTGCAATAGGTCTCTCGATGGCCTTGGGGTGCAATAGGTCTTTCGATGGCCTAGGGGTTCAATAGGTCTCTCGATGGCCTAGGGGTGCAATAGGTCTTTCGATGGCCTAGGGGTTCAATAGGTCTCTCGATGGCCTAGGGGTGCAATAGGTCTCTCGATGGCCTAGGGGTGCAATAGGTCTCTCGATGGCCTAGGGGTTCAATAGGTCTCTCGATGGCCTAGGGGTTCAATAGGTCTCTCGATGGCCTAGGGGTTCAATAGGTCTCTCGATGGCCTAGGGGTTCAATAGGTCTCTAAATGGCCTATGGGTGCAATAGGTCTCTCGATGGCCTATGGGTGCAATAGGTCTCTCGATGGCCTATGGGTGCAATAGGTCTCTCGATGGCCTAGGGGTACAATAGGTCTCTCGATGGTCTAGGGGTACAATAGGTCTCTCGATGGCCTATGGGTACAATAGGTCTCTCGATGGCCTATGGGTGCAATAGGTCTCTCGATGGCCTATGGGTGCAATAGGTCTCTCGATGGCCTATGGGTGCAATAGGTCTCTCGATGGTCTAGGGGTGCAATAGGTCTCTCGATGGCCAATGGGTGCAATACGTCTCTCGATGGCCTAGGGGTGCAATAGGTCTCTCGATGGTCTAGGGGTGCAATAGGTCTCTCGATGGTCTAGGGGTTCAATAGGTCTCTCGATGGCCTAGGGTGCAATAGGTCTCTCGATGGCCTATGGGTGCAATAGGTCTCTCGATGGCCTATGGGTGCAATAGGTCTCTCGATGGTCTAGGGGTGCAATAGGTCTCTCGATGGCCTATGGGTGCAATAGGTCTCTCGATGGTCTAGGGGTGCAATAGGTCTCTCGATGGTCTAGGGGTTCAATAGGTCTCTCGATGGCCTAGGGGAACTTCGATAAGTCTAACAGGCTACAGACGAGGAGTTATAACAACGTGGCTGAAATATGTTGACCAAACCACACACTAGAAAGTGAAGCGACGACGAAGTTGCCGTCCGTCCTGGACCATTCTCTAGTCGATTGTGATGAGGCAAGGATGTTGTTGTTATAGATTCAGCTACTCGGAACAAGTTCCAAGCAGCACGGGCTATGGTGAGCCCGTAACTTACCTGGCACAGGAGCTGGGCAAGAAGCACGGGCTATGGTTAGCCTCGTGGACAGGAGATGTCTCCCGTGTGAGGCAAGGAGGCGAAGACAATAAATATGCAAGAGAGAGGTGAGGAGAAGGAAATATTAGAGGCAGAAAAAGCAAGGAACAAGGTACGAAAGGAAAGGTGTAATAAAGGGGGTTAGTAATAGGAATAAGAAATGCACTGAAAGAGAAAACAAGGGAAAGAAAAGGAAAGAAAAGGAAAGAAAGAAAGAAAGAATAATGGAGGGGTAAGCTTATGTTAGGTCACGTTTGTTAGAAGTTTAGATCATTTGAGTATATACTGTGAAAGGGAAGAGTCAACAGCAATAAAGCCTGGACTCAAGTTCATGTTGGTTACGTTGTGTATTAGAGCCGATTCGACAAGACGGCGTCTGTGTAGAGTAGAGGCAGGAAAGATTATTTTGGAGGAAAACCAATCAATAGGATGATTAGAATCCCTAACATGACAGAAGAGAGCACTGTCTGTGTCTGCAGGCTTAACACTTCTTTTGTGTTCCTTAAATCTGTCATTAAGTATATGGCCAGTTTCTCCAAAAGTATTGGAGAGGACAAGACGAACAGGAAATAAAGTAGAGACCAGCAGCATTAGAAGCCGGAGCAGTGTGTGAACAAGATTGCTATGAAATGTGTTAGTTTGGCGAAGTCTAACTAGCTTCCTGTCTCAAGAAATTAGAAAACCATATTGAACTTAAACATAATCATTGCCTGACAGTTGAATACAGTATCTTCATTTGCCAGTATTTAAAAAAAATACATTGCTCTGACAACAAATCTTTTAACTACAATATAAATCTAGACAAATTAAATCTAGTGAGAATTGCAAAATATAATCCATTATATAATGAAACTGAGAATGTTATCAAAAGTAAATCCAAAATTGTCAAATGATAAATGTTTTTCACACTGACGAACACGAGAAGTCTGTAAGGCTTGTCAAGGTCCCACTTTGTCAATGACTTAATTCACCGGCGATACAACCCAAATGTGTTGTGCAGCTATCAGTTATCCAAGTGATTTTGGCTCATCGTCAGCATATAGGTGCCACACCTAGGTGCGTCTTACTCTGTTTAATTTCTTAGGATCTCTACTTTTCTTCAAGCAGCCTTTTTGCGCCTTGGGGTCTTCCCTTGTTACCGCCAAACGTCGCAAGAACCAGCATAGGTTTCTTGAAAACTGTCTTGAGGACTAGGTTTTCCCTCGTTCCTTATCTCACTTTCTCCAATTTAACACTTCAGGCTCCTCTCCTGTTCCTGAACATCTTCAAGAACTTATTCACTCCACCTCCTTGCAAGTTGACGACGCTTTTCTAACAGCACGTCAACACCAACGCTTTCGGTCTTCTTCTCTTCCTGTACACCTGTTGAGTGACGGTTGAGAGGCGGGACCAAAGAGCCAGAGCTCAACCCCCGCAAGCACAACTAGGTGAGTACTATGTCCCACAAGTACGAAGGCCCCTATATTGTGACAGAAAAGGCTGGGGACCTCACGTTCAAAGTGATGCACTCTGACAAGCGTAACCAGGTGATGCTCGTACACTTGAACCAGCTGAAGAAGTTCCAGGGCCCTAGGCCCATTGCACTAACCAATGTTTCCTTTTCCAGAGAGGGAGGGGATGATTGTTCTGGGGACCCAACTAATCTCATTCTCAATAATTCTAGTTCTGTGAATGCTGTGGAGGAGGGACTGTCCCATTTGCAGATGACCCAACGTGAAGAGGTGCAGTCGTTGCTTGATGAATTCTCCAGTCTGTTCGGGGAGGTCCTGACCCAGACTTATGCCATCTACCATGATGTCAAGTTGACGGACTACACCCCAAATCGCCTTCAATCCTATCGGATGAGTCCGGAAAAGAAGGCCATCGTACGGAAAGAGGTCGACTTCCTGCTCCAGCACGGCCTCATCCAGCCGAGCCAGGGCTCTTTGTGCTCGCCTTGCCTTTTGGTCCCCAAACCAGACGGATCCTGGCGATTATGCACCGACTATCAGCAGCTCAACAAAGCGACCATTGTGGATGCCTATCCACTTCCCCTCCTCGAAGACTGCATCAACGAGATCGGAAACGCCATGTACATCTCGAAATTCGACCTCTTAAGGGGTTATTATCAGATTCCGCTCACTGACCGTACCAAGCAACTAACTGCGTTCGTAACACCCGATGGTGTCTTTGAGTATCAAGTGTTATTGTTTAGGTTGCGTAATGCCCCTGCCACGTTCCAGAGGCTAATGAACTCCCTGCTCGCTAATGGGCTAAATTGTCGGGCGTATCTAGATGACATTGTGCTTTTTGATAGTAATTGGACTGACCACATAGCTAGGTTACGCCAGTTGTTCACAGGTCTGAAAAGTGCAAACTTAACTCTAAATGCAAAAAAGTGTCATTTTGGCCAAGGCACAATGATGTACCTCGGTTATGAAGTGGGCCAATGAAAGGTATTACCTCGGCAAGATAAAATCAGTACCATTCTGGAGTATCCAGTGCTCCGGTCTAAAAAGGACGTTCAAAGGTTTATCGGTATCGACGCTTTTGTCAGAATTTTTCCAGTGTCGCCACTCCTCCACAGACTTGCTGCGGAAGGCCGTTAAATTTAAGTGGTCATCAGACTGTGCAGAGGCGTTTAAAAATTTGAAATGGATCTTAGCTTCCGCCCCAGTGCTCGCTAGTCCAAGGTTTGACTGATCGTTTAAAATTCATGTTGACTCGCCTGACTCGGGTGCTGGTACAGTGTTGTTGCAAACTGGGGATGATCAAGTGGACCACCCAGTATACTATTACTCTGTGAAATTTGACTAGGCACAATGCAATTATTCAGTGGTAGAAAAAGAGGCGTTGATGCTATTTTTTTTTTTTTTTTTTTTTTGAGATATATACAAGAGTTGTTACATTCTTGTACAGCCACTAGTACGCGTAGCGTTTCGGGCAGGTCCCTGGAATACGATCCCCTGCCACGAAGAATCGTTTTTTCATCCAAGTACACATTTTACTGTTGCGTTAAACAGAGGCTACAGTTAAGGAATTGCGCCCAGTAAATCCTCCCCGGCCAGGATACAAACCCATGACATAGCGCTCGTGGAACGCCAGGCGAGTGTCTTACCACTACACCACGGAGACTGACAAGGATCATGTAATGTTAATATGTAAAAAGTTTGAAGTATACCTCACAGGTAATATAGTGGAAGTGTACATGGACCATAACCCACTAGTGTTCTTAAACCAGAAAAGGCAAAAAATAAAAGCATCCTCAGGTGGGCATTGTACCTACAGGACTTCAATCTTTCCATTACCCACCTACTGGGCTGGCTCAATGTAATAGCCGACGCTCTGTCCTGGTTACCTGAGTAACATTCATCTGAGCCACAGGAAGCCATATACCAATTATCATGCTTAGTTTTTTTTTTTTAGGTTCTCCTGTGACATTACATATTCCATTTTAAATTTGTTACTTCCTCTTTTTTTGTATGTGACGTAATAGAATTCTATGACCAGGCGACAAAAATTAGGCAAGAGAGAGTAGGGTGGGCTAACTGCATTTTCTTGGACTGTCAGAAAGCCTTCGACACAGTACCCCATAAAAGGTTGTTACAAAAGTTGGAGATCCCACAGAGCCAAAGTAGTGGACGGATCCACTGCGATGTAGTATGATCAAGCCACTGGATACTTCTCTTTCAAGCCAGGCAAAAAAATATCCAGAGATATTGCAGAAGCTATACACAGACTCAGAATTGGTTAGAAGTGCTGCTGGGAGGCAATAAACTCAATAGTTAAAGAGTGTCATAACTGTAGAACAGATGCAGAGACGCCACTATTACACTACTTACTGGAATGTGAAGCAACTGATGCGATGTGCATCAAATTCAACATCCATTCAACAAGAGCATCTGTATTAGATGCAAAATCCAGAGCGACTACAAGGATTAGAAAATTAGTTGAAGAATGGAACACACTAGTGAACACTGTGCATCTATATTCGCCACCAAGATAATGTTATTAAAACAAGACTAAAACCAGTGCTCTAAAACAAGCGGAAAAGAAACGGGAGAAAAGGAGGAAACCCCACCTCCATTTAAAACTTTGAATCAAATATCACAGTAACAAGGTTATTGCGAATAGCCGAACTCAATTACGGGCTCACTATAGCCCGTGCTACATGGACATTTCGTTCTGAGTAGCTAATCTAAAACAACAACAACAATAGTTGGAGAAACAGGCAGGAGTAAAATGTAAGGTGCTCCAGTGGATAAGGGAGTATCTAAACAACAGGAGACAGTGAGTAACTGTGAGGGGGTGAAACATGAAAGTGGCGAGATGTCATAAACGGAGTCCCACAGGGCTCGGTACTTGGACCCATTCTGTTTTTTAAATATGTAACGATCTTCCAGAGTGTATATAGACTCATTCAGTTCAATGTTTGCTTGTGATGCAAAAATTATGAGAAGAATAAAAACAGATGAAAATAGAGACTGCAGGACGACCTGAAAAAACTGGAGGAATGGTCTAGAAAATGGCTACTAAATTTAACTCTGGAATGTGTAAAGTAATGAAGTTATTCGAAGGGAGCAGGAGGCTGAACAAAAGATACCATCTGGGAGGTGAAATCATGCAAGAGTCAAGTGGAGAAAGATCTGGGGGGTTAATATCACACCGAACCTGTCCCTGAAATCCAACATCAAAAGGATATCATCACCGCATTTTAGCTAGATTGGCCAATATAAGAACTGTCTTTAGAAACGTATGTAAGGAATCGTTCAGGACCTTGCATACCACCTATATCAGACCAATCCAGGAGTATGCGGATCCAGCCTAGAGTCCATACCTAGTTAAACACAAGACAATGCTAGAGAAGATTCAGAGGTGTACCACCAGACTAGTCCCAGAACTGAGAGGTATGAGCAACGAAGAAAAGTTACGAGAGCTAAACCTCACGTCCTTCGAAGACAGAGGAGTAAAGGGAGATCTACAAAATTCTCAGGGAAATTGACAGGACGCAAACATAAACTATTTAGTATCGGTGGAACACGAAAAAGAGGACACAGATGATAACTAAATGAGACATAGAGACATTAGAAAGAATTTTTTCATTGTCAGAATAGTTAACAGATGAGGTGTTAACAAGTGAGATGTTCTAGATATGACATGGAAATAGGACAGGAGTCAATACTTTAAACAACTGATGGCTAGAAAGTCTGGATCCAAGAGCCAGTGCTCGATCCTGCAGGCACAAATTAGTGAAAACACGAACAGACACACACAGGGCCTCGCGGCCGATTTGACAGCACTCCATCACTTAGGAGTCATAGCCCTAAGTGCCTGGATTCAATTTCCGGCCGAGTCAGAAGCATACGGGCAGAGTTTCTTTCACCTGATGCCTACATTCATCTTGTAGGAAATAGGTACCTGGCAATTAAACAGCTGCTACTAGTTCCATTCTGGAGATGTGTGTATGTGTGTGTTTGTTAGAGAGAAATATATGTAGCAGATATGATGGAGGAAAAGAGGTCGGGATTCAGTACATAACAGAACAGACGGTTAACCAGGTGGGACCGAAGAGCTAACAGGTCGTTCCTGCAGGTACAGGTATTAAATACACACAGACAAATACACCCACACACACTATAATGGATGTGATGGAATTGTTTTTTGTATTGGTAGGAATAGTGGAGTCAACGAACTTAACCTTCTGATATAACTGGTACACTCTGACACGTACATGAATTGTTTGAGAAAAAGAAGATTTACTTAACTATCAGGAATTTGTTCTAATAGTTGGATTTCACTGGAACAGGCTGTATCCAAGAGCTAAAGCGCAAATATTTAAGACAATATATGAGAGTACAAATACGCGAGTACATGTAGATGAGTAAAACTAGGACTCTACACAGGTACACTCAACATCCAGTACAAGGCAATTATACTTCTGGTCCTCGAGGTTGGGACACTCAGTGGTGAGCACTTTTACAGGAGAGGTCACCTCTTGTTCTAATCCATTTCCACTCCCTCCTCATTCCCACTCTTCTCGTTATTCCCATTCCAAATTATTCCCCAATATACCCAAATCCCCATTCAAGATACTCATTCCCATTCCTGGTCTGGCTCAAAATGCAAAAAAGGGGTTTCTTCAGTCTACTTTCTCCTACTGACAAGGTGAGTTGCACAACCCACACGGACACACGGTGCACTGTGCCGCCCAATTCCAGGAGGCTGCTGCCATGTCCAGTGAAGAGGTAGTGGGAGAAATGTATTTGCAGCGTCCGTCCCCGCAACACACCATGACTCTTGCAGAGTCCGTCCCCGCAACACACCATGACTCTTACAGCGTCCGTCCCCGCAACACACCATGACTCTTGCAGTGTCTGTCCCCGCAACACACCATGACTCTCGCAGCGTCCGTCCCCGCAACAAACAAGGATTCTTGCAGCGTCCGTCCCCGCAACACACCATAACTCTTGCAGCGTCCGTCCCCGCAACACACCATAACTCTTGCAGCGTCCGTCCCCGCAACACACCATAACTCTTGCAGCGTCCGTCCCCCCAACACACCATGACTCTTGCAGTGTCCGTCCCGCAACACACCATGACTCTTGCAGCGTCCGTCCCCGCAACACACCATGACTCTTGCAGCGTCCGTCCCCGCCACACACCATGACTCTTGCAGCGTCCGTCCCCGCCACACACCATGACTCTTACAGCGTCCGTCCCGCAACACACCATGACTCTTGCAGCGTCCGTCCCCGCCACACACCATGACTCTTGCAGCGTCCGTCCCCGCAACACACCATGACTCTTGCAGCGTCCGTCCCGCAACACACCATGACTCTTGCAGCGTCCGTCCCCGCCACACACCATGACTCTTACAGCGTCCGTCCCGCAACACACCATAACTCTTACAGCGTCCGTCCCCGCAACACACCATAACTCTTACAGTGTCCGTCCCCGCAACACACCATAACTCTTACAGCGTCCGTCCCCACAACACACCATAACTCTTGCAGTGTCCGTCCCCGCCACACACCATGACTCTTACAGCGTCCGTCCCCGCAACACACCATAACTCTTACAGCGTCCGTCCCCCCAACACACCATAACTCTTACAGCGTCCGTCCCCGCAACACACCATAACTCTTGCAGCGTCCGTCCCGCAACACTCCATAATTCAGAAGAGACGAACCTGTAGCTAGGTTATATGGTCTCACTCACCGAGCAAGCAACAATATTGCCAGTGTCATTTATTTCTTGGTTGGGCTTTTATAAACTTAACAATATACTTATTGTGCTTAACATATATTTGCTTAAACCTTATATGTTGGTTATAGATATTCAAACCTTTTAGCTTGAACAAAAACAAATAACCTATTTATACCTTTATTTAATCTTTAGACCTAAGAATAATCTTCTTTTAACACTCTCATTTTTCATGCCCCATACATCTTGGTTTCTCACAGTTAAGCTCAGGTATTGCAAGTTATACAAATAATTTAACAAATGTTATTAACACCAAAAAAAACTCCAACAATTTATTAATATATTTTCCTTCTTCAAATTTAATTAAAAATAATTGCAACAAAGAATAAAAACTATCTTTACCTTGAATCTCTTTCAAAATTTCCTCCTTTTGAACTTGATTCTTCTCTTTGTAGTAGAGGCGTTTGACAGCTTCTACATCTTTGTATGCCTTCAGTAAGTATTCATAATAACGACGGTTATTATATATAGGTTTTATGCACCGGGACACATTTTCATGCCAACCTCACCTCCTTCCTGCGAGAGCCACCCCAGCAGCCCAGTTGCCTCTATGATGTGACCACAGTCCTCCAGCCAAACAAACCTACACAAGAAAAATTTACAAATTAACTGTTCACTTTTAGGTAATATGTTACACCATCTGTTCTGTTACGTTTAGCGCATGCCTTAAACGTTACTCACGTCAGTGGAGAAAAATCTCAAATATCAACAAGCAACACAGAAATTATCGGCAGATACAACGATAACAGGAGGCTTGACATCAGCGAGGCACTACACATATTACATTCTACCCACTTCAAGACCACGAACCAGCACATACGCAAGCAGATAATATGTATACCCATGATTATATACCCTGTATATATACACATTGTCTTGTGTTCTGTCTTTTCATTGATTTGTTTCCTGTCACCTCACCCAAACGAGTACGGAGCATGAAACGGAGTACATAAAAATTAGTCTTCGAAAATGTGAGAAGTCTTGTGAAATGCTTCGAGGTGTCAGACCATATATATAAAAGTGAAAATGAACTTTGAGAGCTACTTTTTTCAATTACCCTCGACAGTGAAGAAAAACGTAAGAAATATTGAGAAGATTTATATATATATAANTAAGATAAGCATCTTATTTCTTCGAAATTACAATTATTACTTAACCAATACCTATAATTGGTTAAGTAATAATGTAATTACGAAGCAAAAAGATGCTTATCTTAACATACTAAGAAGTTAGGTAAGGTCGGTGTTTATATGAAGCCTTTCAAGGTAAACTAAAATATTCACAAAAAATTAGCATGTCACTAATGCACTTATTTAATAAGTCAATATTGACTTAAAGAAAGTGCAAGAACGGTTGGCTCTAATAGCTACCATTCACGAACCTGCAAGTTACCATAACAAAATAATCCCTTCCATGAACAAGACAATAATTAAAATATTTTTCTACTACTCCACCGTACTGGCCTGAATGTTCTACCCACTTATGTTCCTTGTCCATACAAATGTGCTCATTCGGAATGAGACACATTTTTATGAATTATCTAAATTTAGGGACCGTGCTCCTTCTTACTATAGTGCCGTAGCATCACTGTCATAAGGATTCTGCTCCACACATTCACTATTGACTACAAACACAGTTCAGTGAGTCTCCCACAACGGTCCACTGAGGTGACATCCGTTACCAGAACTTCCATGTCATCGTGAACAAGACATATAATTTTCCTTACATATTAAGCCCTATGATTGCTTGAATTCTTCTTGGACAAAGACATTGGCAACATTACTAGACATCCTGGCTAAATCCTGAAGCACACTACCTTCAGACTTGTTGACTTTAATAACTAAAGAGTTATTATTACTTGATTTTATAACTGCCTGAGTAGCTGAGAATTATCTGACAAGCCGGTATTTGCCGTCCTAATGTATTTGTCCAGTGTCTACTGAAGAGATTCATCATGTTTGACACAGAGTCCCTTGTGCGCCATATTTGTGACGTATTGAAGCAGAAGATGCCTTACTGGTGTGGAAACAACCTCATGATTCTCGAACTGGCTGCCTCAGTTCTTACTCTAACTAGACGTAGCGTATTAATTATATAGCGTCTTAACCCACTTAGGAGAGTCCCGCTTGTTCAGTCGGGTTCGCTTTCGACGCATATCGAGAATTCAGGTTCGAATTCCGGGCGAGACAGAAATGATTGGGCACATTTCCTTTCACCTAGCAGTAAGTAGGTACTCAGAAGTTAGTCAGTTTATTTTCTGGTCCATGTCGAGGAAAGCTTAGAGTAACACAGCATTGAGATGCCACTGTTTCACAATGAGGTGTAGAGTTGGATGACAGTGTGTTATTATATAATGGCGGATATTGGGGTGTTAGAGTCTCCAGATGGGAACTGTGCAATATTTTACATACAGTAATAGAATCAATTCAGATATTGATATGAATTATGTAAATTCTGGTTTAGAAATAGGTATGTAAATTAATTAAGTAGACTTGTAGGTATCTAGCGACATACATTGGTTCACCCCACTGTTTCAAGCAAAGTATAAACACATATGTGAGTGGGTGGGATTGAGTATAAACATATATGTGACTGGGGGGTTGAGTTAAACACAAATGTGAGTGGGCAGGGTTGAGTATAAATTGGTGTTGTTTCACAAGAGCCAAATTTCCTACAATATTCTCTCTTCATATATTACTTTTGTAACTTTCATATAGTAAATATTTTATATGATAAAAAAATCAACATACACTTGATATACATGTTTGTTGTTTGGATTGCTGTGTTAATCATTTAGTAACATATAATAACCCTTGGGCTGCAATCGGTGCCCAAAAGAACCTTAACAGAATCACTGAATCACCTGTAACTAGTCCGGTGCATCAAGGAAAATGGGTTGACCCATATTGTTAAACAAGCTGTGGTGGATAAAATACCTTTTATGTTATGACGATTAGCAGTGCAGGCCATACATCTGTCAAACCTTTGGAATAAAATTACCTGTTATATATTGTACGTGTTGCCTGATATACCCTTGAAACAGAAGGAAATAGAGTGACAGTGCAGGTTTCATATTATATATTTGTTATACACTTAGAAAAGAATAAAACAGAGAGACCGACACATAGTAACAACGCAGGTATTGTATTTTAAATCTACCATAGCCATTATCATCTCATTACCACACAGAACATTCACAACTGTTTAGCTACATTATCTGAAAACAACACCAAATCATAAAATATAATATACCTCAAAGCAAATCATTTATATAAAAAAGTACAAATTTATATAACTCATCCTAGAAACTAGACAAAGTCAGCAACATCATAATTTGCCATGTTATTTTGTTCTGACCATGCACTGTAACGGGCACCATCCATTTCTGAAGCAATGGCATTGTCACCTCTAAGATGATGCCTTTCACCGCCAATGGTTGCATCACATTCAGGACATTTACTCTCTACCATAGCTCCTCCACATTCAGATATGCAATATATGTGACCATTCGGACACTTGTACCAATGGCTTGCTTGAACCCATAGCACTGAGTATCTCCAATCTCTCTTCATTGCTGATTCCAAGTCCACCAACGAATTTTTGACTCTCTTTCAAGAGGTTTCTTGCTTTACTTTCTCTTTTTTTGTCAAACTTAACTGTCGTACTCAGCAGCCCTGATAATTCTCTGAATATATTCATTAAGGCCACATTTCGACACCCAGCATATTTCTCAGTCAGCTTCCAGAAGGCGGGCAAAACTGAGAGGCACTGAAGTTCACAAGTAACTTCTTCCATTCTTTGTGATGAAATGCGGAGTTGCTGCCTAAAGACTTGATGCACAACAAATCTGACTTTTTCCATATATATCTTGAATATTCATTATCTTGTTTAAGCACTGACTTTGCTTTTTTTAGGACCTGAACTTGAAATTGAAGGAGATTTAGTTCAGAATCACAAAGGTGCCTAAAGTTTTGAATAACAGATGTTTCTAATATCTTCAATTCCATGGTAAACTCTGAATCCATTTCAATATCTGTAGTGAAAGATGGAAAATATGCATTAAAACAGTTGACTATATACAACTTAATATTAATTTTCAATATGAATAATCCTCTCAGGGCTGAGAGGATTATTCATTCATTGACTTTACAGCCCGTTTTCGTGATAAGATAATCAAACAATATGTATTGTTTAATCTTAAATAAAATAATTTTGTGACAATTGAGTGCATTGAACTCGCATTCTGGTGGTTCGCAGACACCTGCCTTAACCGACTCTGCCACAATTATATAAATGTCGACCAACCCGAAACTCTGCTGAATTCACTGGCAGGTTCTGGGCCCCAACTGGAGCCCAACCAGGGTTTTACAGTCGACCCGACCACACTCTGGCCTATGGTAATGGCGTTCACACTCGTGCGTCACATTCAAATTACAAAGAACTCACATTAGCGTGATGTATGAATGAGAAAAACTAAATTTGGAATACCAAATATGTGGGTTCGAATCCTCCTTCAAAGCTCCTACAGATTTTCTACATGTATGTATCCCTTATGTGTACATATAAAGAGCACTTTGTGTAAATATGCGGTGGGGTTTATATTATTATTTAAATCATCAAGAAAATAAACAGATATATAGTTTTCAATACAAAATTTTCCTCACACCTGATGCCATTGTTCACTTAACAGTAAAATTTACCTGGGATGTCAACTCCTGTGGAAGGCATCCGGCAATAGGTATCTCGATGGCCTAGGTTGCAATAGGTCTCTCGATGGCCTAGGGGTGCAAACGGTCTGTCGTTGGCCTTGGAGTGCAGTAGGTCTGTCGATGGCATAAGAGTGCAATAGGTCTGTCGATGGCCTAGGAATGCAATAAGTCTATCGATGGCCTAGGGGTGCAAACGGTCTGTCGTTGGCCTTGGAGTGCAATAGGTCTGTCGATGGCATAAGAGTGCAATAGGTCTGTCGATGGCCTAGGAATGCAATAAGTCTATCGATGGCCTAGGAGTACAACACGTCGGTCGATGGCCTAGGGGAGCAATAGGTCTGTTGATGGCCTAGGAGTGCAATAGGTCTGTCGATGGCCTAGGAGTGCAATAGGTATCTCGATGGCCAAGGGTGCATAAGGTCTGTCGATGGCCTAGGAGTGCAATAGGTCTCCCGATGGCCTAGGGTGCAATAGGTCTCTCAATGGCCTAGGGTGCAATAGGTCTCTCGATAGCCTAGGAGTGCAATAGGTTTCTCGATGGCCTAGGGTGCAATAGATCTCTCGATGGCCAAGGGATGCAATAGGTCTGTCGTTGGCCTCGGAATGAAATAGGTTTGTCGATGGCATAAGAGTGCAATAGGTCTGTCGATGGCCTAGGAATGCAATAAGTTTATCGATGGCCAAGGGTGCAATAGGTCTGTGGATGGCCTAGGAGAGCAATAGGTCTGTCGATTCCGTTGTGTGCAATAGGTCTGTCGATGGCCTAGGAGTGCAAGAGGTCTCTCGATGGCCTAGGGTGCAATAGGTCTGTCGATGGCCTAGGAGTGCAATAGGTCTCTCTATGGCCTAGGGTGCAATAGATCTGTTTATAGCCTAGGGTGCAATAGGTCTCTCGATGGCCAAGGGGTGCAAAAGGTCTGTTGATGGCCTAAGAGTGCAATAAGTCTGTCGATGCCGTAGGGTGCAATAGGTCTGTTGATGACATAGGAGTGCAATAGGTCTGTCGATGGCCTAAGAGTGCAATAGGTCTGTCGATGCCGTAGGGTGCAATAGGTCTGTGATGGCCTAGGAGTGAATAGGTCTCTCGATGGCCTAGGGTGCAATAGGTCTGCCGATGGCCTAGGAGTGCAATAGGTCTCTCGATGGCCTAGGGTGCAATTGGCTCTCTCGATTACCTAGGAGAGCAATAGGGCTGTCGGTGGCCTAGGAGGGCAATAGGTCTCATTATAGCCTAGGGTGCAATAGGCCTCTCGATGGCCTAGGAGTGCAATAGGTCTCTCGATGGCCTAGGGTGCAATAGGTTTCTTGATTCACTAGGAGTGCAATAGGTCTCTCTATGACCTTGGAGTGCAATTGGTCTGTCGATGGCCTAGGGGGCAAAAGGTCTGTCAATGGCCAAGGAGTGCAATAAGTCGCTCGATGGCCTAGGGTGCAATTGGTCTCTCGATTAACTAGGAGTTCAATAGGTCTGTCGATGGCCTAGGGTGCAATAGGGCTGTCGATATCCTAGGGTTGCAATAGGTCTCTCGATGGCCTAGGATGCAATTGGTCTATCGATTACCTAGGAGTGCAATAGGTCTGTCGATATCCTAGGAGTGCAATAGGTCTCTCGATGGCTTTGGGTGCAATAGTTCTCTCGATGACCTAGGGTGCAATAGGTATTGTCGATGACCTAGGAGTGCAATAGGTCTCTCGAGGCCTAGGGTGCAAAGGTCTCTCGATTACCTAGGAGAGCAATAGGTCTGTCGATGGCCAAGGGTGCAATAGCTCTCTAGATTACCTAGGAGTGCAATGGGTGTGTCGATGGCCTAGGAGGGCAATAGACCTGTCGATAGCCTAGGAGTGCAATAGGTCACTCGATGGCCTCGGAGTGCATAAAGTCAGTCGATGGCCTAAGAGTGCAATATGTCTGTCGATGCATAGGGTGCAATAGGTCACACGATGGCCTAGGGGTGCAAAAGTCTCTCGAGGGCCTAGGGGTGCAATAGGTCACTCGGTGGCCTAGGGTTCCATAGCCTGTCGATGGCCTAGGGAGCAATAGGTCTCCCTAGGGACTCCCAATAGAGTCCGGAAAAGAAGGCCATCGTACGGAAAGAGGTCGACTTCCTGCTCCAGCATGGCCTCATCCAGCCGAGCCAGGGGTCTTTTTGCTCGCCTTGCCTTTTGGTCCCCCAAACCAGACGGCTCCTGGCGATTATGCACCGACTATCAGCAGCTCAACAAGGCGACCATTGTGGATGCCTATCCACTGCCCCTCCTCGAAGACTGCATCAACGAGATCGGAAACGCCATGTACATCTCGAAATTCGACCTCTTAAGGGGATATTATCAGATTCCGCTCACTGACCATACCAAGCAACTAACTGCGTTCATAACACCCGATGGTGTCTTTGAGTATCAAGTGTTACTGTTTAGCTTGCGTAATGCCCCTGCCACGTTCCAGAGGCTAATGAACTATCTGCTCGCTAATGGGCTAAATTGTCGGGCGTATCTAGATGACATTGTGCTTTTTGATAGTAATTGGACTGACCACATAGCTAGGTTACGCCAGTTGTTCACAGGTCTGAAAAGTGCAAACTTAACTCTAAATGCAAAAAAGTGTCATTTTGGCCAAGGCACAATGACGTGCCTCGGTTAAGAAGTGGGCCAATGAAAGGTGTTACCTCGGCAAGATAAAATCAGTACCATTCTGGAGTATCAAGTGCTCCGGTCTAAAAAGGACGTTGAAAGGTTTATCAGTATCGACGCTTTTGTCAGAACTTTTCCAGTGTCGCCACTCCTCTCACAGACTTGTTGCAGAAGGCCGTTAAATTTAAGTGGTCATCAGACTGTGCAGAGGCGTTTAAAAATTTGAAATGGATCTTAGCTTCCGCCCCAGTGCTCGCTAGTCCAAGGTTTGACTAATCGTTTAAAATTCACGTTGACTCGTCTGACTCGGGTGCTGGTGCAGTGTTGTTGCAAACTGGGGATGATCAAGTGAACCACCCAGTATACTATTACTCTGTGAAATTTGACTAGGCGCAATGCAATTATTCAGTGGTAGAAAAAGAGGCGTTGGTGCTAATGTTAACATGTAAAAAGTTTGAAGTATACCTCACAGGTAATATAGTGGAAGTGTACATGGACCATAACCCACTAGTGTTCTTAAACCAGAAAAGGCAAAAAATAAAATCATCCTCAGGTGGGCATTGTAATTACAGTACTTCAATCTTTCCATTACCCACCTACTGGGCTGGCTCAATGTAATAGCCGACGCTCTGTCCCGGTTACCTGAGTAACATTCATCTGAGCCACAGGAAGCCATGAACCAATTATCATGCTTAGTCTTTTTTTTTTAGTTTCTCCTGTGACATTACATATTCCATTTCAAATTTGATACTTCCTCTTTTTTGTATGTGCTTTTCTTTCAGAGAATTCCTTGGTATATGTTTTTTCTTTCTGAAAATTTATTTCTATGAGCTTTTTCTTTCAGAGAATTCCTTTGTGCTTTTTCTTGGAGAGAAATTTTTGTTTTTGGTTGATTTTCTTTTATGGCATAGATTTTCCTTTTTATTCTCTGTATACTCTTACAAAAAATATGACTGCTATTCTAGTAGCTCCATTTTTTTCTCTGAAGGGGGGAGGAGTGTTATGACCCTGGGTTCCTCAGTGGAAACCAGAGGTCAAATTGAGCTCTAAATAGTTTACATTGCATTATTCAGTGCGCTTGTTGATGCGCGTTCCTATCTTCCTTGCCAGACGTAAGACGAATCTTGTTCACACAGAGCAATCAGACTCTTGAGCTTGTTGTGGATTAAGTATAACAGTGAAGTAATTATTAACTGTCCTTAGAACGAGTAAAGTAAACAGTTTTGTATGTCGGTGAAGATTTGTAATGTGTTTAAGCTGCAAAATCAATTAGGCTATTCCCGGCAACCACAACAACAACTCGGGAGCTCGGCGACTGGTCGCTGGCTCCTTCTTCTCTGTTCAGACGGCGTGGTGTCAACACCTTCCTGTGGGGGCTCTGCCTTGATTCTCCTCCTTCTCCCTTTCCCATACCTTAAGTTCCTGTAACTACAAAGTTAAGTACCTTTATGTGTAACCGTGCTAACGGCTAGGCTTTTAGGAGATTGGTGTAGATATTGTATAGTATTATGCCAGTGTTTTGGGTATCCCTAAGTGTTGTGTTGTGTTAGGGTACCACGTGGGCTCACTACCCCAAGCTGCCTCAAGCTTTCAAGTTCTTCACTAGTAGACTTTACGGTAGCTTGTCCTAATTGTAAAACCTTGTATCCTGCCTACGTGGACCAAGGCTTTTGAAGTAAGATAGTGTGGTAAAGTAGTTATTGTTATTGTTCTTTAATGTATATGGGGGGATGTTAAGAGGGTTTAATAAATAAGTTAGTTTTTGAGGTGTATCCATTACTCCTGTTGTAGTGGCGTAGATGATTGTATCCCAGACGACAGATCGGCTTTAAAACCTTAAAGCTTAAAAAGGAACCTATGTTCCTTGGGGGCCGGGCCTATTTGTGCCACTAACTCTGATATATCTTGATTCTAACTGCTGGCCCTTCTCCATAATACTCAATACACCCCATAACAGCTCGTTAAATTTTTAACAATAACATTTTTGCTCTATGGCCTCATGACCCTAATCTTTTTCAGCTTTTCCTCTCCTCTCTTAACAATCTGGCTCCTTCTATCAATTTCAAAGTTGAATGAGAATCTAATTCCCACCTTTCTGTTCTTAACGTTCAGGTTTACAGCTCTGTCCAGTTTCTCTGTCTCTGTTTACCGTAAACCTAAGCAAAGTGGTATGTACATTCACTTCTTTTCCTACCTTCCTCCTTCTGTTAAGGAACAAGGAAGTTCCAGACAGGAAGTGTGGACAGGAAAAACTGATGTGTCAGGGATACTGAAACAGATACAAATGGGAGGGGCTGAAAATGAGTAGAGAAGATTTTCTGGTTTGGCCACTACAAATATGTTGGGGAATACAGAGAGGTATTCCTTCAGAGGGACATGACTAGGGATGGGATAATGCAGAAGCAGATGTAAGAAAAAGGTACAGGGAGAGAGAAGGGAGCCATGGAACCTTAGCCTCAAAACCAACACTCCGAGAGGGGAGTAAGGAACCAAAATCAGCAATTCATGTACCCCAGAGGGGGACTGCAACACTCCCCAGTCTGCCACCCGATAGAAGCCACTCCCCACCCCCCACTCCAAGCCCAAATCCTCCCTCCCTCCTACACACAGCCCACCATACCACCCAAATCCTCCCTTCCCCCTCTCACCCCAAGCACCCCCTTCCTCATGGTCTTCCTCATGCGTCAAGCAGGCCCAGGCAAGATCTAAGCCCTCAAAAAACCACCACACCTGCCCCCCGAACCCCTTGTAACTACTCCACAGGAGAATGAACCCTTATCCTGAGCACCCTACACCACCCCCCCTCACCCCATGGACTTCTTCCTGTCCCAAACAGGTCCAGGCAAAATTTTATCCCTAAACCCCCACCCCACCCCACCTCCTTCCAAATGCCTGGTAACTATCTTACAGTAGAATGAATCTTCCCCAAGTAGCCCTGCCCATGGAATGGCTTCCTACACCAGTGGGGAGTGTGTGATTATGGATATAGGAAAGTGAGCTTCATGATTATGTTGTCAAACATCGATGGGATTACTTATAAGGCAAATGAATTGGCCGAAAGTGTGCAGAAAGAAAATCCAGATGTAATAGGCCTCACAGAAACAAAAATTGTCAGGTATCATAACAAATGCAGTGATTCCACAGAACTACTATAAAGTAAAGAAATTAGGGAAGGAAGAGGATGAGGAGTGGCCCTGCTGATAAGAAAGGACTGGAGTTTTGAAGGATGGAAATTCTGGGCTGTGAAGGGTTCAGAGACTACATAACAGGAACTAAGCCAATGGATGGACCTAAGATAACAGCAGCAGTCATTTACAACCGTCCATTAAATGACAGAAGACCCAGACAGGAGTTCAATAGGAACTATATGGCAACTATTTATATAATAGAGAGAGCAGCTTCAGTTGCATGCAGGAATGGATCCAGACCCCTTAATAATGGGCGATTTCAACCATGGAAAGATAGACTGGGAGATTGGGGACCCACATGGAGGTGCAGATACAAGGAGAGCTAAACTCTTGGAAGTGGTAACAAGAAACTTTGAGCCAACATGTCAAGGGACCCACATGAATTAGAGGCAATGACGACCCAACTAGACTCGATCTTATATTCACCTTGAATGAGTCAGAAATAAGAGAAGTGAAATTTGAGGGGAAAGAGAAACCATAGGGAAAGAAGCCATGGGAAAGAGTGACCATAGCGTATTAACATTTGAGTATCTGGTGGAAGTAGGGATAACCTATCCAAGGAAGGGATCGGAAAGGAAAAGGCTAAATTACTAAAGAGGAAAAGATGACGAGATGAAGAACTTCCTAATGGGAATACCATGGGAAACAGAACTCAGAGAAAATATTTTACAAGATATGATGGACTATGTCCTCCAGCAGTGTCAAGAAGCTGCAGACAGGTTTATCCTAGCCCAAAAAACGAAAAAATTAAAAGCAACAGAAGAATCCATGGTTCAATCAGGAATGTAAGGTAGCGAAGCAATTGAGTCCAGGAACATGGTGAAACTACAGGAATAACAGAATACCAGAGAGCAGCGAGAGATACCAGAGGGCCAGGAATGAGTACCTCAGAGTGAGGAGAGAAGCAGAGAGACAGTATGAACATGACATTGCTAGTAGAGCAAGACCCAACCAAAACTGCTCCACAGCCACATCAGGAGGAAAAAGCAGTGAAAAAACAAGTGATCAAACTGAGAAAAGGGGAGAATAGATTCACAGAGAATGACAAGAAGGTGTGTGGAGAACTCAAAAAGAGGATCTAGGAGATCTTGACAAAAGAGCATGGAGAAGCCCTTGTACTAAGAGAGGAGGCAGCAAACCAAACAAACATGGAGAATTTGAACTCACCTGTGACGAGGTCAAAAGGAATCTGTTGGAGATGAATGTGACAAAGGATGTTGGGCTTGACAGAATCTCATGGATATTAAAATAGGGTGCAGAAGCACTAAGTGTGCCACTCTCTATGGTGTATAACAGGTCACTGGAAACAAGAAATCTGCTGGAAAGCTGGAAGACAGCTAATGTAGTCTCAATATACAAAAAGAGTGATAGGTAAGCGGCACTGAACTACAAGCCAGTTTCCCTAACTTGTACACCATGCAAGGTAATGGAGAAGATTGAAAGGAAAAGGCTTGTAGAACATTTGGATTGAAAGAGCCTTGTAACACACCACCAGCATGGGTTCAGGGATGGTAAATCATGCCTCACAGGCTTAATAGAATTCTATGACCAGGCGACAAAAATTAGGCAAGAGAGAGTAGGGTGGGCTAACTGCATTTTCTTGGACTGTCAGAAAGCCTTCGACACAGTACCCCATAAAAGGTTGTTACAAAAGTTGGAGATTCCACAGAGCCAAAGTAGTGGACGGATCCACTGCGATGTGGTATGAACAAGCCACTGGATACTTCTCTCTCAAGCCAGGCAAAAAAATATCCAGAGATATTGCAGAAGCTATACACAGACTCAGAATTGGTTAGAAGTGCTGCTGGGAGGCAATAAACTCAATAGTTAAAGAGTGTCATAACTGTAGAACAGATGCAGAGACGCCACTATTACACTACTTACTGGAATGTGAAGCAACTGATGCCCTGTGCATCAAATTCAACATCCATTCAACAAGAGCATCTGTATTAGATGCAAAATCCAGAGCGACTACAAGGGTTAGAAAATCAGTTGAAGAATGGAACACACTAGTGAACACTGTGCATCTATATTCGCCACCAAAATAATGTTATTAAAACAAGACTAAAACCAGTGCGCTAAAACAGAAGCGGAAAAGAAACGGGAGAAAAGGAGGAAACCCCACCTCCATTTAAAACTTTGAATCAAATATCACAGTAACAAGGTTATTGCGAATAGCCGAACTCAATTACGGGCCCACTATAGCCCGTGCTACATGGACATTTCGTTCCGAGTAGCTAATCTAAAATAACAACAACAATAGTTGGAGAAACAGGCAGGAGTAAAATGTAAGGTGCTCCAGTGGATAAGGGAGTATCTAAACAACAGGAGACAGTGAGTAACTGTGAGGGGGGGAGACATGAAAGTGGCGAGATGTCATAAGCGGAGTCCCACAGGGCTCAGTACTTGGACCCATTCTGTTTTTTAAATATGTAAACGATCTTCCAGAGTGTATATAGACTCATTCAGTTCAATGTTTGCTTGTGATGTAAAAATTATGAGACGAATAAAAACAGATGAAAATAGAGACTGCAGGACGACCTGAAAAAACTGGAGGAATGGTCTAGAAAATGGCTACTAAATTTAACTCTGGAATGTGTAAAGTAATGAAGTTAATCGAAAGGAGAATGAGGCTGAACAAAAGATACCATCTGGGAGGTGAAATCATGCAAGAGTCAAGTGGAGAAAGATCTGGGGGGTTAATATCACACCGAACCTGTCCCTGAAATCCAACATCAAAAGGATATCATCACCGCATTTTGGCAAGATTGGCCCATATAAGAACTGTCTTTAGAAACATATGTAAGGAATCGTTCAGGACCTTGCATACCACCTATATCAGACCAATCCAGGAGTATGCGGATCCAGCCTGGAGTCCATACCTAGTTAAACACAAGACAATGCTAGAGAAGATTCAAAGGTGTACCACCAGACTAGTCCCAGAACTGAGAGGTATGAGCAACGAAGAAAAGTTACCAGAGCTAAACCTCACGTCCTTCGAAGACAGAGGAGTAAAGGGAGATCTACAAAATTCTCCGGGAAATTGACAGGACGCAAACATAAACTATTTAGTATCGGTGGAACACGAAAAAGAGGACACAGATGATAACTAAATGAGACATAGAGACATTAGAAAGAATTTTTTCATTGTCAGAATAGTTAACAGATGAGGTGTTAACAAGTGAGATGTTCTAGATATGACATGGAAATAGGACAGGAATCATTACTTTAAACAACTGACGGCTAGAAAGTCTGGATCCAAGAGCCAGTGCTCTATCCTGCAGGCAAAAATAGGTGAAAACACGAACAGACACACACAGGGCCTCGCGGCCGATTTGACAGCACTCCATCACTTAGGGGTCATAGCCCTAAGTGCCTGGATTCAATTTCCGGCCGAGTCAGAAGCATACGGGCAGAGTTTCTTTCACCTGATGCCCACATTCATCTTGTAGGAAATAGGTACCTGGCAATTAAACAGCTGCTACTAGTTCCATTCTGGAGATGTGTGTATGTGTGTGTAATATATGTAGCAGATATGATGGAGGAAAAGAGGTCGGGATTCAGTACATAACAGAACAGACGGTTAACCAGGTGGGACCGAAGAGCTAACAGGTCGTTCTTGCAGGTACAGGTAGTAAATACACACAGACAAATACACCCACACACACTAGAATGGATGTGCTAGGAATTGTTTTTTGTATTGGTAGGAATAGTGGAGTCAACGAACTTAACCTTCTGATATAACTGGTACACTCAGACACGTACAGGAATTGTTTGAGAAAAAGAAGATTTACTTGACTATCAGGAATTTGTTCTAATAGTTGGATTTCACTGGAACAGGTTGTATCCAAGATCTAAAGCGCAAATATTTAAGACAATATATGAGAGTACAAATACGCGAGTACATGTAGATGAGTAAAACTAGGACTCTACACAGGTACACTCAACACCCAGTACAAGGCAATTATACTTCTGGTCCTCGAGGTTGGGACACTCAGTGGTGAGCACTTTTACAGGAGAGGTCACCTCCTGTTCTAATCCATTTCCACTCCCTCCTCATTCCCACTCTCCTCGTTATTCCCATTCCAAATTATTCCCCAATATACCCAAATCCCCATTCAAGATACTCATTCCCATTCCTGGTCTGGCTCAAAATGCAAAAAAGGGGGTTTCTTCAGTCTACTTTCTCCTACTGACAAGGTGAGTTGCACAACCCACACGGACACACGGTGCACTATGCCGCCCAATTCCAGGAGGCTGCTGCCATGTCCAGTGAAGAGGTAGTGGGAGAAATGTATTTGCAGCGTCCGTCCCCGCAACACACCATGACTCTTGCAGCGTCCGTCCCCGCAACACACCATGATTCTTGCAGCGTCCGTCCCCGCAGCACACCATGACTCTAGCAGTGTCTGTCCCCGCAACACACCATGACTCTAGCAGTGTCTGTCCCCGCAACACACCATGACTCTAGCAGTGTCTGTCCCCGCAACACACCATGACTCTTGCAGCGTCCGTCCCCGCAACACACCACGACTCTTGCAGTGTCTGCCCCCCGCAACAAACAAGGACTCTTGCAGCGTCCGTCCCCGCAACACACCATAACTCTTGCAGCGTCCGTCCCCGCAACACACCATAACTCTTGCAGCGTCCGTCCCCGCAACACACCATAACTCTTGCAGCGTCCGTCCCCGCAACACACCATAACTCTTGCAGCGTCCGTCCCCGCAACACACCATAACTCTTGCAGCGTCCGTCCCCGCAACACACCATAACTCTTGCAGCGTCCGTCCCCCCAACACACCATGACTCTTGCAGCGTCCGTCCCCGCAACACACCATGACTCTTGCAGTGTCCGTCCCCGCAACACACCATAACTCTTGCAGTGCCCGTCCCCGCAACACACCATGACTCTTGCAGCGTCCGTCCCCCCAACACACCATGACTCTTGCAGCGTCCGTCCCCGCAACACACCATGACTCTTGCAGCGTCCGTCCCCCAACACACCATGACTCTTGCAGCGTCCGTCCCCGCAACACACCATGACTCTTGCAGTGTCCGTCCCCGCCACACACCATGACTCTTGCAGCGTCCGTCCCCGCAACACACCAACACTCTTGCAGCGTCCGTCCCCGCAACACACCATAACTCTTGCAGCGTCCGTCCCCGCAACACACCATAACTCTTGCAGTGTCCGTCCCCGCAACACACCATGACTCTTGCAGCGTCCGTCCCCGCAACACACCATAACTCTTGCAGTGTCCGTCCCCGCAACACACCATAACTCTTGCAGCGTCCGTCCCCGCAACACACCATGACTCTTACAGCGTCCGTCCCCGCCACACACCATGACTCTTGCAGTGTCCGTCCCCGCCACACACCATGACTCTTGCAGTGTCCGTCCCCGCCACACACCATGACTCTTGCAGCGTCCGTTCCCGCCACACACCATGACTCTTGCAGCGTCCGTCCCCCAACACACCACACTCTTGCA
Organism: Procambarus virginalis; assembly: GCA_020271785.1. NCBI lineage: Eukaryota > Metazoa > Arthropoda > Malacostraca > Decapoda > Cambaridae > Procambarus > Procambarus virginalis. Next base: position 78,933 of record WNGS01159313.1, read on the forward strand.
GCGTCCGTCCCCGCAACACACCATGACTCTTGCAGCGTCCGTTCCCGCCACACACCATGACTCTTGCAGCGTCCGTTCCCGCCACACACCATGACTCTTGCAGCGTCCGTTCCCGCCACACACCATGACTCTTGCAGCGTCCGTCCCCGCCACACACCATGACTCTTGCAGCGTCCGTTCCCGCCACACACCATGACTCTTGCAGTGTCCGTCCCCGCAACACACCATGACTCTTGCAGCGTCCGTTCCCGCCACACACCATGACTCTTGCAGTGTCCGTCCCCGCCACACACCATGACTCTTGCAGTGTCCGTCCCCGCCACACACCATGACTCTTGCAGCATCCGTTCCCGCCACACACCATGACTCTTGAAGCGTCCGTCCCCGCAACACACCATGACTCTTGCAGTGTCCGTCCCCCCAACACACCATGACTCTTGCAGCGTCCGTCCCCGCCACACACCATGACTCTTGCAGCATCCGTTCCCGCCACACACCATGACTCTTGCAGCGTCCGTCCCCCCAACACACCATGACTCTTGCAGCGTCCGTTCCCGCCACACACCATAACTCTTGCAGCGTCCGTCCCCCCAACACACCATAACTCTTACAGCGTCCGTCCCCCCAACACACCATAACTCTTGCAGCGTCCGTCCCCCCAACACACCATGACTCTTACAACGTCCGTCCCCCCAACACACCATGACTCTTGCAGCGTCCGTCCCCGCAACACACCATAACTCTTACAACGTCCGTCCCCCCAACACACCATGACTCTTACAGCGTCCGTCCCCGCCACACACCATGACTCTTGCAGCGTCCGTCCCCGCAACACTCCATAATTCAGAAGAGACGAACCTGTCGCTAGGTTATATGGTCTCACTCACCGAGCAAGCAACAATATTGCGTGTCATTTATTTCTTGGTTGGGCTTTTATAAACTTAACAATATACTTATTGTGCTTAACATATATTTGCTTAACCCTTATATGTTGGTTATAGATATTCAAACCTTTTAGCTTGAACAAAAACAAATAACCTATTTATACCTTTATTTAATCTTTAGGCCTATGAATAATCTTCTTTTAACACTCTCATTTTCCATGCCCCATACATCTTGGTTTCTCACAGTTAAGCTCAGGTATTGCAAGTTATACAAATAATTTAACAAATGTTATTAACACCAAAAAAAACTCCAACAATTTATTAATATATTTTCTTCTTCAAATTTAATTCAAATTAATTGCAACAAAGAACAAAAACTATCTTTACCTTGAATCTCTTTCAAAATTTCCTCCTTTTGAACTCGATTCTTCTCTTTGTAGTAGAGGCGTTTGACAGCTTCTACATCTTTGTATGCCTTCAGTAAGTATTCATAATAACGACGGTTATTATATATAGGTTCTTTGCACAGGGGACACATTTTCATGCCAACCTCGCCTCCTTCCTGCGAGAGCCACCCCAGCAGCCCTGATGCCTCTATGATGTGACCACAGTCCTCCAGCCACACAAACCTACACAAGAAAAATTTACAAATTAACTGTTCACTTTTAGGTAATATGTTACACCATCTGTTCTGTTACCTTTAGCGCATGCCTTAAACGTTACTCACGTCAGTGGAGAAAAATCTCAAATCTCAACAAGCAACACAAAAATTAATGGCAGATACAATGATAACAAGAGGCTTGACATCAGCGAGGCACTACATATAATTACATTCTACCCACTTCAAGACCACGAACCAGCACATACGCAAGCAGATAATATGTATACCCATGATTATATACCCTGTATATACACATTGTCTCGTGTTCTATCTTTACATTGATTTGTTTCCTGTCACCTCACCCAAACGGAGTACATAAAAATTAGTCTTCGAAAATGTGAGAAGTCTTGTGAAATGCTTCGAGGTGTCAGACCATATATATAAAAGTGAAAATGAACTTTGGAGAGTTAATTTTTCAATTACCCTCGACAGTGAAGAAAAAACGTAAGAAATATTGAGAAGATTCGTATATATATATATATATATATATATATATATATATATATATATATATATATATATATATATATATATATATATATTATATATATATATATATATATATATATATATATATATATATATATATATATATATATATATATATATATATATATTGTGACGATAATCTCTCCCAGAGATTTAGCCTGCTATATCTTCCCATCGTCTCATTCTCAACACTATGCAAGATACGTTTTATAGTGGCTTAACGTATATATCAAGACAGCCACACGCACCTGCAACTCCCTCCTTCCCCCCACTTCTGCACACCTGAGCGACCTGCCAACTGCTGCTCCCAGCCAAACTAGCGACTTGCGGCCGTCCTGCATTTTGATTGGCCGCTGACCAACACACCACTCCCGCTCCACGCCAATCACATTCCTCGCCAGTCATTGTTGGAGTCCCTTGCAGCTCTGCCAGCCAGAATATATCTTGTGCTCGTGCTGTGAACACCTAGCTTGACTCACCTTGTGTGATCAAATAGAGGTTTATAGCTAGCGCATATATTCCCAGCACAAATATAATTATACTTGTTAATTCATATCACTTCTCCTCCCTTTAACGTAATTCAGTTTTATGTTCAGTTATTTTTCCACTTGTTGTTCTACTCCATTAAGCCAAGATTTTGCCTTTATTTCAATTTGTTTCTTAGTGTTATTAAAGAGCATCTTTTATTATTGTGTTTTATGTCTCTTCCCATACCTTACCACAGATTATCCAACACGCAGTCATTCTTTTTTTTCTTTTTTTTTACTTTTCTTTTTTTATATGTGGCCTGGCCTTAACATCTGCCAGTGGAAGACTGCCGACCACCATACTCCACTACTTTACCGTCATATATATATATATATATATATATATATATATATATATATATATATATATATATATATATATATATATATATATATATATATATATATATGACATTGTCAGACCATGAAGGAAAGGAAGGATTAAGACTGGAATTTCCTTAAGTACTCTCGTATTTAATACATCTTCAGAAGGATGAGTTACAAGTCAGTAGAAATGGACATATATAGGCAGGAGAGAGGAAGTGAAGTGAGATACAATGATAAATATATGAATTGGTTTGGGTTTGTATAAATAGGTGCTGCATCGTATGGGTTAATAGGCCCATACGTAGATATTAATAACATAAGATAGTGGAAATTATGAAGGTATTAGTGAGACACATGTGTATCAATTATCCTACTCAAATCGCCCTTTAACTGATCAATCAAAAGTGAATCTAAATTATACAAGCCTCTGCTAATGTTCAAATTACATGATTTTGAAATCTGTATTAAAGCAGATTCAATTATGTTTCTATTGAAAGTGCTTTTAGTATTCGTTACAGAAGAAGATATCTCCCACACAATTTGGTGAGAATTTTTCTACAAATGAACAAACAAAGCATTAGACAATTGGCCATGTCTTACAGAGAATTTATGTTGCGAAATTCTACAATTGAAATCATTAGATGTTTGCCTAAGAATGAACCTATTACAGTCTTTACAAGGTATTTTATAAATGACACAATTATCACTACGAGGACTGTTTCTAACTAATAGTTTTCCAACAGTATTTTTGTAACTAAACAATACATGTATATCAAAATGTTTCAAGGCCTTGACAATATTTTCAAACCCAGAATAATATGATAAACATAACACATTCTTTGGGGGAATTTTCTCTCTGCAAATATTATTATAATATGTACGACGTGCTTTGCTACGGCAAACTTCAAAAAAACTTAGCGGATAATAAAGCTTGAGACAAATAGAATTAATATTCCTAAACTCTTCATCTAAGAGTTCTGGACTAACAACCCGAAGAGCTCTTAGATACATAGAGGAAAAATAGATTGTTTTACATTGGATCTATACCCTGACAAATAATGAACATAAGATAAATTATTCGTTGGCTTTCTGTAAACTCTTTAACTTTAGTGAACAATCTTCCCTATGAATATGTATATCTAAGTAAACATTTATCAATTTCAGTCTCCATAGTAAATTGTATAGAGGTGACTTGATCATTAAGTTTAGCTACAAATTCGTCTATTTTTATATCAGTAGGCCATATACACAGAATATCATCAACATTTCTAAAGCATGAAATGATTCCAGGGCTAATTTTGTGGGATCCATTTCTCACAAGCTTTTAAATGGCTCACCAAAATCTTGTCCCCATTATTAGGCACAATTTCCTCTTCTGGTTTGACTAATTCTTTTTAATTAGTAAACAAATAGAATAGTGTTCCAATCACTCTTGATGTCAAGTTAATCAGTTTTGACATCTGTTCTTTGTTTACAAAGGTTGATGATATTCTTGATTACCTTGCTCATGAATTAATGAATCATGTTTTACTTCTTTCTGCTGATATTGTTGTCAATCTTCTTAAGCTGTGCATAAAAGAAGGTAAATTTACCTTTAATAATGAGTATTATTTACAGACTTTTGGAATGACAATGGGGAATCCTTTATCGTCATTGCTTTCAAATTTGTACAAGGAATTCTTCGAAAAGAAATTTGTTTCAAAAATTACCGCTGGAATCATTCCATGGTTTAGATATGTTGATGATAATTTGTGTATATGGCCTACTGATGTAAATACAGACGAATTTGCAGCTACACTTAATTTAAGTCACCTTTATAAAATTTACTATGGAGTCTGAAGTTGATAGATGTTTGTTAGTACAAGAACTTGTACTAACAAAATATTTGTTAGTACAATAATTTGTTAGTACAAGACCAGCAGCAATAATAACTGCATATTGTATTAAAAGTTGGAAAAGGATGTTAGTTTTTTCCCGACAGTCCCTATAGTTTCGTTGTTAGTCTTTCATTTGGTACCTTGTCTAAAGCTTTAGCAAAGTCCATGTAAACAACATCTACCGGCAGTCCTTTGTCTGAGTAGCCGGTTACCGTTTCCAGAAATGTGAGCAGGTTTGTAAGGCAGGATCAAATTTTTAACAAACTCATATTGCGTTGATTTTACAACATTGTTCTCTGTGAGATGTTGGATGCTTTCCTCCCTTAGGATTCTCTCCATGAGCTTGCAAATGCGTGATGTCAAGCTGATCGGATGGTGGTTTTCTGCTGTTATATCCCTTAATTCATTCTCTTCACTTCCTTCAAACATTTGTGTGGGTGATGGAATGTCATCCAATCTTCCTAGTGTGAACACTGATGTACAGTATTCATTCAGAGTGTTTGCTCTTCTTTTATCATCCAATATACTTGGTTAGTCTCATCTTTTAAGGGTCCGACAGTCCTTTGTTTTGATTTTACTTCGTATACAGGCATAGAACGACTTTGGATCTTCCTTTATGTATTGGTCTACTTTTCTTTCTTATCTTTAGGCTATTCTGATATCCTGGGGATGGATGAAATTAATGCAGTTCTATGCATCTCACAATCAAGCATGTTCATTGTGGATTTATACCGTCTCCAGAGATTCCGTTTAGTTAATAAATCTCTTTTTACTATTTATCATCCATCTAGTTTCCTTTCTTTTCTTTCTCCTTTTTGGCACATTTCTTTGAACGAATTCAGTAAGGAACGTTTCGAAAATTTTCCATGCTGCTTACATGTCATGATCACCTATTAGTTCCCTCCGCTCACCCTCCCAGAAACATCACAAGTTGCTGTTTCCTCAAGCGGGCTCTATCACATGCTTTATGAGAAAAGAGTCCTGCACTAGGTCAAGAAGTTGATCTCCTTCTGCTTGCAATGTTAGATTTACCCAATCTATTGTCTGGTGGTTAAAGTCGCCCATTATAAGAGTTTGGGCGGTTATAAGAGTTCATATTAGGAGTTTAAAATGAACACACTTTATTGGTAATACTTTAACAGGACAGATACTACTAAAAAAAACATTTTGTTTTTACCTTGCATTTTCATCATCTTCAGAGCCAAAAAAAATCTCAGTAAGTTGTTGAGTGTTGCAGCTACGGCACAGTGGTGGACAAGGCTCCCCGCAGAACCCAACACATGGGTGACCGCATCCTAGCTTCTCAGGACAATTTTCCTGGCATGGGCTCACTGAACATTTCTCACCACAAAGATTCTTGCACTTCCGGTGTTTGCACTTCCTCACACACTTTTCCTGCACATGAAAAAATCTAAATGTTTATGATTTATTTAAATAATTCAAAATGCTGTGAGAAAATATAGTTATTCACTAAATTATAGATGGCGTACTTTTAAAAGATTTGTAACTGTGTTTCTAGAGTAATGATTCTGTATTGTTCTAGACGAAGTTAAAAGATACTCATCAATTCTTACCAATATAATATGAAGGGCCAAAGCTTCCGTTTATTATAATAGACTTAAAGAAACCAAAGGAAATATGAACAGTACATGGAAAAACATGTCTGACATCCTAGGGTCTAAACAAAAATCACATAACAAGCAGATAAAACTCTCCAAAGATGGTTACCCATTTACAAAAGACTTAGATATTGCAACTAAATTCAATTAGCCTCTTTTCATCAATTGGTGCTAACCTTGCCAGAAAAATCCTAGAGACCCAAACACATGTTACTTCATATCTGTCAGACATATCTATACTACATCCAAACTCTCAACTCCTTTTACTAGACAGCCCGACAGATATTATATCCATAATTCAATCACTTAAAACCAAAGCTTGGAACATTAATGAAATACCATCTATTACATATAAGAGGGCTGCCCCTGCTCTTGCACTACCCATCGCTCTGCTATTCATCAAATCTCTAAAGTGTTATACTTTTTACGTTGGATGCATTCCAACGTTTTCTGTGAATTAAAGTATTGGAGAAAACGTATCGCCTACAATCCTGCAACCTGTCCTCGCAAATTCGTATAGTCAATATTGACTTATTAAATTTGTGCATAGGTGACATACTTAACATAATAGTTGCCCTTGAAAAGCTTCATAGAAAACACCGACCTTACCTAACGTTGTTAGTATATTAAGATAAGCATCTTATTGCTTCGTAATTACAATTATTACCTAACCTATACCTATAATAGGTTATGTAACAATTGTAATTACGAAGCTATAAGATGCTTATTTTAACATACTAAGTAGGTTAGGTAAGGTCGGTGTTTTCTATGAAGCTTTTCAAGGGAAACTATTATGTTTAGTATGTCACCTATGCACGTAACTAATAAGTCAGTATTGACTATACTAATTTGCGAGAACGGGTTGCAACCTGAGAAGTTAATTCAGTATATTTTCACCGAAATTCTTGAGTATCAGCTGTATTATATTGTGCACCCTGTACATATCATAAAACGCACTACCACTGTCTGCCAAGTGCTCACACTAAATCTTAACTCTAAGAAACTCTTCAAAGATGGTTGTAAGTCACTATTGTGTAGTGGTAAGACGCTCGCCTGGCGTCTCACGAGCGCTTAGTGGGCTCGTATCTTAACTGTAGCCTCGGTCAACCCAACAGTAAAATGGGTACCTGGTTATTAAACGATTTGGCGGGGTCGTATTCCAGGGAACATAGAATTAAGGACTAGCCCGAAACGCTACGCCTACTAGTGGCTGTATAAGAATGTAAGAACTCTTGTATATATATATAAAAAAAACTTAAGCCCTACCTAACCACTAACATGGACACTCGTGGCTCGACTTACTACATCACAAATCTTGCAGTCATCATGAGAGTATTTGAACACAAACTGCACCTCTCAAAATGATGCATGCAGATGAAAGAGTCTATGAGTGGGCCAAGTGTGAGTACAATAGGTACAAAGGTTGACCGGGTCGAGGCTACTGCGCTAGGCCTGATGAACCTTGTTCTGGACATGTATCTTCACTCACCACCTGCCTCCCCCAACAACAATCCTCACAACTGACACCACCTGCTCCCCTGACTAACACTACTAACACCAGCAACCATCCGTAACAAATACTGACACCCCCTTGCATGCCTCCCATGACAACCACAAATACCACTTGTCTCTCCCAACAACAACTGACACCACTTGCTTTCCCTAGCAACTTATACTACCTACCTTCACCACACCAGCCCTAACAACTAACACTACCTACTCGCCTGACAACTTCCACTAGTAACACCACAAGCCATCACTGACAAGCACTGACACAACCTGTTTCCCCTGACAACCACTGAGACCACTTGTTTTCCCCCCTGACAACCCCTGACATCACGTGTCTCCTCTGATAACCACTGACACCACTTGCCTTTCCCTGACAATAACTGACACCACTTTTCTCCCCTAACAACCACTGACACTACTTGCCTCCCATGACAACCACTGGCACCACCTGCTTCCCATGACAACCACTGACAACCACATGTGGTGGAGGCTGACTCCATACACAGTTTCAAGTGTAGATATGATAGAGCCCATTAGGCTCAGGAAACTGTACACCTGTTGATTGACGGTTGAGAGGCGGGACCAAAGAGCCAGAGCTCAACCCCGCAAGCACAACTAGGTGAGTACAACTAGGTGAGTACTGACACAACTTACCTCCCCTGACAACCACTGACACCACCTGATAACCACTGACACACCGTTCCTCCCCTGACAACCACTTGCCTTCCCTGACCACCACGGACCCCACCTGGCAACCACTGACACAACTTGCGTCCCCTGAAAATCATTGACACCACTTGCCTCCCCTATCAACCATTGACACCACTTGCCACCAAGTGAGCAATATAGCAAGCAAGAGCAATTTATATAAATAAAAATGTAAATGCTCATTTGTTCAAAATCACTAATCTCCAAAGATCTTCACCGATTGCTTTGAAATTTTCACACAACGTTCTATTTGCATCCGAGCGGGTTTTTATATACATACAATGTTGACATCACGTCTGTGACAGGAAAAACCATGCTTTTTTGAAAAACTGTAAAACTTTAAAACCATATGAGAGAACATACAAACTTTAACGTCCACAATGACCAATTTGAGAAAATGTTTGCTACTAAGTTAAAAAATAAATTTGTATATGAACGTTATGTAATCAATATATTATTGTATAAACAGTTGTAATAAATATAAATTTAACTAAATTGTATCTTGTACATTGTATAACAAAGATATCAGTATCACTGCTCATTATAACCTATAGAAAATGCCTTATACTATTTATATCAGAGTTAGTTTATAATTCATTAATTATGCACCCTATACTCATCTTGTGAGTGGTTGTGTAGAGCTCAGGGATTGAACCCCGCAATTCGTTTAGCAAAGCAAGTTACAGTCTTGATGAGCTAGTTACAAAATACAATGCACATTAAATTCTTAAACCTATACTATTTGCTGACGATACTACCTTCATCTATTCTGACCCCAACCCCCCACACACTAAATAATATTGTCAACGATGAATTAAAAAAGGTCCACTCATGGATGTCAACCAACAAACTCACACTAAACATGGAAGACTTACTACATTTTACTTGGTAGTTAATCATCAAATCAAATTCAACTTCAGATAGACAATGTTAACATTAACAATAAAAATTATGGAAAGTTCCTTGGCCTATACATAGAAAAGAGACTCAACTTCAACACCCACATACAACACATAACTAAGAAAGTCTCTAAAACATTTGGTATACTCTCTAAAATCAGATATTATGTACATACATCTGCTCTCCTCTCACTATACAACGCACTAATCTGTCCCTATCTTACTTATGGTATCTGTGCATGGGGTTCAATCACTGCAAACTACCTCAAGTCCATCATCATAACAATAACAAACTCTGCTTTCAGACACCACTCAGCTCCTCCCCCGTGTTTAAATCCCTAAACATGCTAAACCTAAACTCACTCTAAACATTTTATTGTACCATCTACATTTACAAAACCCGGTTCTTAACTGAAACCCCTATTCTGAAACTCGCCCTAGACAGATGTAATAGGACCATAATCACCACACCAACAAATGCAATTCAGCTTCAGATAGACAATGTTAACATCAGCAATAAAAATCGTGAAAAGTTCTTTGGCCTATACTTACACAAGAGACGGAACTTCAGCACCCACATGTAACACATAGTCAAAAAAAAAGTATAAAAAACGGTTGGTATACTTTCTAAAATCAGATATTATGTTCCCTACTCTGCTCTCCTCTCACTATACCACACGTTAATCTATCCCTATCTTACATACAGTATCTGTGCATGGGGTTCAACCACTGTAAATTACCTCACGCTCATCGTCACTCAGCCCATCTATAGCAAAAATCTGCTATCAGAACTATAATAAACTCTGCCTTCAGACAAGCCCCTCGGCTTAAGTCTCTTAACATGCTGAACATATACTCCACACATTTGCATGTGCTATTTACATGTACAAAGCCTTGTTCCTAAATCCTAATCTTGATCTGAAACCTTTCCTTTACAGGTGTAATAATAACGTATGAGCACTACACCAGAAATAAATATATCTTTGATATCCCCAGAGTCAAACTAAATCTGTGCAATCACTCCTTGCAAATAAAAGGACCCAGTCTTTTGAACTCACTCCCTGATGAATTACAGAATTGTCCAACCTATGCCCTGTTCAAAAGATAAACCCAAAAGTACCTAATTTCATCGTCACAGTTTCTATCCTTGTGCTTCAAACTCACACTGTATCTTGTACTATCTACTTCCTTAATATTAGTACTTAGGACATATATATCTTTACCAGTATAATCACTTCTGTCAATTTATATTGTAGTTATCTGTTGATATAAAACCTTGCTACAGCGTACCTTTTCATCTTACCTGATATGTTAGATTAAGGATCTGCCCGAGACGCTATGCGTGTTAGAGGCTTTGCAAGAATATACAAATACCAATCTTATGTAATCTCACCAACTTATAGTACCTTCTTATAAATAAACTATGATTATTATTGATTCATTTCTTATAGTTTCTTTTCTAACATTTCTTCGGTAGCTGTGATTAGTTAGTTTAAATTTATAACCGATTGTTCTTGGAGTTCCAGGTTTCAGGAATTTTTTCCTATCGATTTTTTTCGATTCCAGTTACTAATTTTGACAGCATTAATCATTTCGCCTCTTTTCCTTCTAGTTTTGTCATATTTAATAACTCTAGTTTCTCCTCATAGCCATTGTCTTTGAGTTCCAAAGCCATTTAGTTCATGTCTTTGCAATTTTTCTAATTTGTTGATGTGCTTAAGATATTACAACAATACAACCACTGCATATTCCAACTTTGGTTTTACAAAGGTCATGAACAATTTGTTTACACCATCAATGTATTTAAATGAAATTTAGAAATAGGGAAGTGTAGGTTATGCTTCTAGCACATTGTTCTTTAGGTGGTCCTCGGGTGACAGTTTTCTATTTAGAACCACTCCTAGATCTCTTTCTTTATCAGATTGTTTTAAAGCTTTTTCATATAATTGTAGGTTGTGTGTAGTCGGTTTTGTCCTAGTCCATATTCCATAGCATGGCATTTATTAACATTAAATTCCATTTGGCAAGTGGTGCTTTATACATTTATTTTGTCCAGGTCTTCTTGAAGGGCATGAAAACCATCTTAAGATTTTCATTAGTATCTTAGCATCACCAGTAAACATGTTCATATAATTATGTATTCTTTCTGGTAGGGCCTTTATGCAGATAATGAACATTACCGGTGCTAGAACTGTACCCTGTGGTATTCCACTTGTGACATTTGTCTAGTCTGATACATTGCTTATAATTACTGACCTCATTATTCTGTTGTAAAAATTGTTTATGTTATTAAAGCATGCATTTCCGTGCCAGCAATGATGCCATATATCTAATGAACTAATTTATACAGTAGAATAGAGGAACAATGTCGAGTAATGATATATACAGGGCTGGCCACATCTGCCTGACTGGCAACACACGGAGGGTAGGCCACCTTCTGCTGCAGCTAATGTACTATTGACATGGTCAACATGTTAGGCCACACCTGATGATAAAGCACACATAACACTATCCTGACCAGGTTTACAGGGTTGGCCAAGCCTGTAGGTGTAGCGGCTGTGCCACTATTCAGAAAAGATGTGGTGTGCTGGCCACATCTGTAGGTGCAGCGACTCTTATAGTAATGTGACCAGAAGCTGGATTCATCAAGCAGTTAAGAGCCTGAACAGTTTTTCTCAGTCTCTGGCGGCTTTGTTTACATTTACTAAACAGTTTACGAGCAAGGAAACTTCCCAGTCAAATGTTATTATTGTTATAAACAGCTTCCCAGAGCTTCGGACCTCATAAACTGTTTAATGAGTGTACACAAAGCTGTCAAAGAGTAATAAATAATGCTAAGGTCCGTAATGCTTGATGAATCCAGGTCCAGATCCTGGCATGGCCATCAGGGCTCTCCACACCTGTTGGTACAGCGGCTGTAACACTAACCTGACATGTTCTACAGGGCTCTCCACACCTGCTGGTACAGCGGTTGTAACACTAACCTGACATGGTCTACAGGGCTCTCCACACCTGCTGGTACAGCGGTTGTAACACTAACCTGACATGGTCTACAGGGCTCTCCACACCTGCAGGTACAGCGGCTGTAACACTAACCTGACATGGCCATCAGGGCTCTCCACACCTGTTGGTACAGCGGCTGTAACACTAACCTGACATGGTCTACAGGGCTCTCCACACCTGCTGGTACAGCGGTTGTAACACTAACCTGACATGGTCTAAAGGGCTCTCCACACCTGCAGGTACAGCGGCTGTAACACTAACCTGACATGGTCTACAGGGCTCTCCACACCTGCAGGTACAGCGGCTGTAACACTAACCTGACATGGCCATCAGGGCTCTCCACACCTGCTGGTACAGCGGCTGTAACACTAACCTGACATGTTCTACAGGGCTCTCCACACCTGCTGGTACAGCGGTTGTAACACTAACCTGACATGGTCTACAGGGCTCTCCACACCTGCAGGTACAGCGGCTGTAACATTAACCTGACATGGTCTACAGGGCGCTCCACACCTGCTTGTACAGCGGCTGTAACACTAACCTGACATGGTCTACAGGGCTCTCCACACCTGCTGGTACAGCGGCTGTAACACTAGTGAGCTTCAAGGCGATGTACACTAACATAGATGGGATAACAAATAAAACTAGTGAACTTGGAGAATGGGCACTAGAAGAAAACCCAGACATAATAGCACTCACAGAAACAAAGCTAACGAAAATCATAACAAATGCAGTGTTTCCACAGGGCTACTATGTAGTGAGGAAAGAGAGAGAAGGAAGAGGAGGAGGTGGTGTAGCTTTGCTACTAAGAGAAGGTTGGAGTTTCGAAGAGATGGTAATTCAGAACTGTGAAGGTTTCAGTGACTACATATCAGGCACCATAGCAACTGGAGGACAGAAAATTATAGTAGTAGTCATATATAACCCCCCACCGAATGACAGAAGACCCAGACAGGAATATGATAGAAACAACTTAGCCACCATCAATATAATAGAAAGAGCAGCTTCTGTGGCTAGCAGGAACGGATCCAGACTACTAATCAGACTTCAACCATGGGAAGATAGATTGGGGGAACAGAGACCCACATCGAGGCTCAGACATATGGAGAGCTAAGTTGCTGGATGTGGCAACAAGAAACTTTCTAAGTCAACACGTCAAGGGACCGACGAGAATGAGAGGAGGGGATGAACCAGCCTTGCTTGATCTGATATTTACCCTAAATGAGTCGGATATAAGGGAAGTTAAGTTGGAAGCCCCATTGGGAATGAGTGATCATAGTGTATTGAGCTTTGAATACCTGGTTGAGCTAGGAATTATCACCCCCAAAAAAGAACTGGGAACCGAAAGGACCTGGCTGGCGTACCGAAAGGGAAACTATGAGGAGATGAATAAATTCCTATGGGATATACATTGGGACACAGAACTCGGAGCCAAGTCCGTACTAGACATGATAGACTATGTCACCCAAAAATGTCAGGAGGCTGTAAGCAGGTTTATCCCAGCCGACAGGAAAAAACAGAGAAGCAAGGAAGAATCCGTGGTTTAATAGGGAATGTATGAAAGCAAAGGAGATGAACAAAAGGGCATGGAGGAACTTCCGTAATAACAGAACACCAGAAAGTAGAGAGAGATACCAGAGAACCAGGAACGAGTATGTCAGTGTGAGAAGAGCAGCTGAGAAAAGGTATGAAAATGATATAGCTAATAAAGCCAAGACCGACCAAAGCTACTACACAGTCACATCAGGAGGAAGAACAACAGTGAAGGAACAGGTGATGAAACTTAGGGTGGGCGAGGACAGGTAGACAGGGAATGACAAAGAGGTGTGTGAAGAACTCAACAGAAGGTTCCAGGAGGTCTTTACAATAGAACAGGGAGATGTCACGGCACTGGGAGAGGTGGCAGCAAACCAGGTGACCTTGGATAGGTTCGAAATTACAAGAGATGAGGTCAAGAAGCACCTATTAGAGCTGGATGTGAGAAAAGCTGTTGGGCCAGACGGAATCTCACCATGGTATTGAAGAGTGTGAGGAGCACTTTGCTTGCCACTCTCCATAGTGTATAGTAGGTCACTGGAAACGGGAGACCTACCAGAAATATGGAAGACTGCTAATGTAGTACCAATATACAAAAAGGGTGACAGACAAGAGGCACTGAACTACAGGCCAGTGTCCTTAACTTGTATACCATGCAAGGTGATGGAGAAGATTGTGAGAAAAAACCTAGTAACACATTGGAGAGAAGAGACTTCGTGACAACCCATCAACATGGGTTCAGGGAGGGTAAATCTTGCCTTACAGGCTTGATAGAATTCTACGATCAGGTGACAAAGATTAAGCAAGAAAGAGAAGGATGGGCGGACTGCATTTTTTTGGACTGTCGGAAAGCCTTTGACACAGTACCCCATAAAAGGTTGATGCATAAGCTGGAGAAACAGGCAGGAGTAACTGGTAGGGCGCTCCAGTGGATAAGGGAGTACCTAAGCAATAGGAAGCAGAGAGTTACAGTGAGGGGTGAGACCTCAGACTGGCGTGAAGTCACCAGTGGAGTCCCACAGGGCTCTGTACTTGGACCTATCCTGTTTCTGATATACGTAAATGATCTCCAGAGGGTATAGACTCATTCCTCTCAATGTTTGCTGACGACGCCAAAATTATGAGAAGGATTAAGACAGAGGAGGACAGCTGAGGCTTCAAGAAGACCTGGACAAGCTGCAGGAATGGTCGAAAAAATGGCTGTTAGAGTTTAACCCAAGCAAATGTAATGAAGAGGGGTAGGAAGCATAAGACAATATAAAGAGGTTACAGTTGGGATATGAAAATACTTCACTAGTCAGATAGAGAGAAGACGCTGGGGGTTGATATCACGCAGACTGTCACATGAAGCTCATATAAAGAGGCTAACATCAGCAGCATATCCCAGGTTGAACCATAAGAACTGCCTTTATAAACGTGTGTAAGGAATCTTTCATGAAGCATTTATATCCACATATGTTCAGACCACGATCACATGGAGTATGCACCTCCAGCATGGCATCCATATCTAGTCAAGCATACTAACTGGAAAAGTTCCAAAGGGTTTGCCACCAGGACGTATGTCCCGAGGCTGAGAGGTTAGGAGATAGAG
>WNGS01159314.1:4577-21052 GCA_020271785.1 Procambarus virginalis
TACCACATGTACTCTGGACCGCCACATGTTCTCTGGACCGCCACATGTATTCTGGATCACCACATGTACTCTGGACCACCACATGCACTCGGGACCACCACATGTACTCTGGACCACCACATGTACTCTGGACCACCACATGCACTCTGGACCACCACATGCACTCTGGACCACCACATGTACTCTGGACCATCACGTGAACTTTGGACCATCACATGTACTCTGGACCACCACATGTGCTCTGGACCACCACATGTGCTCTGGATCACCACATGTACTCTGGACCACCACATGTACTAGGGACCATCACATGTACTCTGGTTCATCACATGAACTCTGGACTACCACGTGTACTATGGACCATCACATGTACTCTGGTTCATCACATGAACTCTGGACTATCACATGTACTATGGACCATCGCATGTACTCTGGCCCATCACATGTACTCTGGACTATCACATGTACTATGGACCATCACATGTACTCTGGTTCATCACATGAACTCTGGACTATCACATGTACTATGGACCATCGCATGTACTCTGGCCCATCACATGTACTCTGGACTATCACATGTACTATGGACCATCACATGTACTCTGGACCACCACATGTACTAGGGACCATCACATTTACTTTGGACCACCACATAAACTCTGGACTATCACATGTACTATGGACCATCGCATGTACTCTGGCCCATCACATGTACTCTGGCCCATCACATGTACTATGGACCATCACATGTACTCTGGTTCATCACATGAACTCTGGACTATCACATGTACTATGGACCATCACATGTATTCTGGCCCATCACATGTACTCTGGACCATTACATGTACTATGGACCATCATGTGAACTCTGGACCACCACATGTACTCTGGACCACCACATGTACTCTGGACCACCATATGTACTCTGGACCACCACATGTACTCTGGACCTTCACGTGAACTCTGGACCTTCACGTGAACTCTGGATCATCACGTGAACTCTGACCACCACTTGTACTCTAGACCACCACATGTTCTCTGGACCACCACATGTACTCTGGACCATAACATGTACTCTGGACCACCACTTGTACTCTGGACCACCACTTGTACTCTGGACCACCACATGTTCTCTGAACCACCACATGTACTCTGGACCATCACATGTACTCTGGACCACCACATGTACTCTAGACCACCACATGTACTCTGGACCACCACATGTACTCTGGACCATCACATGTACTCTGGACCATCACATGTACTCTGGACCACCACATGTACTCTGGACCACCACATGTACTCTGGACCATCACATGTACTCTGGACCATCACGTGAACTCTGGACCACCACTTGTACTCTGGACCATCACGTGAACTCTGGACCACCACTTGTACTCTGGACCACCACATGTACTCTGGACCACCACATGATCTCTGAACCACCACATGTACTCTGGACCACCACATGTACTCTGGACCATCACGTGAACTCTGGACCACCACTTGTACTCTGGACCACCACACGCTCTCTGGACCACCACATGTGTTCTGGACCATCACATGTACTCTGGACCATCACGTGAACTCTGGACCACCACATGTACTCTGGACCACCACATGTACTCTGGACCACCATATGTACTCTGGACCACCACATGTACTCTGGACCTTCACGTGAACTCTGGACCTTCACGTGAACTCTGGATCATCACGTGAACTCTGACCACCACTTGTACTCTAGACCACCATATGTTCTCTGGACCACCACATGTACTCTGGACCATCACATGTACTCTGGACCACCACTTGTACTCTGGACCACCACTTGTACTCTGGACCACCACATGTTCTCTGAACCACCACATGTACTCTGGACCATCACATGTACTCTGGACCACCACATGTACTCTGGACCACCACATGTACTCTGGACCACCACATGTACTCTGGACCACCACATGTACTCTGGACCACCACATGCACTCTGGACCATCACATGTACTCTGGCCCATCACGTGAACTCTGGACCACCACATGTACTCTGGACCATCACATGTACTCTGGACCACCACTTGTACTCTGGACCATCACGTGAACTCTGGACCACCACTTGTACACTGGACCACCACATGTACTCTGGACCACCACATGTTCTCTGAACCACCACATGTACTCTGGACCACCACATGTACTCTGGACAATCACGTGAACTCTGGACCACCACTTGTACTCTGGACCACCACATGCACTCTGGACCATCACATGTACTCTGGCCCATCACGTGAACTCTGGACCACCACATGTACTCTGGACCATCACATGTACTCTGGACCACCACATGCACTCTGGACCATCACATGTACTCTGGCCCATCACGTGAACTCTGGACCACCACATGCACTCTGGACCATCACGTGAACTCTGGACCACCACATGTACTCTGGACCACAACATGCACTCTGGACCATCACATGTACTCTGGCCCATCACGTGAACTCTGGACCACCACATGTACTCTGGACCATCACATGTACTCTGGACCACCACTTGTACTCTGGACCACCACATGTTCTCTGAACCACCACATGTACTCTGGACCATCACATGTACTCTGGACCACCACATGTACTCTGGACCACCACATGTACTCTGGACCACCACATGTACTCTGGACCACCACATGTACTCTGGACCACCACATGCACTCTGGACCATCACATGTACTCTGGCCCATCACGTGAACTCTGGACCACCACATGTACTCTGGACCATCACATGTACTCTGGACCATCACATGTACTCTGGACCATAACTTGTACTCTGGACCATCACTTGAACTCTGGACCACCACTTGTACTCTGGACCATCACATGTACTCTGGACCACCACATGTTCTCTGAACCACCACATGTACTCTGGACCACCACATGTACTCTGAACCATCACGTGAACTCTGGACCACCACTTGTACTCTGGACCACCACATGCTCTCTGGACCACCACATGTGTTCTGGACCATCACATGTACTCTGGCCCATCACATGTACTCTGGCCCATCACGTGAACTCTGGACCACCACATGTACTCTGGACCACCACATGCACTCTGGACCATCACATGTACTCTGGCCCATCACGTGAACTCTGGACCACCACATGTACTCTGGACTATCCCATGTACTCTGGATCATCACATAAACTCTGGACCACCACATGTATTCTAGGCCACCACATGTACTCTGGACCATAACGTGTACTCTGAACCATCACGTGTACTCTGCACCCACCTTCAAAGAGCCGATGCGTATTGGGTAATATGTGAGAAAAACTGTTAATTAATAATTACTAAAGTAATCAATTTCTTATACAGTTTCGTGCATCCTGGGAATGGTCTGTAAATCGACTTCACCGAATACAGAGCACATAGGATGGCATGGAGACCTTACGGGGCTGATCACAATATGCTCCAAATTTAGTTAAATTACGTGCTCGTAAGTAGATTATTGATTACCATCTTAGATTGCCTTTGAGCAGCCTGAGGGGTAGCAATATTCGGAGGAAATCAAGAAAATCTCATGGCAAGTACACTAATACTACTTCTGCAGTAGGGTACACTACTGCAAACAGGATGGATATAATGTCCAAAACAAATCACACAATGATTATGGGGTCCAATACAACACGAAAGGATAGGTATTGGATCCACTACTACCTATTGGATGGGTAGGGGTACACTACCATCTGTGGTAAAAATTCCAAGCAGTATATCTCCTTTTAAATTGACTTCAATAAAATAAAGTTTATCTTATTTATTCTTAGTAAGTAAGAATTAATTGAGTGGACTGTATGTACTTGTTAAAACTGCCTGAAATTAATCTCACATAATTGGGGGGACAATTTGTAGCTTAAACCACTTTAAGATGGCTCCTTCTTAAACTACCAATTGTTTACCTAAGTTTAATTTTATATCATACCACATATGGTGGTCTAATCTACTATTATTTCAATAATTATTACTAGTTATGAACACTACTTCTATAATATAGAATGCTCTTAGCTGAGCCTGTAGTATGGGCCTGCTAAGGCTGTGTAGTTTTAGCATCAAATGGGTGTGGCTCTGTGCCTCATGGTGCCACGTAATGGTGGCTGTAGAAGCTACAAGCGTTGGCATACAGCTAGGTATAATATGTGTATAGTTCAACTCTCTACTCAGCTACTTGCTGTTCCAAGTCACAATTTACCTGTATGGAATACAAGGAATTAATTACATGTCCCTAAACATATCAATTACAGGTATAACAAGAAATATGAGGGCTATAAATGGGGTACACGTACATTTGTGGGGTGTTCTCCATATATCATAACCGCCTATACCTTATTGATATTAAAAAGTGCAATATTGTAATATACAAATACTTGGTAAAACGGATACGTTCGTTGCTGTGATGTTGATAGGCTGTGTTGCTGGTTGTTGACACATAAATTGGTGTCTTGTTAGTTACACCAGCTCTGGAGCCATTTACAGCGTAGGGCTGTGGTTTGTTATTGTTGATGTATAAGGGAGCGTCAGTAAGTGACGCTGAGGGCTTCCGACGCCCCTGAACTCTTGGTTCCACTTCTAAATTAAATTTACATAACAGAGAGTCAAGCTATATTATGGTGTTAGTAATTATATTCAGTCTTATTGAGTACTTTTTTATTCAATTTAGACATTAAACTGTTGTATGAACAGTGTTTAATTATGTAAATATACGGTTACGTCGATGACGTCACGGAGTCTCCCATTATCTAATTTTAAGAGGATACTGACTAAGNAGAGAGAGAGAGCAAGAGAGAGAGAGCAAGAGAGAGAGCGAGAGCGAGAGCGAGAGCGAGGAGAGAGAGAGAGAGAGAGAGAGAGAGAGAGAGAGAGAGAGAGAGAGAGCGAGAGAGAGAGAGAGAGAGAGAGAGAGAGAGAGAAGAGAGAGAGAGAGAGAAAGAGAAAGAGAGAGAGAGAGAGAGAGAGAGAGAGAGAGAGAGAGAGAGAGAGAGAACGCGTGTGCGCGTGGGATGGGATTAAGAGTTGAGGTGTTCAGCTTACAGCAGGTGAGAGGGTGGATTATGGGAGGTTTTATCCCCTTTTCACGAAATGAGTTAATTAATCCCCCCCTAGGCTGTGTGTGCATGTGTGTCCACGTGCATACGTACGTGGGCTTGAGTGCTTGCGTGCGTGTGCGTGTGCGCGCGTGTGAGCGTGCGTGTGTCACTAGTTCCTGTAAGCAGTAACTTCTACCCAGAATGAGCCACGCTGAGATTTTAAAATATATATACTATCCTGAACAAGAACTTGATAATATTTTACCTCACACTGTACACCTGATTAATTGACCAGAAAGGTGGGTACATACCAGTCTGTTTCCCGCTCACACAACTAGATGAGTAATGACATGTGGTTGATGATGATGCTCCATCGTCGCCTTCCACTAGGTGATTCACTAAGTTCTTCTTCTATCTACACAAAACTCTGGAGTCAGTCACTGTATCGTTGTGTTCACTAATTTACTGTACCACTGATCACAATCACCACCCAACAAACACAATCACCAGTTTCATGGCGGGTCGACCCAGCTGCCTGTCAGGTCAGATCGCTCTACGCTGTACTCTGTCCTCCCACCAGTGAACACAACGATACAGTGACTGACTCCAGAGTTTTGTGTAGATTGGAGGTTTTATGTGTGTGTATGTGTGTGTACTCACCTAATTGTGCTTGCGGGGGTTGAGCTTTGGCTCTTTGGTCCTGCCTCTCAACCATTAATCAACTGGTGAACAGATTCCTGAGCCTACTGGGCTCTATCATATCTACATTTGAAACTGTGTATGGAGTCAGCCTCCACCACATCACTTCCTAATGCATTCCATTTACTAACTACTCTGACACTGAAAAAGTTCTTTCTAATGTCTCTGTGGCTCATTTGGGTACTCAGCTTCCACCTGTGTCCCCTTGTTCGCGTCCCTCCAGTGTTGAATAGTTCATCCTTGTTTACCCGGTCGATTCCCCTGAGGATTTTGTAGGTTGTGATCATGTCCCCTCTTACTCTTCTGTCTTCTAGTGTCGTAAGGTGCATTTCCCGCAGCCTTTTCTCATAACTCATGCCTCTTAGTTCTGGGATTAGTCTAGTAGCATACCTTTGGACTTTTTCCAGCTTCGTCTTGTGCTTGAGAAGGTACGGGCTCCATGCTGGGGCCGCATACTCCAGGATTGGTCTTACATATGTGGTGTACAAGATTCTGAATGATTCCTTACACAGGTTCCTGAAAGCCGTTCTGATGTTAGCCAGTCTCGCATATGCCGCAGACGTTATTCTCTTTATGTGGGCTTAAGGAGACAGGGTTGGTGTGATATCAACTCCTAGATCTTTCTCTCTGTCTGTTTCATTAAGTACTTCATCTCCTATTCTGTATCCTGTGTCTGGCCTCCTGTTTCCACGGCCTAGTTTCATTACTTTGCATTTACTCGGGTTGAACTTCAACAGCCATTTCCTGGACCATTCACTCAGTCTATCTAGGTCATCTTGTAGCTTCCTACTATCATCCTCTGTTTCAATCCTCCTCATAATTTTGGCATCGTTGGCAAACATTGAGAGGAACGAATCTATACCCTCTGGGAGATCATTTACATATACCAGAAACAGTATAGGTCCAAGGACTGACCCCTGCGGGACTCCACTTGCTATGTCTCGCCAATCTGAGACCTCAGCCCTCACACAGACTCGTTGTCTCCTGTTGCTTAGGTACTCCTCTATCCACCGGAGTACCTTCCCTTTCACTCCAGCCTGCATCTCCAACTTTCGCACTAGCCGCTTGTGTGGCACTGTATCAAAGGCTTTCCAACAATCCAAAAATATTCAGTCTGCCCATCCTTCTCTTTCTTGCCTTATTTTTGTTGTCTGGTCGTAGAATTCAAGTAACCCTGTGAGGCAGGACCTGCCATCCCTGAACCCATGTTGATGCTGTGTTACAAAGTTCCTTCGCTCCAGATGCTCCACTAGATTTTTTTCGCACAATCTTCTCCATCAGCTTGAATGGTATGCAGGTTAGGGACACTGGCCTGTAATTCAGTGCCTCCTGTCTATCCCCTTTCTTGTATATCGGGACTATGTTAGCTGCTTTCCAAATATCTGGCAGTTCCAATGTTGCCAGTGATTTGTTATACACTATGGAGAGTGGTAGGCACAGTTCTCTTGCTCCTTCCTTTAGAACCCAAGAGGAGATTCCATCTAGGCCTATAGCATTTGTCACATCCAACTCTAGTAAACACTTCCTTACTTCCCCGCTGGTACTCAAAGTCTTCCAGTGGTTCCTGGTTAGCTATTCCCTCTCTTACCTCTGGAATTTCTCCTTGCTCTAAGGTGAAGACCTCCTGGAATTTCTTATTCAACTCCTCACACACTTCCTTGTCATTTGCAGTGAATCCTTCCGCCTCTATCCTTAATTTCATAACCTGTTCCTTTACTGTTGTTTTTCTCCTGATGTGGCTATGCAACAATTTAGGCTGAGTCTTTGCCTTGCTTGCGATGTCATTTTCGTATTATCTTTCTGCCTCTCTTCTCATCCTGACATATTCATTCCTGGCATTCTGGTATCTATCTCTGCTCTCCAGTGTCCTGTTATTCCTATAGTTTCTCCATGACCGTTTACTTTGCTGCTTAGCTAGCCTACATCTCTGATTAAACCATGGGTCCCTCATTTTCATTTCTCTGTTTTCCTTTTGGACTGGGACAAACTTGTCTGCTGCGTCCTTGCACTTCTGCGTGATGTAATCCATCACATCTTGGACCGTCTTTCCCTTGAGCTCTGTTTCCCATGCTATATCTGTTAGGAATTTTCTTATCCCTCATAGTTTCCCTTTCGGTATGCTAACCTTTTGGTTTCCATATCCCTCCTCGAGTTCAATAACCCTTCTTCAATCAAGTACTCAAACACCAGTACACTGTGGTCGCTCATTCCTACTGGGGCCTCAAAACCGATTTCTCTTATGTCAGAGTCGTTCAGGGTGAAGACTAGGTCAAGTCTCGCTGGTTCACAGAGTGAAGACTAGGTCGAGTCTCGCTGGTTCACAGAGTGAAGACTAGGTCGAGTCTTGCTGGTTCTCAGAGTGAAGACTAGGTCGAGTCTCGCTGGTTCACAGAGTGAAGACTAGGTCGAGTCTCGCTGGTTCTCAGAGTGAAGACTAGGTCGAGTCTCGCTGGTTCTCAGAGTGAAGACTAGGTCGAGTCTCGCTGGTTCTCAGAGTGAAGACTAGGTCGAGTCTCGCTGGTTCACTCGATATGTGTGTGTGTGTGTGTGTGTGTGTGTGTGTGTGTGTGTGTGTGTGTGTGTGTGTGGTGTGTGTGTGTGTGTGTGTGTGTGTGTGTTGTGTGTGTGTGTGTGTGTGTACTGTCGGGGTTTCGCGGTGTTCTCGTGAGAGAAGGGTTAAAGCAACAGTAGACTGGATCTCCTTTCCAGGTGGTTGCTCCAACAATAACCCTTACTCACCGTCGTTCGGCGGGTCTTCCCTCTCTTCCTCTAGGCTCCACTGCTGGCCTCGGAGAGTATCCCAGTCGATCTCACAACCGGCCTTAGATTATAAGATGAGTGGGTGCACAGATCGTTCCCTCAATCTGTGGCCCTCCCGACACCGAACTCTTACATAGCCTTCAAGGTCGCCAACTGGTTTTTTTAGATGTCCAGTAACACTGCAGTGGTCAGGTGTAATTGTGGCAAGAGCAAATTCCAATAATATGGTATCAGGCAGGTCACTCTACTTTATATCATTACACGGTCACAAGATAAATGGAGGGGATGATATCAAACACCAAAGAGTTTTGGGTATTTTACTTAAAAGACAACGAGAAATATATATGCATCAATGTATCAGAATTAATATATGACAATCGCTCCATTCATAGCATAACATTCTAGAGCGCACCATATGGCAACATCGGCACGTGTCACCTGTCAGAATGCCAGCTGACCGGGCCCTCGCGATCGTGGGAACAGACTAGTACTTGTTTTCTAATTGTCACGATCCCCGTTTATTTAACTTTTTCCAAAACACTAATCAACGTTCACATGGTTTACTTATGATTTCACTGGCCTCACGATCAACATCTATATTCGCAATACTCTCACAGTGACTTTTCACTGTACCAAAAGATTACTCTATTCTTAATAATATTTACTGTGAATGCACTCACTTGATCACTGAACTTTTCTTTATATTTATACTTCCTCTCACAGAGATATCACTGGCAATCACTTCGCGTATATGATATTATTCAGCACACAATCTTGTCATATATAAATCAGTAATCAAACTTCAGGCATATATATATCAATAGATCATAGAGATCAACACACAGGCATTTATATCGATAGATTATGAAGATCAACACGCAGGCATTTATATTGATAGATTATAGAGATCAATCCACAGGCATTTATATCAATAGTTTATATAGATCAACACACCAATATCTGGTTTACTACCATATATATATATAATAATAATAATCACAGATCAATAATAATAGTCACAGAAATTCTCTGATGAATCTTGGTGCTTGCACACACCCACACATAGATATATATGTAAACTGATACTGTGAGCGCTCTGGGTAGCCTCACCACATACTGTGCTCTCTGTGACTTAAACTCAAGTGAGACTTGCTCACGACATATAAAATATTCTGACAAGAATATATATATATAGCTAACTAAAGGGGAAATGGGAGGGAACTGTAAACACCTACTTCACCTATCCTAGGATGACAGTTGGGTTGTAGCTCCTGGTCCAGGCTCTCGCCTCGTTCATCCAGAAACACAAGCCCACACCTTAGGATGTCGCGTCTCGCCGCTTCTGTACACAGCAGGTCCGTGCTTCTTTCTCTACAGTACGTCGCAGGGTTGAAGTCGGTCTCCTGGCCGTCAACTTTCCTCCCAACTACGGCAGCCAGCCTACGTCTCGGCGGTCGTCGTACGTTTCCCAATTAGTCCTTGTCACTGTACTCCCAGAGTAACTGCCTCTCACCACTACGAAGTCATTGAAGTTATCAGCCGTCCCGGACGACGCACGCACAGCACCCGACTTCAGAGCTCTTGAAGCTCACAACACTGTCAATTCCCTCGTCGTCTAGATATATCGCTAGGTATTTGGGAAGACTTCTCGACGTGCTTGCATCCAACTGTTGACTCGTAGGGTTCCACGAAGGTGGGGTTACTGTCAAACTTGACAGGATCGTCGATCACACGTTCAACCTGGTTGACAAGGCTGTCAACCTGGTTCCCTCACGGTGGGTGGCCCGGCCACTAAGCTGCCTCTTATACTGGTGAACTGCCAACGACGACACACGTCGATGCCCGGCCCACTTCTTGCAACGCACCTGTCCCTGAGCACTTGTTGCTCAATATTTTGTCAATTCCTTATCTGAGCCAATTCTGGGTTGCAGGAAGACCTCACAGAGTGCGTGCCAACAACTGGAGACGCTTAAATCCACCGGAGTTCGGTAAATCCGTCACTCTGACAGGATGACCGATCGCGCGTCCTACCTCTCGGACGTGTCGTGAAAGACTGATGTCGCCTGGCGCCAACACGGGCGGACCCCCTATGCCTATGTGACGTCACTTTTCCCAAAGTTGGTTTTCATTGGCTCCCAGTGCCATGTCGCTGACGGTGACCAATCTGGCGCCACTGACGTCACACAGTTTTGGCGGGAGAACAGACTTGCCAGCGCCATATTGGCTCCCTAAAGGGCCTATCCCACAGGACAAAATGTTACATTTTCGCAAATTTCTCGGCTCTTCGAGAATACTGTTCTCTCCCACACATGTTCAATTGTTGCCTGCAATGTAGAGAACGCTCGGGAATAGTGGACATGACTCTTACAGCAGGCGTGGGAGAATTAGAAGGGGGGAACACCGTCACATACCCCTCCCCTTAAAATAAGAGTCATGTCTGGTTAGTGCATGCGGGACAACGCATCTGCGACTACGTTGTCCTTTCCACTGAAAATCTTGGCTTCCAGCCAGTATTGCAGCCGCCAATGTGTGACACTCCTCATGTGTCTGCAGACCGTCTTCAAGGTCATCCTTGGCGTCCACTGCTTACCTACTACAGACCGAGGGCTCCACACCTCACGTCCGTTCACCAGCTGGAACTGTGAGAAGATTAACGGTTCAGCCACTGCTTTGCAAATGGCCAACAAAACAGGGCCCGCTGTCTCTTCCCACTCGTCTTATGCTCTATGCAGAACATCTCAGAGCTGTCTCTGAGGTGGAGTGGAATCTTCCGACCGCCCCCTTCGACTGCGATCGGTAGGGCGACGACCGAATTTGCATCACTCCCCAATTTATCACTGTTCGTCTGACACACTCAGACCGGAATATATTCCACTGTCAGCCTGATTTTCCCTGGGCCTCCTCACCAAGAGAAAAGATGTTGTAGTTGCCCAGCCACTTCTCTCGACGTTGGACGTCGCATCGTGGTCATCCCTAGGTGACCCGCAGAGTCAACAGCGTGCAACGGACTCAACACTGCCGCTCTGCACTTGGCTGGCAACGCTACCTGATCTCTCGTACCTGGAGAGGCTTTTCCGACCTCCATCCTTACAGGTTTACACTGTCTTATTAATATGCCTTTTGCCTGTTAAGTGAGTAGCTTTCTCGGGACCAATACGTCCTTCTTTGACCTTACAAATCAACTTGGGGATTCTGCCTGCTGCATCTCCTCGAGACGAGTGCGGTCCACCCTGGAGAACGGTGAGGGTCACCTGTACCTCACCTTCTGGGCTGCCTTCGCCCTCCACTCGCTCTCCGGGTTCATAACGAGGTGATCAATTCCCAGGCCGGCGGACGTCTCCTCGTCGGCCTTATCAGATCCACGTCCTCCTCGTCCGTCGCACTGCCTCGGAACTACGGCACAGACAGGGAACGCCTCCATGGCGATTCCTTTCTCGTCCCCACAGGCGTCGAACACTTCGCCTTTCTTCTCTAGTGCTCCAAGCACTCCTCGTCCTTCAAGAGGTTCGGTAGGACACGTCCTCCACATGCGTCATTTCCCAAAATGACCTGTGCCTCCCTCGTGGGCATCGTCGCACAGACCCCCACTACTAGGGTTTGGCATCCATAAACCGAACTCAGGGTTACCTGGTGTAGGGGCATCTGCACTGGGCCTCCCACAGTGGTCACACTTGCCTCACCTACACAGGTATTCTCGTGACACTCAGGGAAAAGGGTTCTGCTCACCAGGGTAAATTCCGCCCCAGTATCTCTCAGCATCATTACCGGGATGGGGTCTGCGTCCCCCACCCTTACAGTTCCCTCACGCACGAATGGTTAGCCTCCTTCTTCCTACGTACGGGTCCATCCCGCACTCCTTCGGCTAACTGGTCCTCTACCCGCACAAAAGCAACGTAACCCCGCTGCTTAGGACGTCTACATTCGCGCGCCATGTGTCCTATTAACCCGCAGTTGAAACAACGGATCCTTCTTCTTCCGCGGACTCCTCTTGCGCCTTCCAAAGACTCGTGCTCAGCATCTCCGGCCGTGAC
Source organism: Procambarus virginalis (assembly GCA_020271785.1). Classification (NCBI taxonomy): domain Eukaryota; kingdom Metazoa; phylum Arthropoda; class Malacostraca; order Decapoda; family Cambaridae; genus Procambarus; species Procambarus virginalis. Next base: position 17,146 of record WNGS01159314.1, read on the forward strand.
GATAACAAGATCTCTTGAGCTCTCCCTCGGTGACTTCTTCGGCGGTTCCACAGCACTCTTCTGTCTCTGCTGTCTCCATTCGAGGGGTAGGACCTGGGAGAACTCGGTCCCGTCCTCCAACCGTCCGACCTTCTATTATTCTCCCATAGCTAGAGAATACGGGCGGTCGGTGCTGTCCCTCTCGACATGGACGTAAAGCTTCTCTAGCATGTCTGCTCGATCGCCTGCGGCTCTCGGGTCCTTGATGTCCGCCTCCTTTACTCTCACCCTAATCTCGGGAGAGAGCACGGACATAAACTTTTCCATGACCATCAGCCCCTTGATGTCTTCAGCCGATCTTGCTCCTTCTGACTCCAGCCATTTCACGAATTTCTCTCCATGTCCCTCGCCGTCTCCGCATACGATTTTCCTGGCGATCGGGTACATTCTCTAAACCTTTTCCTATAGCACTCCGGCGTCAGCTTGAACGAATGGAGCACGGCCCGTTTTACTGCATCATAGTTGGTACACTCCTGGAGGTCGAGCATGTTGTAAGCTTCACGAGCTTCACCAGTGAGCCTTCCTTGAACTAGCTCCGCCCACTCTGCCCTCGGCCACTTCTTCAACGTAGCGACCCTTTCGAAGTGCTCGAAGAAACCCTCAGCCTCATTAGGCACGAAGACGGGCAAATCCCTCTCTCTCACTCGGCGGTCTTCCGGTGTTGTGGTGGGGTAGTGGAACTAGTCCCAGCTCAGCTCGCTTCAGCTCAATCTCCTTGTTCGCTTCAACCTCCTGCAGCTTCGTCCTAGCTTCTATCTCGCGCTCCTTCAGCTGTGCCTCTCGTTCTTCCTTGTTGCTGTGCCTCTCGTTCTTCTCGTTGCTGCTGTGCCTCTCTTCTTCTCTTGCTGCTGTGCTCTCGTTTCTCTGCGCAGCTGTGCTCTTCGCGCTTCAGCTGAGCTTCTCTCTCTGCTCCTCGCGCCTCAGCTGTGCTTCTCTTTCTTTCGGCGCAGCTGTGTTCTCTCTCTGCTCTCGCGCCTCAGCTGTGCTTCTCTTTCTTCTCGTTGCAGCTGTGCTTCGCTTCTTCCTGCGCAGCTGTGCTTCTATCTGCAGCTTCATTATTTCTAGCTTGATACTGCGCCTGCTGCCACTGGATCCCCGGCTGCTGCCACCGGTACTCAAGTTCTCTCCTCCACTGGCAGGTGTCTGTGGCCGCTCCTCTCCTAAGGCTTCATCACGTGCCTTGAGCTGTGCCATGATCTCAAGTCTTCTTTCTCCCACTTTGGAAGCTCTCAACTTGATCCCAAAGTGGTCGGCGATCGTCTGCAGCTGTGCCTTGGTGCACTCCTCCAGTACTGCTCGTCTCTCGTGTCTATAAACCTGGCTACTTTATCACCCTCCATCTTGTGACAATGAGTGAAAACCTAGGCCTGATATTTAATACCACAATTACCACCTTGATCTTGCTCTTATCCTGGCAAGGTCGCCAATGTCGGGGTTTCACGGTGTTCTCGTTAGAGAAGGGTAAAGCAACAGTAGACTGGATCTCCTTTCCAGGTGGTTGCTCCAACAATAACCCTTACTCACCGTCGTTCGGCGGGTCTTCCCTCAAATCCTCTAGGCTCACTGCTGGCCTCGGAGAGTATCCCAGTCGATCTCACAACCGGCCTTAGATTATAAGATGAGTGGGGCACAGATCGTTCCCTCAATCTGTGGCCCTCCCGACACCGAACTCTTACACAGCCTTCAAGGTCGCCCAACTGGTTTTTTAGATGTCCAGTAACACTGCAGTGGTCAGGTGTAATTGTGGCAAGAGCAAATTCCAGTAATATAGTATCAGGCAGGTCACTCTACTTTATATCATTACACGGTCACAAGATAAATGGAGGGGATGATATCAAACACCAAAGAGTTTTGGTATTTTACTTAAAAGACAACGAGAAATATATATGCATCAATGTATCAGAATTAATATATGACAATCGCTCCATTCATAGCATAATATTCTAGAGCGCACCATATGGCAACATCGGCACGTGTCACCTGTCAGAATGCCAGCTGACCGGGCCCTCGCGATCGTGGGAACAGACTAGTACTGTTTCTAATTGTCACGATCCCCGTTTATTTAACTTTTTCCAAAACACTATTCAACGTTCACATGGCTTACTTATGATTTCACTGGCCTCACGATCAACATCTATATTCACAATACTCTCACAGTGACTTTTCACTGTACCAAAAGATTACTCTATTCTTAATAATATTTACTGTGAATGCACTCACTTGATCACTGAACTTTTCTTTATATTTATACTTCCTCTCAAAGAGATATCACTGGCAATCACTTCTTCGCGATATGATATTATTCAGCACACAATATGTCATATATAAATCAGTAATCAAACTTCAGGCACATATATATATCAATAGATTAGAGATCAACACACAGGCATTTATATCGATAGATTATGGAGATCAACAACACAGGCATTTATATTGATAGATTATAGAGATCAATCCACAGGCATTTATATCAATAGTTTATATAGATCAAAACACACCAATATCTGGTTTACTACCAATATATATATAATAATAATAATCACAGATCAATAATAATAGTCACAGTAAATTCTCTGATGAATCTTGGTGCTTGCACACACCCACACATAGATATATATGTAAAATGATACTGTGAGCGCTCTGGGTAGCCTCACCACATACTGTGCTCTCTGTGACTTAAACTCAAGTGAGACTTGCTCACGACATATAAATATTCTGACAAAAATATATATAGCTAACTAAAGGGGAAATGGGAGGGAACTGTAAACACCTACTTCACCTATCCTAGGATGACAGTTGGGTTGTAGCTCCTGGTCCAGGCTCTCGCCTCGTTCATCCAGAAACACAAGCCCACGCCTTAGGATGTCGCGTCTCGCCGCTTCTGTACACAGCAGGTCCGTGCTTCTTTCCTACAGTACGTCGCAGGGTTGAAGTCGGTCTCCTGGCCGTCAACTTTCCTCCCAACTACGGCAGCCAGCCTACGTCTCGGCGGTCGTCGTACGTTCCCAATTAGTCCTTGTCACTGTACTCCCAGAGTAACTGCCTCTCACCACTACGAAGTCACTGAAGTTATCAGCCGTCCCGGACGACACACGCACAGCACACCCGACTTCAGAGCTCTTGAAGCTCACAACACTGTCAATTCCCTCGTCGTCTAGATATATCGCTAGGTATTTGGGAAGACTTCTCGACGTGCTTGCATCCAACTGTTGACTCGTAGGGTTCCACGAAGGTGGGGTTACTGTCAAACTTGACAGGATCGTCGATCACACGTTCAACCTGGTTGACAAGGCTGTCAACCGGTTCACTCACGGTGGGTGGCCGGCCACTAAGCTGCCTCTTATACTGGTGAACTGCCAACGACGACACGTCGATGCCCGGCCCACTTCTTGCAACGCACCTGTCCCTGAGCACTTGTTGCTCAATATTTGTCAATTCCTTATCTGAGCCACTTCTGGGTTGCAGGAAGACCTCACAGAGTGCGTGCCAACAACTGGAGACGCTTAAATCCACCGGAGTTCGGTAAATCCGTCACTCTGACAGGATGACCGATCGCGCGTCCTACCTCTCGGACGTGTCGTGAAAGACTGATGTCGCTGGCGCCAACACGGGCGGACCCCCTATGCCTATGTGACGTCACTTTTCCAAAGTTGGTTTTCATTGGCTCCCAGTGCCATGTCGCTGACGGTGACCAATCTGGCGCCACTGACGTCACACAGTTTTGGCGGGGGAGAACAGACTTGCCAGCGCCATATTGGCTCCTAAAGGGCCTATCCCACAGGACAAAATGTACATTTCGCAAATTTCTCGGCTCTTCGAGAATACTGTTCTCTCCCACAAATGTTCAATTGTTGCCTGCAATGTAGAG